>CM032624.1:13780376-14202495 GCA_019097785.1 Fraxinus excelsior | reverse complement strand
CCCCCCCTCCCCCCCCCCCCCCCCCCCCCGCTTCAATTTATTATTTTATTAATCATTTCATAATTAATTAATCCTACCAGAAATAAACAACCGTTGAGAATTAATCATTAATTCATCGACAGCAAGAAGTCTAACAATGTTTTATTAAGATTAATTAAGTCACGGAAGAGAAGACAATGCCAAGCTTTACCAAACTGATTATGACAAATAAAATTGGCAATAAAATAACACAGTCTACTCTAAAAAAACTTTTACATTATGGGCGTGTTTGATGGATATTATCGAAGAAAAAATGTATTTTAAATAGTAATATGATAAGAAATATGTGGTTAAAAAGTAAGGAAAAATTACCGATGTGATGAAAAATATTATTTTATCGAAAAATGAATGTGTTTTTGAAGAATGTGTCAAACATGGGTTATACATGCTCTAATTTTAATAACACATTTCATTGGACTCATAAGCACTATCCATTTTTTCATAACTCATTTCTTGAAAATTTAAATTTAAATGGAATGACAAAAGTTAGGTTGGCTTGTATATTTTTTTGAAGAGATATTTCATTAATATCATAGAAGCAAATTTCGGATACAAGGAGAATGTTCCTCCAACACTATTCTCTCCTCAGAGATTTTGAGTGCTTCATTTGCTAATGAATGAACGACAACATTAATCATTCTAGGTACATGACTAACCGACCAAGGTTGAAAAAAAAAACAAGAATGCTCTTCGTGTCTTCAATAAGTAGACCTGGATAGTTCCAATACTTTGATTCTCCATTAATTCCCTTGACAGCGTTCAGCGCGTCTCCCTCTAAAATGATCGATCGTAGCGCAAGCTGTTTGCAAAGTGACACATCATCCATAGTTGAGTAGGATTCAGCCAAAAAAGGATCTGGGAACACTGTCCTTGGGGACATCCACGCGAACTTTTCCAGTCCAATCTCTCACAGTGACTCATGTTCCAACTCGCCCATTAGTCGCGACGATCACTGCGTCCCAGTTAATTTTGTACGTGTTTGGATGAGGTGCATACCATAGTTAGGGAGCTTGGATTCTTCTGTTACTGAGCATAGCAGGCTGGGAATTCACTTATCTGAAGTCCAATACATTCTGTCGAGCCTTAATTAATATTGTATCTGGACCTTCAAATTTATTCTCAAACACGAAGGAGTTTCGCCTCTTCCATATTAAATAGATTGTAGTTGTAAAGACCTTCATTTCTTCCTCAGACAACATATGAAAATACAAAAAGGGAAATTTCATAAATGCACCAGATAAAAACTTGTAGTGAGATTGTCAGATCGTCACAATTTCCCTTTCACTGTGATGGTGCATATTCATCGAGGCAATAGTACTTGTAGTGAGATTGTCAGATCGTCACAATTTCCATCGATGGTGGTGGTAGTGTAGGTATGGAAGGGAATGGTCATGGGAGGTTTCCAATTTCATTACGTACAGTATTTGAGAATATAAAAATGCACAATAATTTTATAACTTATATAGAAAAAGAAAAAAGGGGAAATAGTAGGTGTAGTTTTTACGTTATAAAACAAATGAAATCGCTTTTCGTTCGAATAGAGTTAGGCTGATTTATGAAAAAAGATTACGAGGCTAGACACAGTCAAGGATTTCCTAAAGGATAACATCAAAAAAAATGTCTTTTAACACTTTAATACAAAAATATTGACACGTTCTTCATTTTCTTATTTTCGTTTTTAGAGTGACAAGTATCGATTACATAGAAGATCAATTACAATATGACCGTCCAATAAGTACTTTATTTCAATTTGAGAGATGGTAAATGATAAATGTGTAGAGTAAATTTTACTTGAAACTAAATTGAAGTTCCATGATTCAATTGAGATAAATTATAATAATCGATCATGCCAAAGTTCAGCGACTGCAGGCAAATTTACTCCATTAAATGCAACGAGGCAATAAAATGAAGTCCTTTCAGAAAGAGTAACATTATTCATATTCAGTGGGATTGCAAATACAGTTTAGGTGGCTCTAAGTTCACCTGTCATTTAATGTCACATTAACGCCACATAAACTGTGTTTGTAATTCTAGTATAGATGAATAACGTTACTCAGAAAATCAATGTTGGGGTGTGCAATTTGCGTGACAGGGCAGATATGAAATTGGTGGATTACAATTACATGAGGGTTGCTTTCATTCCACACAATACTATGCAATTAGTGGCTACAAATAAAGGAGTGTACCACCCCACCCCACCCCCATCTCCTACCATTTCTAGATTCTAAATTGGACCCCATTCTTCTTTTGCATTTTCATCCCCTAT
This sequence comes from Fraxinus excelsior, assembly GCA_019097785.1. Lineage (NCBI taxonomy): Eukaryota > Viridiplantae > Streptophyta > Magnoliopsida > Lamiales > Oleaceae > Fraxinus > Fraxinus excelsior. The sequence goes on along the minus strand of CM032624.1, from coordinate 14,200,190 downwards.
TGAAGTTAGGATTTCAAGACAAGTTCATAATGTTGTCAAGATCGTCCCAATTGTCATGCATTAGGGGGACAAAATATAGGCGTGGCAATGGATTGAATCTGGTCGGATATAAGTGGCAATGAATCGAGCATAGTTGTATATATTAAAACATGACGTTCTATTTTAAAATCGAGCATAGGGATTTATTTCAAAACATGTTCTAACAAGATGGCGACTCGTTTGAACTTATCAGTTTTGAAATTCGTGTGCACATTTTTTTAGTATTAATTGGATCGAATTATTCATTAAAATTTAATGAACTCTAATATCATATTAAGACTTGATATTAAGTCTCTGTTTGGTACAAATTAAAATTCTTATTCACATTCTTCTACTCATTTTTTAACCACATATTCTTCAATAAAATAATATTTTTCATCACATCAATAATTTTTTTTTTTCAACCACATATTCTCCATCAATCTACTATTTCAAAATACATTCTTCTAAAATAATGTAACTCAAACACACCATAAATGTTAAAAGGTCAACATTATTAGGAACAGTATTCCAAACTCTTATATGTTGATCTATATTTCAATAATTAGTCGATGTGAAATTTATTTCTTAACATATGCATGAGCTCCGACCATATGGATACATTAGGTCTTTAAGTTATTAAATTTAATAATTCATTTAATGGGTTTGCTATAATTGTTATTTCTCCTCTTTTTCAAAAATAGAAAAAAAATGTAAGAAATAGAAAAATAAAAAAGACGATATAAGGATAATTTCCGAGTCAACATATAATGGTATTAAGTTATACATTTGAATAATTCAATTTCTCATGACCAAATTTTTGGACAGGTCGATATGCACTTCTGTGTTTTGCTTCACTTTCCTTGTAAAACACTTATCAGTGTCACCGTCTTATTTGTCAGAATAAAAAGTAAAAGAAACCTACAAGAATTAAATATGGTGATCAAATATAAATTATAATGTAGTGTGGTTTTATGTTATGAAAAATATATATTTACGATGATCAAAAGTTGTTTTTATTTCCTTTTATACTAAAATCATAGACAATATAAAATAAAATGTAATTTTGATTCCAAAAAAAAAAAACTTTCAATCTACATAACCCTTTTTTTTTTTTAAGAAAATAGATTATTTTATTTGTTGAAAACTGAACAAGGAAAAAAAAAATTATGTTTCATTAGATTTGGACCTCATCGTTCACTCCCCATTTCACCAGTTTATTTCTTTATCTTTTTTTCAAAAGTATTAAAATATATTTTTTTATTTATAGAAAGCGTTATCGTTTTTCAAAACCAAGGGCATTTCAGTACATACACCACAAAATCAAACATACACGCGTCAGCTTACTGTTGCGAGTATGAATATTTTTATTGATGGCGATAGAGTAAACTGTAAACCTATACGCGCCTTTTTCTTTTCTGCAATTCCGAACTTCTCCTCCGTCTTACCCCCCCCCCCCCCACCCCTTCCTATATAAAATAGAATCGTGCCGCCCCCTGTCTTCTCCACCTGTCTCTACATACACATATACGTATATACATACGTACGTAGAATTTCACGTCTTTGAGAATCAGAAGAAAAAAGTAAATAGGAAAAATGAGAACGCTATGTGATGTTTGCGAGAGTGCAGCAGCTATTCTTTTCTGTGCAGCCGACGAGGCAGCTCTTTGCAGTTCTTGTGATGATAAGGTAGATTTTATGTGTATTTCAAAATGGATCTGATTGAAATACTTAGCGAGGGAGTAAATGCTAGTCAAATTTATTTGTTAGATTATGTTTTGTTGGGTTGTAGTACTATTTAGTTGTATTGAATCGAATATCCATATTAGATGTTTAAATGTCTACGTGTGAATGTTTGCTGAGATACGTATATAATGTTAAATACTATCTGAATTTATCTTAGGTCGGTTTGATAAGCTATATTTTCCTTGGAAAATGTTTTTCAACTTTTCAAAATTTTCATTTTCTAAAGGTAAATAAATTCTTGATATTTTGGGTGGAAAATATTTTCCATTTTTTTTTTGTAATTGGAAAAAATTCTAAACACAATTGTAAAAAAAAATTCAATTTTATTGGCAATTTCTATGCAAAATAAAACCAAACGAATGGTATTCAGTATGATTTTTTTTTTTCAATGTTTTTATTTTTATTTTTTTGGCAATTGGAATAAATTATAGATCCAATGGTAGAAAACATTATCACTTTAATGGACAATTTCCATAAAAAAATGAAGTCAAACGGACACCAAACTTTCAACATTTTTATGGAAAATTATACCAATCAAACACAATTAATTACAATTCTCGATAAAATAATTTCTAGGAAAATCTTTTCCCTGTAAAACATTTGTTTTCCACCCATTTTCCAACTTTCTATCAAACGGACCCTCGAAGAAATTATTTTACCATGGTAGGAATTGCTGTTACTTTGAATTGCATATATCTGTGCATAATGTTTTATGATTTCAGGGTATTTTGGGCTATCTGTTGTCTATCATTCTTGTAATACCTTAAAACTTTTGAATAACATCTCATTTCACTAATTCGTGGGTCGTTTTTCCAGTACTTGATGGCTTCCTTAGCCTATTGTTTACCCTCGAAACTTGCCCTAGCCAGCTAATTTGGAATGTGGGTTCTTCTCATTATATTGTATAATCATCTTTTGATTCCCTTATAGCACACATTTAGCATGAAGATGGTTTGTACACCAGTAATGGATTCATAATTGCTGGACGTATATAAAAGTCGAAAATCTAAGCCATTAATATCTAGCCATATCCTGAGGGCTGGAGACAGATGGCAGGACTCCTATCAAGTATGTCTTGAGAAGAATGCATTCGTGTACTTTCTTGCATTCTGGTGGCATCTGTATCATGCCAACTTATGAGTTTGAAGCATGTTCCATGAGATTCCTAGAAGGAATTTCTATTCACTTCTTGGAATACTTAACTCATTTTATTCTTAACTTATTATTGTCTGAAAATTGTAGTTGTGAAAATGATAGGCTAACATGGCGTGACAGGTCCATATGTGCAACAAGCTTGCGAGTAGGCATGTGCGAGTTGGGCTTGCTGAGCCCAGTGCAGTTCCACGTTGCGACATATGTGAAATTGCACCTGGTATACAGGTTCATTTCTCTTCCTTCCAATTATTTGAAAGGTTGGAATACGTTCTGAAATACATTTATTATTGGACCTCTTATGTAGCTTTCTTTTATTGTGAGAAAGATGGAAGTTCTCTTTGTCTCCAATGTGATATGATGGTCCATGTTGGTGGTAAAAGAACCCATGGAAGATATCTCCTATTAAGACAGAGAGTTGAGGTTTGTAGTTGTTTTAGAGAACACTACTCATTTTTGTAGCAGCTGTGCAAAAGGCATCATATTTCCTTCTTTTATGGTTTGCTTCTATAGTTTCCTGGGGATAAATCTTCACGTTTAGACGAACCAGGATCACAGCAAGGTGATCTGGGTGAAGCTAAGAGGGAATCTATTGAGCCCTCTAATTTTAAAGGAAAGGAAAACGAACAAAATCACAGGGCATCTTCGATTCCAATGCTGGCTAATAACAGTACCCATGATGGGGAAATGGAGAATAAGCTGATTGATCTCAATGCCAGACCTCAACGGATGCATGGACTAGCTCCAAATAACCAGGTATTTTCTTGTTCTATAATCCTCATTTTTTGAAATCAATATTTATGATGCATGGGAAAGTTCTGAATAACCATTTACCTTATTTTTATTATCCTTCTATCTAAATAACCACATTTCCAATATAATGGTCAACAATTTACAAAGTCTATCCTTGGTTTTGATTTCCTAGGAACAAGTGGATACTTTGATTGGCAATCATCATGAAGATGCAAGTTTGGTTCCAGATGGATACTTCAAAAGCGAGCCTGAGAAGTGATGAAGGTATGGCATATGGATATGTATTGAGTATTGATATTCCAGATTATTAGTTAGCTACCTTACAACAGCTAAAAGAAGAAGAGGAGTAAACTGCAAAATTTTAAGTCTTATACAGTTTTATTCTAGTTGTTGAGGAATAACTTCTCATTTCCTATATAGTACTCAAAATGACATATCTGCTGTCTGCTTAGTTTGAGGGCATTGTAAATGCGAGGTCATATGCACTTGTTTTTTGATGAAGGTCTGATCATTCCAAAATTTTGCCCCCTTTTTTTTTTTTTTTTTAATGCTTGTGATCTATATTTATTTTTTTCTTTTCTCGAGGGTAGAATATTACTTTTGTTGTATCTCACATTTTAAATTGATGGAAATTGCAGTGCAAGATCCCAATCTATGGAACTTGTAGGAAAATTGGTCCTCAACTTTTAATTTTGCATTTAAATCCTCGTTCTTTCAATTTTAATGCATGTTGATTCTCCACTAGTTGGTTTTTTCTCTATTTGACAGTGTAATGTCAATCTTTTTTGTTAAAAAGATGATTATGCTCTCCTTTATTATTAAAATAAAATAAACAGGAGAAAGGAAGGAAATGAAAATAAAAAGTAAAGAAAAGTTAATAAAACAAAGTTCTCCACAAAGCCCACTTATCCCTGCCTGCAGGGGGTGAAGAGGGCCAAAAACCATAGTGGGTAGGTGGTGGTGTAAACCAGATTTCACTGGCTAGTTCAACTAGGAAAACCAAAAACGAGTTCAGTTATATAGTAAGTGCCATATATACGGAAACCGGTGGAACCTTCCACCTAAGCTGCGCAGGAAAGGTCCAAACTCAATCCCAATCCCAGGGAACAGTGAAGACACGAGGTCAAATATTAAGCATGAATCATAGTTCAAATATTTCTTATTCTAGTTCATATATTCCGTGGTAAAAAATTAAAAAATTAAATTAATTATAAGTAGGAATAAGGAGTCTTTATGTTGTGTCACCGAGGACCTCATTTTAAAAAAAAAAATGCCTCCTATTGGCTAAATTAGTCAATTGGCCGGTCCAATCGTAAACTGGTGAACCGGCCTTAGGCTTGCTAGTTTTCCTTGTTCATCTTCTTACAAGAAAAAAGATGTTAAATAAACTGGAGATGAAGGACGAAGAGCAAGCAGTGGTTGCTATTTTTTAATGTGAAGTGAGAAATCAAAGGGGAGAAGAGGTAAAGAGGAATATAAAAGATTGGAGAAGATAGTAAAACAGTCATTGAAGTTTTAGGCCTTCAGATTGATGTTTGGTTTGGATGAGGGAGAGCAGGAGCACCCATGTAAGCATATTCACAATAAATTAGCCTCACATCAACACACCTAAGAAGCACAGATATGGATACGTAATTAGAATACATACGCTACAGGTACACCGATACAATTTTTTAAAGAAAATCAGGATATGCGAATACATGTTATAAAATTCCACTTGCAAGCATGTAACATTTTAATGGTGAAGTGGACAATTCCCATCCATTGGGGACCAATGTCAATGTGGACCTATTTGCACATATTTAAAAAATTGGGGACCTCCAATGCAAATTTTGCTTAAATTAATAGCAATTGACCTTTTCCTCTAGACTAGGATCCTGGTAAACAGTGTAGGCTCTACATCATTTAATTTGTATGAATTAGTTGAGCAGCATTACAGGATAAGTTAAAGTAACGAGATAAAGAAGGGTAATGCACAAGTATGCCTTATAGTTGTTCAAACATTTAAGTAGTTCATCTGTTTGGTGATGTGATTCAAATATTTATCTCCCTGGACGGATCTCCAAAAACATGAGATTATAATTTTAGGCCTTTTTATCTATCTCAAAAAATAATAATTTTAGGCCTTTTTTCTTAGCAGATACATTCCATCTTAAGCTGGATATTGCCATCCATAGCATGATCATTATGTTTAGATATAATAGGCCTCATTTGTTACGAGATGCTCTTCTGGGGTATGTGGAATTTGTTTCGGAATGAATGCTTTTACACTTGGTGACACAAAAAATTGTTGTCTTGGACTCTTGGTTGCTATCAATTTAATTGATGGGTTAATTTCACAAACGGACACTGAACTTATCTAAAAATTACAAAACGATCACTGAAGTTGAAAACCTACAGAAACGGTCATTGAAGTTTCACGCGCTTTTACAAACAGTCATTGAAGTTTTAATTTGTTTCACAAACGGTCACTGAAAGACCGTTATAATTTTAATTCAAACTTAAAGGACCAAAACATGTGGTCATAAAAGTTTGACCACTTCAAGTGCAAATTTCTTTTAAAAAAGAATACACTATATTTTTATGTAAACTAAAATAAATAAAAGTGCATTAAAAGTTAGGAAATCTATGCACGATAACAAAAATATAGAAAAATATTTATATCTCATATCTAAATTTATAGTCTTGTACTTATATAGGCGGAACGAGAATTAAAATATCACTTTTACAATTTCTATCTAATTTACTCTGAAGGTGGCACTTAATAATAAGAAATTTGCATTTGAGGTAGTGAGACTTCTATGTCCACGTGTTTTGTAGAAGCGCATGAAATTTCAGTGATCGTTTCTGCAAGTTTTAAACTTTAGCGATCGTTTTGTAATTTTTAGGTAAGTTCAGTGACCATTTGTGAAATTAACCCTTTAATTGATACATTAATTGATTGATGTTGTAGATAAATATCTTGAACATTTGCATGAAAAATAAACCTGAAAAGTAACTAAATTATTTGCTTACTTTGCAAATTAACATTTAATAATTTTTTGGACTCTACCAAATGGTCGAAAATGTAAGTGTGTATCTATTAGTTTCTTTTTCCTTTAAAAAGTATCTTATTTAACTAACCTTCTGCTGGATTTGAAATATTCTCCTACTGGCAGGCAATTGTGCAAAATTTTCACCGACTGTTCTCTCCCCTTCATGTTTCAGCATGATTTTGACATATATTATTTTAGCCATGTTACCTTGATTAAACTAAGATTATCGATATTGCATTCTCTATAGAGGGTCCAGTTTTTTCAGCCATTGTTGTTTCTAGAAGGCATATACAACTAAGAAATAATGTAAATAAGAACTCACCATTATGCTTGACATATAAATACAAAATTACCAATTTTTAGAGAGAGAGTTTCTTTTTATAAACTTATTTTCTTAGTTTGTAAACCTTTCTAAATGAATAAAGAAATGATTTTTTTTTGGTATGTGGGGCGTTTGCGCGAGTGTGAGGGTGGGGGCAATTTCATTTCTGGACCAAGACAACATAGAAAGGCAATTCTTATCATATGGCTTTTAATATGTATATTGAGATCCCATCTGACACGTGCATTGATTTTTACCTCAGTGCAGATGTAGGCTACTTCTTTGATGCATATGTAGCTGCATCTTTCTAGAGGAGATGGCAGAATGGCTTGAAGCTATTGCTTGCATTGGTCCTACCACTTGTGTAGAATATAGCTGGTTTGAAATGGTTATGCTAAATATGATTGTGGAGAAGTATGAATCACTGAATTTCATTTCTACATTTCTTGGTTGTGAATGCAATGACAAGCTCTCGTTTACGATTATCGTTGATTCAAGCAATCGTTTCAGTGAAATTTATATTGCACCTTGTAATGTGTCTATTGTAGTTACTGAGATTGAGTTGCTCGATTTGTATGTCTACTGATTCAAATAAGACTCTGTAAACCAGATTTTGGTAAGAATAGCCAATATATGGTTCTTTAAATGAAAATTTCACCGGAACTAGGTTGTGTGCTGTTCTAGGGAAACGCTTGTGCTGGTCATGAATGTCGACTGATATTTTGCTGATATATCTTAATTTGTTTAATTTTTGTATTGCAAATGTTCTAATCTCCCCACGTTTCCTGGAATTCCTTCAGTTATGGACACGGTGGATTTAAGGCAGGACCGGATTTGAAGAGCAGCAAGTCTGTGACATCTAACAAAGTCTCTGCTCAATTAGTGAAGCCGAAAGGGAGAAATATTGTGCAGCCTCCCGTGAATAAATCTGAAATTGTAAACTAGATCATATGAAAGGAAAAGGGCAACGCGTACAGAAAACCAGTTATTAATTTTTTTGTTATTATTTCATTTGCTAGATGTGTATTATGCTTATTTTGTGACCAAACAAGTAACTTAAATATTTGCTTAGCAGGAAATGGTTACATGACGGATCTCATCTCATTCTGACTAATTTGTTCTTGTTGTCTTGCTTGGTAATTATAGGCTAAAGTCAATTTAAATAAATGTTTGATTAAGGTTAAAAGCTAGTAAAATGTACTTTACTTTATTTTCGTGCATGATTTTGATGTTACTTTTTTCCAGTTTTTTTTTATATTTTAAATATTACTTATATTTTGATCCTAATATTAGAATTGTTTTCAAAATAAGTAATATATCTTTAATGCTGACTAACAAAAAGTATTATTTGTTTCCAAATTTTCTTATTACTTATAAGTACTTTTTTGAAGCTTACACAATTTAATTTTAAATTTCACCCTACCCCATTTGAAACTTGAATTCAGATTATTGGCCTGGAAAATTTAGCTGATTGAGTCACGTCTTGATATCGAGCTTTTACATAAACATGTACAAGTCCATGCAATTCTTTATTCTTTTTAATTACATTGAAGGATAGGGAAGATTATGGATTCGTGACTATGATGTTTAGCTACTTCTGTTTTTATTAAATTGATATTAAAATTAACTTCGAAATTTGGATCTTATAGATCAGATTTTGTAGTTTCTTGGAAATTTTTTCATATATAATCTTTGTCGTCCCTTCACAAGAGCTAACTCTAAAGATTACATAAAGATGATCAACTTGATTATTGTTGCTTGATTCTATTATAGATTTTTATCTCTCCACTGCTTGAGTGTCGAGAAAGTTCATTTTCCAATGATAGGGCATGTGACCAAATGCCCGTAAACTGTCCCTGTAACTATGATGTTCATGTCTCCATTGCTCGAGTCAATAAAGTTCATATCCTAATGATGTGGTATATGACCAAATGTCTGGTGAATTGCCTATGTAACTATGACGGTCATAAATTTTTTGTTGGAGTAAATCCTGACATGTTTGAAAGACGTAACAATTTGGGCACTATCTTGAAGAGAAGCTTGGTGAAACCGGTGAACCCCACAAGCCAAATCTTTAGTCCGTTACATGGCCATTGAGATTTGAAGTTTTGGACAGGCGTATTTGTACTCAAATCACTAGTAGAAAAATTTTATACCCCCCCATTGATATTGCTAACTAGTTTCATTAGTGCAAAGTTCATTGTGGTAAAAAGTACATATAATGAACAAAAATAGGCTCCATTTCTATCATGTTCCTCTCTTCATGATCAAATTCTTCTTTCATATATAGACCTAGTGCAATAAGCTTAATAGACATAGCCCTTGACAAACATTCCCTTCTTGGCTTCATCGGATTCGCCCTCACCGGTGTACTTCCCGAGCTGAGCAAGGGAGTTAGCCTGGGCTCGGACTAGCAGAGTATCTTGTGCTGCCTTGACATTCTCGGGGCGTCCTCCCCATGTCTTCAAGCACGTGTTCTGGAGGGCCCGGGCATAGGAGAACGATACATGCCATGGGTTGGGGGCTTGGTTCATGGCATTCAAGTTCAAGGTTGCTTCAACTTCAGATTGCCCACCAGACAAGAACTGCACAAATCAAACAATTCTCTATTAATCTATACATAAGATCACTTGAAGACATAATTTGTTGAAACATCCACCTAGATTAGCATTAATTGCTGTTGAATGGAGAGACCGCTGAAGCCTCGTAAACTAGAAGCACTTTTGGCTAGCTTAAAATTATTTCGAGGGTAACTCTTATGTTAGTGTCAAAATAATTCATTCATTTTCAACTTCGTCCAACAAAAAATCGACTCATTGCAAACCTCATTTACTTATAGGTAAACTTTTTAAGCTTTAGCCAAAAATGCTAGGTTCCATATCGACTCTGCCAGATTCCATCTCTTCTCATTAATCATTGAAGGAAAACTGTCGGTATAATCTTTAAGTATGAAAATTAAGACCAGGATACTTGCCATGATTCCAGGAACAGCCGGGGGAATCCTCCTGTGGAGGAGCTTGAGAGTGTAATCAGCAACTTGCTCGGGGGTTACCCTATCCTTGCATTCGGCTCCAGGAGTAACCATGCTCGGCTTGAGAAGAATACCCTCGAACAGAACATTGTTCTCAGCCAAATAGAAGAAAACCTCAGCCCAAACCTTTTGGGCAACTTCGAAAGTCCTGTCTATGCCATGTTCACCATCAAGCAAGATTTCTGGCTCAACAATTGGGACCAACCCATTGTCCTGAATAATAAATAAACGTTAGTTTTAACAATATTTGTCCACACTAAACAATATTAACAATATTTAGAAAGAAAAATAAGCTAAAATCTTATATATATATCAGTATGCGTTAGTGTTTTGTATGTAGAAAGGTTGTGCTTTAAACTCGATACATACTTGAGCAATGGCAGCATATCGAGCCAAGCCCCAGGCAGCTTCCTTCACAGCCAAGGCAGATGGACCATTTGGAATGCTCACAACGGTACGCCTAAAAGATGAAGCATAGGTAGATGATATCGGTATGGGCATTTCAAAATTAGGACACGAAAATTGCAACATTGTGCTGTTAAGAACAAGGAAATGGACTCATAAAATCGTTAGCCAGGCGTACCATTTGGCGAAACGAGCACCCTGTTGGTAGTAAGCAGCGGTACGGGAAGCAAGGCCATCAAGTCCTTGGCACCAGGACTCATCATTTGAACCAGCAAGGGGAACCAAACCCTGCTCCAACCCAAATTAGCATATCTTTAGGATCATCGAATTTAAACCGCTAAAGAATTTCTCTTGTTTAATAGTTTTTAACTTTTACACAAATTTGTTTGTTACCTTGTCAACTTTGATACCGGGGACAATGTTTTGCTCGACTAGGACATCAACCATCTTTTTGCCATCGGTGGTTGATTGGTAGAGAGTCTCTTCAAATAGGATAGCACCAGAGATGTGCTGGCCGAGGCCGGGGGCCGTCACAAGGAGGGTACGGTAAGCTTGGCGATTGGCCTCGGTGTTCTCAAGCCCAATCGAAGCAAGACGCTTTCCACAGGTAGCATTTGATTCATCCATGGCCAAAATTCCACGGCCAGGTGATGCAACAGTTTTCTGCATTATTCATTTTCCACCGTTAATCAACTAGTTTTACACCTCTAAATCCAACCCTCTATCTTTGCATTAGTATGCTCTAGTGTGTTCAAAATCAGAGTTTGTTCAAAAACACGTTTTAAGAGAAATTTCCATCGATTCACTATTTCTTGCACATACCAATTGAAGTAGTTCAAGAAATGAAAATAGGAGCCGAAGAATGAATGCTTATTTTGTTGCTTATAATATTTGACGCAGAGTACCATATTATTACTGCATGTTAATAGCAAGTCGGGCACGAACTGAATGCAACAAGCTAACAATGACAAGCAATTAGACACGTACCGCGGTCTTAACGAGCTCATCGGCATAGGATGATGCTCGGATTGTGAGCGAAGACAGCGCATTCGGGTGGCACCGGACGACGGAGATGGAGGGTTGGCGAAGGGACTGACCTTTAACAAACTCAGCCTTGTCAAGAACAGGAGATGACTTAAGGAGTGATGCTGAGGCCATTGCTATATTTTTGCTGCTAAAATTTGACACACAAATGGCAGCACAAAATCTTATCTCTTTGTTTTCCTCTCTTTGCCACAAAACCCTTCTTCTCACTACTGAATTTATAATTGTCTAGTGTGTAGTGTCATACCAAAAGATGTCTCATTTGAGGCTGTCATGCACTAGCCAATTGATGGTTGCCACGTGGCAGAACGTACGAGTGATTGAAATAGATGGGATTATTCCCACCTGGTAAAAAAAAACTGAAAAATAAAAAATGGGATTTTGATCTGAAGAAGGGTTGATATTTTTAGGCTAAAGAATCCAAAAGTGGTGTAATATGAGGCTGTCATATTTTGTCACTTTTGTTTGATAGTTGATTCAATGTAAATGGCTCTGATTTAGTTTCAGGATTTGGTGTGATTATGATCATTGTGTCAACCGAGAACAATTTGCCAAGTCTGCAATGAACAAGTTACAAAATCATGTAAGCTAACAAACCTTCGGGCCTACAAGAGGGGCATATTACGTTTCGACGATACGATAAAACCCAACTTGTATACTCAACTTGCATACTTATTAGTCTTTGATCAATCATTGTTTATAAGTCAATTTTACGTTAGTAATTCTAAAGATCCATTTGACAAGGCTTTTAAAAAGTCAAAAAGATTATTTTTTAGTATAAAAAGTTGCTTTTGAATATGTTTGAATGATTTCCTAAAATATTTTTTTAGCTCATAAAACTCTTCTCCAATAAGCAAATGTTAAAACAGAATTCCTGAAAAACAAGCCCTAAATGTGCTTATAAAGGTATCAAAAAAGTCAGCTCTCTACAATTTATACCCTTGTATGAGAGAGAGAGAGAATGAAAAAGTAATTTCAAGTCCTAAAATTGCCAAGTTAGGGATAGTGTTGATCGTGGACACGAGGAATAGATTGTAAAAGTTATAATTTGAACCTATTTTGTCAAGTTAAAGCTTGGTTCGTGAATTTATAGACACTTGAAAATAATTATGTACCACGTCCCATTGAAGGTATTCATATAAGCACAACTCTTGTATCATTTCTTATGTCATTTAAGAATGAAGAATAAGCTTCTTCTTCTTCTTTTTTAAAGAATTAAATGCAAAAAATATTTAAAAGAAGTGTATGAGAAGTGTATTTTACAAATACTAAAATTGTTATTCTCTCTTTCTCACAAGAGGGGGGCCCACGATCATTTTATTGGCCGTGCTCTCTCTCTCTCTCGTGAGGGGAGTTCCAATGTACATTTATCATTTATCATCAACAAAACACAGAGTACAAAATAAAAAGCAGAACATTATGCCACTTCTACAATGGGTAGAATTAGAATTAAATTGAAGCTTTATTTAGATTTTTTATTTGAGTCTTTCACGGTTTTTAAAAATATAATGTTTTAGATACGATTGAATCACGTCATATCCAGAAAAAAATTACGCTTCACTTGAGATGTCATATCCAGAAAGAAAATGATGCAAATGATAGTTTTATTATGCAGGAAAATCAATGGGAACAAAGAACATTTTTCATGCATCCTGTCAATATGATTCCCAAGTGTATATCAAACAACAAATCACCAATCTTATTTATAGATGTGAAACAATGCGTCACAAAGAGTTAAAACTATCCATAAAAATTCACATCATTTCATGTTTAAAGTTTCATAACCAAATCCAAGTGAAAACAGGTAAGAAAATCGAATAAAACACAAACATGTGCACCAATTCTAGTGCGCACTGGGCAATCATCCCATGCTAGGGGGACGATCGCCCAAGGGCTTGACTCCTGAGCGTCGCCCCAAGCTTGTGGGCGGGTGCCCCATGCCGTGCACAAAATTCTGCATGCCTCGACAAGCCCGCCCACAAGCATTGGACAAGCGCCGACTAACCTACCAAGCCATCGGCCTTTGCTCCTAGGTCCTCCACCATACTGAACCTACACAGGATGATTCCACGACACACGACAACTCTTTATACACATCCAATAATATAAAAAAATCGACATTAATTTGAAAATAATCGAACATATTACACCTCTAATCATAGGATGCACGAGAGCAATCACGCAATAGAGTGCTAGCATCACAATTTAATTTCAGCACAACAGAAAGAAATCACTGTAACATATCTATAAAAACATGATCAGCACAGCTACTTTGTTTCATCTAAAAAGTTTCAAACAGAATGTTATGTTGGAAGGAAAGCATCTTCCATGTTGTGTGTGGTATATTCTAAATAGCGTGGCATAGTACATGGCAACACGAGGGGCCCACGTATCCGACGTCAAGTTATCACTAGAAGGCTTCTCAATGATGGCCAATCGCCGACCCCAGAAGGCAGAGCTCCTTTCAGAGGATGAGGCCGAGCCCAGAAGGCTGAATCAGGCTCTAGCATGGTGCACACTCCAAATAACCTACACCATCAATTCAGCCCTCCATAAAACCAAGATCCAAGGCGATGTCACAATTTTTACTCGATAACTTGGTGTTCTTGTGCCAATATTATCATTGAAACTACAATTCTGACTTAACAGTTGGAATGGGAACAAGTTCATACATTCCGTGGCAACATTGTCTTGACCAGAATGACATCAATGGCCATTTTATCCAAATTCTGATGCAAGCGGTGATCTTTTTGTCAGCTCCTCGAGAAGAATAATGTACCCATTTTTCACAACCGCGTAGATTGGGAAGTCAGAGTCTCCAACACGGCGGCCACGAATTTGAGATTATTCCAGCCAACATCTTCTGGTTGAAACCAAAACTTAGCCTGCTCAATTTCCAAGATGCACGAAGAAATTAAGAAAAAAGAGACACATGTCAACGAGATCATTGGTTATATATCTTTCTACTAAATCGTAAAGAAGAATTCATGTATCCCGTTCTAGATTCATTGGAAATAAGACTTACGATAAGTTTGATACCGAATATTGAAGAAGTCCCGTATAATCGACATGATTTTAACTTCTTTCTTATTTATTGATATTATTCAAATAATTCTTACGAAAACATGCTAATTATAATGGACGAAGACAGCAAAATATTATGAAATTCTAATGAACAACTAGTCATTCAAAAGCAGCTTCCTATGAATTAAGAAATATCAGCATAAATCTGTTACTGAATGGAAATCGAAGAACAGATTATGAGAAATTCAAGAATATCATCTCTCTGAAATTCCACGACAATTTGTTGAGTTTTCGTCAATAATCTCTACTTATAACAGAGCAATATTTTCAAACAAAGTAAATGCAGAAGGGCTTTGTTAATTCATGAGAAGAACTAATGAGATTTAAGCTTAACAAAAAGAATTCCGTTGCCGGGACTTGAACCCGGGTCTCTCGGGTGAGAGCCGAGTATCCTAACCAACTAGACTACAACGGATTTGTTGTCAGTAGACGAACCTAACCTTTTCTTAATTATAATAAGATTGAAATGAAAACCTTTTCCCAATAAAATAATGTTTTATTTACTTTGTATCCACCAAAACAAGATCAGACTTGTGTAATCAATAAAATACAACCTTAGTTTTGGCTTCTTGGGTTTAAAGGACAATTGCTATGATTTTCAAGCATAAAAGAGTGAAAATTTTAATAGGTCTCATGCCCAATTCCAAAATCTTTGCAACGTTTTTGGTACGTCATTTTTAATAGAAGAGATTAGGTCCAATATGCCTATTACATAAAAACATCAAAGATCGATCTTACAATACAATTGTAAAAATCAAGTAATACTTAGAATACTCTAAAATAACCTACCAAACACATGTTCCATTCCTCCCCCAATTTCTCTCTATATCCTCGTCCAACGTCCACAACCCTTCTAGAATCAAAACTATCCTTAACTGAACACACCAAAACCAAAACCTACGCAGCACCACTACCATCACTACTATTAACAACCCATGGCTTCATCTTTTAAGCCCTCAAATTCGAGTCCACACCCAAGTTTCATACCATCATCCAATGGCGAAATCAATTGCATGGAAATTACATACACGAGAAAATTACGAAATGTAAGATATAGAAAATTACATACATGGAAGAAAATAGAAATTTGTTGTTGTACATCACAATTTACATAATATTTTACAAATTGATGAAGTGTCAAAAAGAATGGTAGAGGTTTTTTTTTTTTTTTTTGGTTGATCAAATTTTGATCTGATCAAATCTTGTCACATCACCTGTTGATAGACAAATCTATAAGTCATGATGTATAAATTACCTACAAATTGAAGACACATATTTTATGAAATAATTTCTAGTAGTTTTTTAGTGCTACTAGTGGGGAGAACGTGCGTTGCACGTTAATTGCTTATTGTTAAAAATAACTGCATATAAATTTTAAAAAAATTCATTTGTAAACGACAGTGTTGTAGGAAAATGCCTAAAGTACAAGGAACAAAAAATTTATATCTCAATTTATTATAAAACATTAAGGAATTCCAAAAAATGAATATGTATCTCACTGTTAAAAAAGAAAAAAAAAAGGTCTCTTCCTTTTTAGTTATTGGCATTTTAAAGCTATTAAACTCAAATAAATTATATGATATTTGATTTAAAACAAAAGAATTCAACATTTGCATAAAAGGAAGAAGTCATTTGCAACTCTGATGGTGTCATTTGTCATTCTCTGTAGAAGAAGACAATTTTGTAATCCTAGATCCAGGTTCTCAACTTATTTCTCTCTCTCTTTATTTCTTTTCCCGTTCTTGATTTAGGGTTGAAATTGGATGCTTTGTTTTAAGTTTTTCCTTTTTATTATTTTCTCAGATGAGGTCGTCTACACCGCCTCCTCATCTTCCAAGTACATTTTTTCTTTTTGTCTCCTAATATTCTATAATTGATTAATTTATATGCAAATTCATGTTTCAAATTTAAAGAAACAACCTAGAATTCAAAAAATGGCTGGTTATTTTGGGTGTTTTGTTGGATCCAATGAAACCATCTGACTTCATCACATCCAAACTTAATTTTTCGGATAAATATAGGAGTAAGCAATGGAAGAGAATGGGTAGTGAAGACATTGAAATGGAAGCCATAGACACGACAATTTAGTTGTGAATTATTGGTGGTGGATCGATGAATTATAGGGGGTATGGATGAAGTTAATTGCATGTGAAAATGGAAGATGTGATGGGTTGTGTGAAGAGGTGGAGGAGATGTGTGGGGGGAAAAAGCATTTTTGACAACGATAGGAAATCACGACATGTGTGCCAAGCTTTTCGCCTCTTTTATATTGTAGTGATAATACATTTTAATTTTATTGATCTTTCAATTTGATCCCCAATTGTTTGTAATTGCGTAATCAATCCTATTCAATACGAGTAAATAAGAGACATGATAAGCTTTGATAATTCTCGTGCCGAACATGTTAAATTTTGTCAATCCGCTTACTTAGTATGAAGTTAGAATTTAAGTCCAACGGACCCCCCGGAGCATAGCTCAGTGGTGCAAATGACGGGAGTGAAATCTCAGATGAGCTGACAGTCTAGTGTGAGAATTTGATTACTTCCTCTAACAATGTTTGGAATTATACTCTTTGTGAGCACCAGTATAGCAGTTCTCGTACCTTAGCTTGTTGTGGCACATTCCGCGATTTACCTCCTCCACGATTCTCTAGGGGCGGAGTGGAGAGGGACCCTTAAGGTTGAGGTTCAACCTTTTAGAATTTAAGCCCAAAGGAAATGTACCATTTGTTTAAAGAAAATCGAATGTTTTGGGAAACGTTTTGCAAATTTTAGTGACTATCTGGAAAACGTTTTGTAAAATTTAGTGATCAATGAGGTGATTTGTAAAGTTCAGTGACTAACCACGTAATTTTTAAAGTACAGCGATCTGGTGAAAACTTTGGCCAAAGTTCAGTAACTATTAGGGTAATTAACCCAAGACTTCCCCTCTTTAACACATTATGACACCGTCCATTTAATACCTAGTATACGCAAAAAATAAAATAATAAAGAGACGTTCAATCTGTAGAGAATTTATTATGATATTTGTCGGCAAGGATTATACTCTTATGAAACTTGACTTGGTTTCTAGGTTGAATTAACTTTAAGCAAACTTTTCTGCTAAATTGGAATTTTAATTGAAAAATAATGATTTGATATTGAGTCGCTCAATGAAAATACTACAACCTTTGAACGTAAAATTATTCTGAAGTATGATCGAGCTTGATGCATACTGAAAAAAGTTGATAATTCGAGAAACTTTAATACAATCCCTCAAAACAAAATAGTGCAACATTTGAAAAATGAATTTTACTCTCAAATTTATTTTATTCGTACAGACATGGTAGGGGGCACAATCAATTTTTGCGAATATTTAGAAAAAGGATCTAAGCGGGTAGCGGGAATCAAACTTGGATCGTCAGCTTGGAAGGCTAGGGGTTATTTTCAACGTCGATTCAGCTAGAGCTGAACAACGAAATTGCCGAACCGCAAAAACGAACAACAATCGCTTTTTCGAAACCGTTGATTTTGATCCACGTGGATCCGTCAACATTTTGGTTTTGATTCGAACCAAACAAAACCACTTCAAAGGGGCTTGATTTAGTTTTCAATCTTTGCAAACAATTTCAAACCGTTAAAAAAATGAAAAACGAACTAATTTAAAATCTTATCCAGCTCAATTAAAATTAAGCACATCCCAATCAAAAAGATACATCAATGTTATCAATACCTAAATAAACAATTATTTAAACCATTAATCATATCAAAATACACATAAGTCATCGTAACTGTGAATGCAAAATCCTCAAATTGGATGAACCGTTGAAAAATTGCTACTAAATCATATTTATTGACAACCCATTATAATTTAGCAGACAATTAAATTGAAAGTTTAATTCAAACTTACACATTTTTTCCTTGTACTAATAATTTTCTTGAATTTAAGCTAAATTTATCCAAATTTTTCCTTCTTTTTTTTTTTGTAATTATTTGCTATATTTTATTGGTAGTTGTGTTGTTTTGTTCTGATTTGTGTCGAGCTCACTTAAATTTTTATCGGACAACATTCTTTATTTATTTGCTTCTTAATTTTCTGGTCATATCGCTCAATTAATTATTTACATTTTTACTTACTTTCTAGATTTTAATGTTAATTATTAGAATGGTTTAGTGGATTACTTAAAGGCAAAATTGCAGCAACAATCTCTAATTTTTTCAATTTTTGCAGATTTTATCTTAATCTTCAATTTGTGCTAGCAGAAGTCCTTAACATTTCAAAAATATGCATTTGGAGTTCAAATGGATGTAATCCGTCTACTTTTTTGTTAATTGACCAAGAAAATGATGTCGACCACATTATTAATACTTCTTCAAGGGTAAAATTATAACTTTATCTATTTCCATATAAAAATAATGGGTAATTGGCGCATAAAAATAATGGGTAATTGGCGCAAAACGTCCCTACCTATGATGGTTGTTGTGGAAAACGTCCTTACGTTCGATATTTTGGTGCAGAACGTCCCTACCTTTGCATTTTCTTGCGCAAAACGTCCTTTTGACCAATTTTTAATATAAAATGACCGTTATACCCTCTTATATAAATAAAACAAAAAAGGAAAGGAAAAAAAATAAAGAATAAATTGCAATCTAGTTCAAAACATTTTTAAAAGTGCAAATCAATCCAAATAAATTATTAAAATATTAAAAATAATCAAAAATAAAAATAAAAACCTTTTATTTGGAGGCTGACGGAGTGGAGGAGATGGATAGGAAAGAAAAGTTATTATTTTTATTTTTTTTGATTATTTTTAATATTTTAATAATTTATTTGAATTGATTTGCACTTTTTAAAATGTTTTGGACTAGATTGCAATTTATTCTTTATTTTTCTTTTTTGTTTTATTTATATAAGAGGGTATAATGGTCATTTTATGTTAAAAATTGGTCAAAAGGACGTTTTGCGCAAGAAAATGCAAAGGTAAAGACGTTCTGCACCAAAAAATTGAACGTAGGGACGTTTTCCACAACAACCGTCATAGGTAGGGACGTTTTGCGCCAATTACCCTAAAAATAATTAAATAAAAAATCATCATCATCATCTTCCACCCCCAACCCATCCCCATCCAAAAACCAAACCCTACTACTCTACTATACATCGCCATCCACGCCCACGACCTACACTTCATACATCCATTGATCCCCATAATGTATCAACTAAGATGTTAAATTGTTTCTATCATGTTGTTGCATTATTATAATTAGATTTATAAAATTTTGGTTCGTAATATTGTTAATGGTAGTATTAACGTGAAATTTTATATTAAATTTATGATTTAACTTATTTGATATATGTTATTTGCTTTACTTAAATCGTGGTTTTAAATCGAATAAAAAAAAAAAAGTGATTTGAATTGATAACTGTTGTCACAAGCCATCCAAATCGAACCATGTTCACCTCTAGATTGAACATTTTGAACGCTTCTCTTTAGCGTGGGGTAGAGCAATTGGTAGTTAGCAATGCTTATAACCTTGATGTCTCGGCAATATTTTTTTATATCAAAAGAGGTTTTGGCTCTATTAACTAGTAATTAATTACCCCTTCTTAGGGGTGGTGGGAAAGGGAAAAATGAAGGGATACATTTGCGACACTATCACGCATCCTTGTCTTGTTGCTCTTGTGGAGAATTAATCTATTTTGTTATAGTTGCAATCATTGTCCATCATCCCTAACGCATCCAACTCTATGAAACTACACTTT
The DNA here is from genome assembly GCA_019097785.1 of Fraxinus excelsior. NCBI lineage: Eukaryota > Viridiplantae > Streptophyta > Magnoliopsida > Lamiales > Oleaceae > Fraxinus > Fraxinus excelsior. The sequence goes on along the minus strand of CM032624.1, from coordinate 14,179,861 downwards.
ATTATTAACCCAGACAAGTGCCTATAATTTCAGAGTGAGGCATGTGTCTTATGAAGGTCATATAACGACAAACAAATATCGTCCATATGTCAAGTGAGGGGTTTTGGCATAAATATTGTCCATATTATACTGTCAATGACGGTCTAATTTTGCGTACTCTGCCTCTTAACATATTCCATCTCCACTGTTCTTTTACCCTGTGAGCCTAGGGGTTACAGGCATCGAGAACCTTAAACATGCACTTGAATAATCTCACACAAGTATCCAAAGTTCTTAACAACCAAGAAACGCATCACACCATCACCATGTCCTCCGCATATAGGTTCAAGATATTTTAAACGTAGAACTTTAAATGCAAAAGTATTTTCACAACTCAATGTTCTACAAAAGTAACAAGTTTGCATTCAAGAAGTTCGACCTTAAATTATTCTAGAAAGTGCACCACCACTCTCAGTTCAAATGAAAACAAAATAAGGGATAATACATGATAAACCACAAATTTAATCATTCAGTACCTCCTGGGAAAGCGGTCCATTAACCTTCCGGATGGACACTCAAATGCCATGTGTCCTCTTCCGCCACAGTTGTGACATATTGCCATCGACATGCAGTCCCTACTCATATGACCTACCTGTTGGCAGTTTCGACATACAATATCTCGGTATCCACCTCCACGGATTCCAGAACCCCTCTCATCGAAAACATTGCCCTTCGGGCAGTCTCTAGCCACGTGCCCAGATATATTACACGAATTGCAGACAGGTTTATTTTGACACTCTCTGGCAAGATGACCTGTCTTCCTACAATTCTTGCAGGCCTTGTCGTTTGTACAGTCAGCAGCAATATGACCTTGCTTAAAGCAGTTATTGCACAGCCTCAGGTCACCAGGTGGCAATGGAAGAGCTTCACAGTCTCTAGCACGATGTCCTGCCTTACCACAGGTATGGCAGATTCCCTCATTTGGACAATTGCCAGCCATGTGGCCAGGTTCTCGACAGTTCCAACAAAGAGACTTTGTGGAGCACTCTGATGCAATATGCCTGGTCCAAATTTTCAAAAGAAAAATCAAACATTAAAACACAAAGTATAAGACTTTTTTAAGCTCAAAAGACAATTTACTGGTTAGAAAGCACAGAATCGAAATGAGAGTTGCAACCAGATTAGGAAAAATCTAGTTGTTGCTCCAAAAATGACAAACAAGTTTGGTCAAATTATACAGCAAACTGCACGTCATGGAAAATTTCTTGTACCTAAGTCAATACACAAGCAATAAAACAGGCACAAAAATGGTCAGGGAAGACTAAGACAGCACCTCGTAATAGGGTGCTTATGCCACGACTGTGGGGCCTTATGCAGACGGGCCCAACCCAATAGGATCAGCACACCATTGTACTGATTGAATCTAGGGAACAATGTAATGTTTTGGCTAATATGCCCAAGGTTAACAGCGTATCTAGAAGTAAATCTATGGTAAATGACCAATATTTCTTCTGGTTGAAGCCAATAAACACACATATCCCTATATATGAGTATAATAACAAGAAATGTTGGTATACAAAGGAGAGGTTCAGCATTAATGACTCAAATGTGTCAAAGATCAGACTAGATTTACTCAACAGCTCTTGCCGCTTTGCTTAATGCATGTAATTATCAAGCAATTAAATATGAAATGCTCAAAGTTTACGGTTTCAACATGATTAAATATCTTGAAGCAACCTAGCTAGAAAATGTATCCAAAAGGATACCTACCCAGGAAGACCACAATTGTGACAAATGGCCACATTAGGGCATTCTCTAGCAAAATGACCGGGCCTTTTGCAGTTCTTGCACAAACTGTTCTGGCTGCAAAGGGCAAGATTTAAAACTGTTTAGAATCAGACAGAAAGAAACTTCCGTTCAAAGCAAAACATTAGTAAAACAGTGATAAATTAAAATTGAAAATATAACCGTTATTGAGTCTCGCTCGTCTAATAAAAATCAACAATAACGGCTAGTTTTTCAATTTTAATCTCTACCGAACAGGCCCTAAATTTACATACACAAGATGTAAGAAAAGCCAAGCAAGCACATGGGTGGGAGCCAACAACTTGACAGCAGGGCACAGTAATAGTCGCTAGAATGATGCTGAGTCATTAAATTGTTAAGGTGGCTGTCAGTCATTTTGTTCAGAGTTAGTTGGGATAGGGTATAAATAAACATGTAAGGGTAGGGGAGTAGGGTATGAAATGAATTGAGCAAGGAAGAGGGGAATGGAGAATCATATTTTCCATTAGTTTTCATTTACAATTGCGTATTTCATTTTGAATCTATGATACAGAAAAACAAATACATCTTCTTCAGTTTTTTTTTTTTTTTTTTCCAGAACTTTCAGAACTTCTTCATATCAAACAGTTGCTAGTACTCATAACACTACAAAACAGAGAGAATAAAACATAGAATGTGATTATCTAAAAGAAAAAAAAATATTCAGATTCAATCTATATCCACGCATTCACATAGAAACATCTCTTAAATGAGGTAAGGGTTGGTTTTACACTTCAGACTGCTCACATACATCAGTTTCCTTCTCCCAATTAATGCATGCTATTCTGAAGAAACAATAAAGAACATGTGAATGAATTAAAACCGAATAACCTGAAACCCTGACGTGAATCCCGTCTATACGGTGCATCACGATAGGAATAGCGTTGGGTGCGGATCTTACGATCCATCGGGCTCCTGCTTCGGCTCCTTTCTAAGCTCATTTCCAAAAATATCCCAATCCAAACCACCACTCCTGCAAAATAATCACCAACAACACAGCTGCTGCCGCCTCCTTCCTGTGCACCACAACCACACACCCAAGACCATGCCAATGAGTCCAAAAATCTTGACTTTATCCTTCTTGATTTTAAAACACCAGATTCCCATAATACTTTACAACATTTTTTCAACAAACAAAACCACCTTACAACATTTATAAATCAAGAAACCAGCACCAATAATTTCACCGATTCAAAAAAGGTGGTGCCAACCACATCCTTAGTATTGCAACACCTCGACCAAAAATACATGGACAAACACCTAACAAAAGAAAGGCATCAAAAACTCCATTTCATGACATATTATCCGATATATTGAGTGTGAGGCTGCAGCCTGCACAACTCCTGCTTCAACAGTTAACGAGTTGCCAAGACTAGGACTAACAACAGGCATGACATGCATGACAAATTAATAAATTTAACCGAACGATCAAAAGGAACAGTTGAATATACATATGGGCTATGGCACAGGATAAATTGCAGGTCTTCCTAACAGTCTAATCAGGTAGAAGAACCTACTTCACAACAGGTAGCTCCTGCTGACTGGAGTTTTCATCTATCTTCCTACACTATATCATCAAAACCCTAAATATCTCCGAATTGAATCGCTCCTACGGATCCATTTTTGCTTCCAGCCCTAAACCATGGTTATGCAAGAAAATATACACAGAAATATAATGCAAATTATGGTTCATCACAGTCAAATGCTTCAGTAATCCTATTTCTAGGACTCGGTAGCAGGTATTTTCCATGTGAAGTTCGGTACCAGCTCAAATTCCTCTCATACGTATGTCTCATAGTACCGGATTCAAATCTATATTCTACATGTGGATGAATTTTTTTCGGAAATCCAAGAAATGAAAGAAACCTAGCTCATAAATCCAATATATCACCAAAATTAACTAACGAAACCCAGCCGAATAATACATAATCACAAAATCTGAAACCCTAGTGGCTCAACCAAATTTTTGCAATCCAAATAAAATGTAAACCATCGTTAGATTCGGATTTGTGCGTAATGGAAAATTGTTATCGAGAGAGACGGAGAAAACCTGATACGACGGTGTTCGTACGAGTACTCGGGTTTAGATACGGGAAGAAGATGAGTGACTGTTGCCAGTAGGATTAGAAATTGCTTATAAGGGCACACCTCAACTGTACTACTACTAATTAAGAGCTCGTTTGATTCACGTGAGAACGATACAGTGACTATAGAAATTCAAAATTGATGGTTTAACGATAGATTATAATCGTATTTTTTATTTTTATGGATGAAAAATGAGACACAAACAGCCTCTTTTAGAAAAAATTTTAATGCAAGAATTACATCTGAGTCCCCAACTATTGAAAATATTACGAGTAAGTCCCAACATAATATTTTGACCAATCCCCAACCTTTTATTTTTGTAATATTTGAGTCTCCGATCTGACGATGTTACTTTCTGTTAATTAATAACTCAATTCGTTTTTTGTTAAAAAAAAATGAACTTTTAAGATTTAAAATTTGATTTGGATATATTTGATTAATTTTATAAAAGTTTATATTCTAGTTAGAAGAATTTATAGAGAGATATAGTCCAATATGTCTTCCTCTAAAAGTACTTTGAAATAAAAAGTTTTTTGAAAATTAATTTTCAAATAAAATTTAAGAGAACTTATTCAAAAAACTCTTCAGCAGAAAGTAAAAACAAAAACACTTCATGTCAAACGGATCCATAATCAATCATTTCAAATTTCAATATTTTAAAAGCAACAAGAAATTTAGGAGTAGACACGTTAAAGGTTGTTTGTCAAATATATTTCAGAAAAAAATATTTAAAATTATTTTATGAAATCTATATCTATTCTCACTTTTTAACAAAAAAAAATATTATTTTTCCTTCGAAAACATGTAAACAAGCTTTTTAAGTGTCTGGGAGGTCGTTTTGGGAGCTCAGAAGCACTTATAAAATGTCAAATACACTTCACTATAATATAAAAGAGCCAAAGAACTTGGCACCATGTGTTGCGATTTTTCATAGTCGTCGAAATTTTTTTTTTCCCCTCACGCATCTCCTCCTCTTCACAAAACTCATCGCATCTTCCATTTTCACACGCATTTAACTTCATCTATACCCCATCATTCATCAATTCACCAAAACCGATTCTTCGTCGCTCATGAACTAAAAATCCATTCACTTTCGTTCCTTCACATTTTACCGTAATATTTGGTTAGTACTATATAGTTCCAATTTCTCTGAAAACTTCGATTTCGTTCCAATTTTAATTTCTTGTTAATTTTACTGATGTGATGATATCGTCGAGGAGACACTGGAGGCTATTGCAAGCCTGAGGACGAAGCTAGTAAAGAGGAATTGTGATGGAAAAGTGTATGCAGAGATCGTGAAAACAATTTGCTGATATGATGACGGCATTAAAACCCGATGAGATCATCAGATTCGAAAGTTATGGAGATACTAATTCTAATGATAATAATAAGGTCGTTTCAAGACTCTGACGTCTAATGATCTGTTTTTTCGCAGAAGAAGCAAGGTCAAACATGATCATACTGTATTTTTCTTTTATTTGATTATTTTATAAATTTCAGATATTACCATAAAAATGTATACACGTGTACACTTAATTGATGGCTATCATCGATTCTTAAAACTCACCATATAAAATGCTAGCTTTAGAAGAAAGACTTAAAAAAATGTCTCTGTGTCATGCTGCACGGAGACATGGTGTGCGCGCACGGAATTGTCTCCATGTAGCATTCTTAAAACTCACGCCTATATTTTGTAATAAATATGTCGAGCTTTGGTAATCGTGTACACTTAATTGATGGCTATCATCGATTCTTAAAACGCACCGTTGTATATGATAAAATTCTAGCTGTAGAAGAAAGATTAAAAAAAATTGTCTCCGTGTGTTCTCCATGCCGCACGGAGACATGAAGGCGAACACTGTGTTTGTCGTTTTTGTTTTTTGCTGAGAAAAAAAATACTTTCAAATTATTGTCATTTCATTCTATTAATATTAATATTAGGAGGGTGTGTGGTAGAGATTAAAATCAGATTAAAATTGAAAATATAGCCGTTATTGTTGACTTTTATTAGACGGGTGGGACCCAATAACGGCCATATTTTCAATTTTAATTGGATTTTAAGCCGTACCAAACAGGCTTTAGAAAACATTTAATTCTATTATATATTAATCTTTACAATTTTTATTCTTATGTTTGAATTCGGAATTTAAAAAAATCAAAAAAATCAATTTATTCCCACTAAAAACCACAACTTCATTTCATACACGAAATTAGAATTCCTTTTGGGGATATTGTCCCCCAGGAGGGGCGCTGTCCCCTTGACCCCTACGACCTGACTGGTCAGGTCGACAATAGCCAAGGCATTGCCACTTACCCCCCACGAAGAGCGCTGCCCGTAGGGGTGGGCAATTGACTTGTCGGGTCGGGTTTTGACCCAAAACCGACCTGATCTGATATAAATTGATTTTGGACTTTTCTTAAACCGACCTAAATCGAGATTTATTCTAAACCGGCCCGAACCAACCCGACGAGTCGGGTTGGGTCGGGTCCCTTTTTTTATTTGATTTCATTTTCACAGGCTTATAGCATTCCAAATTCCATTGAAAACTCAATCCATCTCCGTCGCCCCTGACCCTTCCTCCTCCACCACAAATATTTCGCAGGCTTGGGCGATAATAGCACGTCGCCCTGAATATTAATAAAGTGTTGTGTTCGCCCAGGGCTTGGACGTCTTGTAGACTTGGACGATAATAGGTCTCCGCTATACAACTCTGTATTGGGCCCTTTTCACATGGTCTTACTTGGGCCTATCATTCGAATTCCCTAATTGGGGCTCTCCTCTTTGGGCCATTTAATTTGGTCGCATTTTTATGTGTCAACAATTACCTCCCAATATGGCTGAATTAATATCGATTATTAATTTTATGCCATATTCATCCTTTGTATCTTCCCGCAATACTTGAAATCCAAAGAAAGGGGATGAATCCTAATTATTACTCTTATTTGGCGGTGACCTTCTACATCCTAAAGGTGAAATAATACGTTACTCCTATAAACCCAAAAACACGCCATTCCTTCGAGCCATTACACTTAAGTTCGCATCCTTACGTCTTTCTAAAAGATATTGTTCATCTTCTCGGCTCTTCACTCAAGCATTTGCGTTTCTACACCCTTAAAAAGATTGAAATCCTTAGTAAATGGCGACTTCAGAGAACTCCCTTAGTTTCGAAGACTATCAATAACTTCTCACCAGACCTTACATAACTTCGATTTTCCTTTCATCAACTAACTCTGACCGTAGTGAGTTTTATCTGGGCCTATCATTCAATAATGTTGATTCTGTGGGCCAAACTGCGGTAGGCCAGTTGTTTTCATGCACTCGTGATCCTCCATTTCTAAACCCTTTTCTATTAAAGTCAATCCGAGAGTGATGTATTCGTACTTGGCCCAAATCTGATGCTACTTTTCGCTTTTGGCATGTACGTATGGTAAAATATGCCCTACCAAAGCAATTTTTGATCTCGCTATAATTTCTAATTTATTGAAAATTGCTCTTCATCTCCCAACTTATGATCTCGTGCTTCCTCATAGCTTTGAGCTTTTGGTCCTTTGAGTATAATACATTTATCTTCCCCCTTGGCCCCATGTCTATTACTTTAAGGGATGTTAGTGCCTTAGTCAATCTTCCGTCCCTGGGCGAAACCATCTCTCCTACCATCTTGGTCATTGGAGCAGCCCCAAAATTTGACAAGAAGCTTATTGATTCTTATTCGGCCATGCAAACACTCTATAACAACACTAATGCTGAACCTACTCATGCTGAGCGCGTGGCCTTCCTCCAAGTCTGGCTTTGTAAATATGTCCTCTGTGTTCCCAGCATGAAACCATCCATGTCTTACTTGGCCATATCTCATGAGTTAGCATGTGGTAGGTCCATGAATCTCTGCTCGTTATTCTTTAGCTACCTTTTATAGAGGTATGACTTCTCTCCCATCCCAATTGCGGAGTGGTGTATCTCCTACGGCAGTGGGTCTCTTTGGCTTGCTCAATTGCGGTTGAGAGCCTATTTTTCACAACTTAGTGATTTCCCAACTCCTCCTAGGCCAGTTAGCTGCTATGGGCTATTCATCAATCAACTAAACCCTGTAAAGATGTCCCATAGGGAGGTTTTCACATTCTTTTATACCTTGGGTTCAATCCCTTCTTTTTTTTCCTTTCTCTGCTCAGCAAATTTCAATTTATGTACAAACTCCTTCTACTATGAGTGATGCAAGCTCTGTTTTGTCCATTTGGGTTCAATTTATAATTGGAAGAGAATTGTTCCATGATATCTTGACTGGAACCAATGCCAAGGCTAGGGTTGAGATATATGCTCCCCAGTTTTTTGCTCGTCAGTTGGGTTTTGGCCAAACTTGGCATGTTCCTCCATGTTTCTCTAAAAGTTTGAAAGACCGTTTCCATACTATTACCAAAATAGAAGTACATGCCATTGATGCCCGCAATGCTACTTTAACCCAAGGATTTTTCATGGCTCCTTTCAACTCCACATTTGTTACTCACCCTGTTTTTGATCGCCTCTGGCAGTGAAACATAGACTGTTTATGATTGATGTTAATCGTGCTTTCCACTTGTTAGAGAGTCCAGGGGCTTCTTTTGTTTCTCCCACTCCTGCTCTCATTCTTACTGCTCATATATCTGCTAGGATCTCTGTTTCTCGTTCGAGGTCCCTTTTTGCTCGCATCAAATGTGCTGCAACAAATCCTACTCCATATGGCTCCTCTTCTACTCAAACTGAAACAGCTAAGGATACTTCCAGCCATAAATGGCCAGCTCCAGTTTCACTTAATTTGGCTGATGCTGATGATGATGATGATATTCCTCTATCGCCAAGAGAAAGGTATTTGACTCTGTTTCTTCATGCAAAGCTTGTCCATTTGTGGAAAATCTTTCATATGTTAACGTGTTGTTTAAACTTTTCAGAAAAGCTCAACTTCACTTTTGAAGACTCTACCTTCGTCGGACCTTGCTCCCCCACCTTCCGCTGAGGTTTCTTCGTCCAAGTCATCTGGGGGAAGGACTTTATCTTTGAGTCAAGTTGGAGAGATTCTATCTTCCCAGGGCGTTGACCCCCCACGTGTTGAATTGGGAGGTAATACCAATTGTACGATCTCTTTCTTTATCTGCATTGTTGGATTGCAATTCATTACTCATTGTCATTTGGTCTTTGCAGAAATTCCTGTAGATTTGCCCATTGTGGAAGAACATGCTAGTTCAGACAAAGGGAAGTCTCCCAAATGGTTGGATCAACTAGTGATGTGCCCCAAGTCTCCCAAGCTGCTGATGAGGTAGTCCTTGTTTCGCTCTTCACCTTTACTTTATTTACTGTAATGGACATGCTTAACTATTTGTATTTTCTTCGTAGGAGGCTGACGTCATTTTACGCACCATCCAGGATTTGCTTATTTCTTGGGAACAAGCAAAGACAAGCGTTATGTCTTGATCCTCTTCAACCAGCCATCCTTCTGCTTCATCTACTGCATCCTCAGAGGAAAACATGAATTCTCTCAAGCAATAAGTGCTTGAGTATGTTTCTTTCATGGATATGGATATTAGCAGAGCCCGTGCTTCTAGCCAAAATGATAAGTTTGAGCAGTTAGGTGCAAAGATGGCTTAAGCACTCGAACTTCGTTCGCTCAAGATTTCGTCTGATTTCAAGCTGACATTGAAGGTCATTCATTCGTAAATCAGTTATTTGCTGGCCAGAAATGTCGAGTTGAAAGCTGAACAAGCTCAGTATCTTCGTGCTGCAAACGAGAAAAAGACTTTGTTCTAAGAGCTTGAGAAGACCAAGGCTGATCTAAATGAAATCTCCTCTGAGGTTATGATTGAAGATTCTTTGATGATAAAACTGGCCGCATAGATGAAGGAACTCCAAGCACAAATGGATGACTGCAGGACTAGGCTGCCACTAAAAAGTGTGTTGTTTCTCAAGCATTTGAGTGAAAACAAGTCCTTGGTTGAACGTTACACAAAGCTGGAGGTTGATGAGGATTATGTGATTGAATTGTCCAATGCCTCCGACAAGCAGAACGATGAGTGGGGAAAGCCTAGAGAGCAGATGTGTTCTATGTGGGAAAAGTTGTAATTAGGACATTTGATATTGGCGTTCTTTTGTAGGACGATTTCGACCTGAACTTCACCCTTGTGATTATGACTAGCAGCTAATTTTATCAATGAAGTAATTTTTTATTCATTTGTATGCCATCTTTTGCATGAGTTTTCTTTTGCAACAACATAATCGACGTATCCTTGTAATCGTCAATATTTCCCAACACTTAATTACTAACCTCGTACCCCATTTTCTTGAATTTCTTTTAGTGCACTTTTACGTAGAACAAGACTTTTGACTTTCTGGCGTATCTTTAGGATTTATTCCTTCAATTTCGATTACTGCACATCGGTTATTCGTATTCTGCCTCTTCGCCTTCAGACCTCTATAAAGTTGTGCATTTGTTACGTGTTTACCATCTTCATCCTTATTCTTCAGCAACTTACTCTCTTGCTTCTATGTTCAGGAGATCAAATGTTTTCTTTTCCAACCGAAATGACTTTTTCTCTTTCCAAGTTTGTCATCTGTTCTTGATGTGTCCTTTGATATGAGAAGTATAAGAAATGTTCTCTGGTCAATGAATGTCTTCTCAGTGCCCTTTCCATTTATGATCTTCAGTGGGAGATCTGGATGTGAAACCAATGGCCTGCTGATGGCGTTTCTTGGCCCCAATTACTTGTTGAGAGTGCTTCTCAGCCTCTCTGCCTATCACTGCAACAATGCATTTAGAAAGGCGAGGAAGGCCGGTTTACCTCTTTCTATTGTAGTTGATAGGAGAACGACTATATCCTGTTTAAAATTGCGGCCATTTGTATTTTGCTTATTTTGTTTCTCGTGATTTGTAAGAAATATTTGATTATAAAAGATCTTATTTTGAATGTATTTCGCTCTTATTTGTTTGAACGTGATCGTCCAATTGAGCTTATTCTGACAACGTAGTGCGTGCCTATATTTGCCCACTTTTCCATATGGAAGGAACATATTTTTTAAGTACTTGCCGTTAATGAATCTTATATGCCTTGTGCCATCTAGATCCTCCAGGTGGTAAGCTCCATTAGGTAATATGTTTTTTACTCTATATGGTCATTCCCAATTGGGCGACCACTTGCCATACTTTAGATCTTTGCTATCCAAATGTAGTATTGTTTTCCACACCAACTCGTTCAGGCTAAAGAACTTGGCTATGAATTTTTTGTTATAGTGCTTAGCCATCTTTTGTTTCTGAACTTGCAATCTATCTAGGACGTCCAATTCTAACAAACTTTAGTTTAATGATTCTGCATAATCACTATTACTTAAATTATTTTGCAAGCTTACCCTGATTGACTGCACATTTATTTCCATGGGCAATACTGCTTCTTGTCCATAAGTAAGCTGAAAAGGGGTTAATTGTATACTCGAGCGTGGTTACGTTCTATAAGCACATAAAGCTTTATTTAAGCATTCATGCCAACTTTTGGCATTTTCATCTATCATCTTTCTTATGATATTTTTTAAAATCTTATTGGAAGATTCTACCTGCTCGTTCGATTGAGCGTAATAAGGTGTGAAGTTTACTAATTTGACTCCAAATTCGCTTAAGAATTCTTTCGCTTGATCTCCATTTAAAGATATACCGCGGTCCATCATTAAGGTTTGAGGTATTCCAAACCTATAGATGATGTGGTCATGAATAAAGTCTATAATACTTTTCTGAGAGATCTCCCTTAAAGGTATTGCTTCCACCTATTTAGTGAAAAAAATCTGTTGCAACTATTATAAATGTATGCTGCTTGGACGATAGGGGATAAATCTTCCCTATCAAATCTATCACCCTCCCTTTAAACGGCAAAAGCTTAATGATAAATGTCATTTCTCTTGCTGGCGCTCTTTGTATTGGGCCATGCTTTTGGCATGCTAAACAATTCCTTGCATACTAAACGCATGATTCTCCAATCTTAGGCCAAAAGTATCAACTCCTAATAATCAACCACCTCGTTCTTTGGCCAGCCTGATGGGCTTCACATATCCCTTCATGCACTTCAGCCATGATTACTTTGGTTTCTTGCAGACTTACGTATTTTAGTAACACACCATCTGGACGTTTCTTGAATAACTTATCGTCTATTAGTGTGTAATTCAATGAACATAGTTTCATTTTCCTATTTTCCTCTCTGTTGGGTTCCTCTAGAAACCTTCTTATTTCTTTTCTCCAATCTATTGCATCCTCATCTTCTATGCAATGGACATTGATCTTTCTCGCCCTCTGTTGTACTGCAGGCAAGATTACCTCATACTCACAAGTGGGTTCCACATTTAGCATCTTTGAGTAACCCGAAGCCATTTGGGCTAACTTTTTCGTCAAATTATTATACATCCTGCTAACATATTGAAACTCCACTTGATCGAATTCCTCTAATAATTCTTGGACGATTTCATACTGATTAATGACAGCTTACTTTGGCATTTAAAATCACCAATCAGCTAGTAAATTATTAATTGGGAATCGCCCCTAACGATTACATTTTTTACTCCCAACTATAATAATAGTTCTAGTCTCACAATCAAATCTTCATATTCAGCTTGATTGTTGGTTCGTATCCATCCAACGTGAAAGCAAATTTATAATAAACCCATAGAGGATTTATTAAAACTATTCCTACCATTGCCCCTCCAGAGGTCTTTGATCCAACAAAGTATAGAACCCAATGTTTTAACTCGAATAAATCTACATCTAGTCCAATTTCTTTAGGCATATCGAGACATGGATGATCAGTCAAAAAGTTAGCCAATACTTGATTTTTATTGCCTTTTAGGGTACGTATTATATTTCAAATTCTGATAATGCCAAAGTCCAAATTTCTATCCTTTGATGTAAAATAGGATGAGAAAACATGTACTTAATTAAATTAATATTAGAAATCAAATAAACAGTTACATGCCGTAAGTAGGCTCTTAGTTTTGTAGGTGTGAAATATAAAGCAAGACATATCTTTTCAATAGCGAAATAGTTACATTCACATTTTGTTAACTGTCTACTCAAATAATAGATCACCCTTTCTTCACCAAACTAGCCTTCTTGCGCGACCATTCTAACTATTGATTCTTGTGCAGCTGATATGTACACTTTCATTGACCGTCCTTGGATAGGTGATACCAACACAGGTGGACTTGACAAATATATTTTTAGGCTATCAAAAGCCTTTTGATGTTCTTCCTTCCAGACGAACTTGTCTTGTTTTTTCAACTTTAAGAGAGGAAAAAAAAGCTTTCGTTCGCCCTGCACAATTAGAGATAAAATGTTTCAAAAAGTTTATTTGACCTAAAAACCTTTGCAGTTCTTTCTTATTATTGGGTGACTTAGCCTCTAAAATGGCCTTGGCTTTTTTTTTTTGTCGAGTTCGATCCCTCTTTTGTGTACTAAAACTCCAAGAAAATTCCATGCATTAACACCAAATGCACACTTTAAATGGTTCAATTTCAGCTTGTATTGCCTCATTCGCTCAAAAGAGCATCTTAGTTGTTCAAAAAGGTCTTCATCTTTAATAGATTTGACCACTATATTATCTATATACACTTCGACAAATTGACCTATCATGTCATGAAAAATTAAGTTCATTGCTCTTTGATAAGTTGCCTCTGCATTTTTTAGACTAAAAGACATAACTACTCATTCAAAACATCCTAAAGATCCAGGGCACCTAAAAGCAGTTTTATGTATGTCTTCTTTGGCTATGTAAATTTGGTTATAACCGGAGTATCCATCCATGAAAGAGTACATTACATGTCCGACAGTCGAATCTACTAAAGAATCTACCGTTGGCATTGGATACTCATCTTTGGACGTTGCTAAATTTAGCTTTCTAAAATCTATACATACCTTTATATTACTGTTCTTTTTTAAGCACATGTACGGTATTAGACAACCACTCAACATGCATGGTCGTTCTAATAAAGCCTACTTTTAACAATCGTTCTATCTCTTTCTTTACTTCAGGCAATACATTAGGGGAAAATCGTCTGGGTGGTTGTTTATGAGATTTGATGTTTGGGTTAGTTGACAACCTATATTCAACCAGACTTCTATCTAAATCAGACATGTGTTCATATTCCCAAACAAATAAATCTTTATACTCCTTTAATAAAGCGATTAACTTGGTACTTACCTCTTGACTGAGCATTTGACTGACGAATGTTGGACGATCTTTCCCTTCGTCGCCAATGTTCACATTTATCTAAGGATCTTGTGCTTGAGCATGCCCAGGTTTTGCGATTCCCATTATCTCTCCATTCGAATTTCTTGAGGGCTTCCTCTTCCAGAAAATCCACCTTGTCAACTTCTCGGTCAATATTTTGCTCCAATTCGAACACTGCTAACTTGTTCCTTAACATCTCCAGTACTATTTCTTCTTTCACTCTCTCTTTACATTCTTATTGAAAGTTATTAATTTGGCTTTGAATGCCTGAATATCGGCCATATCTTCTTGCCACAACGATTCATTTGCTTTCCTTGATTACCCTTTTGCCAATTACTGGCTCTTCAATGGCCACTATGTTTGGCCTCATTTGATTGAAGATTCCAGTAAGTGCGTCTACTGAAAATGGCTCTTCGCTTTGTGCCACAATCTGAGTTTCTTCCCCTTCTTGAACTACTCTCACATGCCCATAATTTCCCCTTCTTGAACCTTTCTACTGAATAGGCTTCTGCAACAAATGGTCTATGATATGCCAACACTATCTCTGCTTCACCTTTGTCGTTCCAGAAAATCAGGCATTGATGAGCGATGAAGGTATGCAATGCCTTCCATGAATCCAATCTCTTCCTAGCAGCACATTATAACTGGTTGGACCATCAATTACAAAGAAAACTCTAGTCCTAGTAGTTGTTCCAACAGTTATATCTAGTGGCATGACCCCTTTATCTGAAGTTGTTCCTCCATTAAAGCTTGTAAGAATCACTTCTGTTGGGATCATGTTGCTTTTTGCCTTTGCGAATTTCTTCAACATTCTGGATAGGATGGTATTGATGGTTGCTCCATTGTCAATGAGTACCTTTGCCACAGGTATGCCATTAACTAGGACCTTTACATACAATGGCCTCAAATGTTTAGTTAACTTCATAGTTGGTTTCTTGAAGATGACTTACTCAGCTACATCTATTTCCACTTCCTACTTATCTTCTGTTGGTTAGTTCCTGTGTGACAAGTCTACGTGCAATATTTCACTTTGGTTCTCAGCTTCTTGGACTCTTTCCTCGCTTCTTTCCAATGCTTCTTCTTAAGTTATCCAACCTGTAGGAGGAGACAGTATTTTTGGAGGTGACACATACTTCACAGCCTGAGGCACCCTCACTTTTCTTTTTGGCGTTCCATACAATACATAGAAGTCAAAGGGATACCCAGATGGTTCGCGTAGTAGATCCACCTCGCGGACACCTTCCTGATGCAACTGCTTCAACAATCTGTTACGCAACACTCCTCTTCTTTTCCTCTCTATTTCTCAGTCAATTTCATCTTCCATGTTAGTCATGTTTGGCCTTCTTCACATTCTAGCACACACGCTTCTTCCTCGTTTGCTTCATTTTCCTCCTCTTCATTCTGCTTGCTTTTGAACTCATCAGTTACTAAATAATTGTTAGCCACAATAGGAGGTAAAGTACCAATTGGATGGTGATAGGTCGCTTTGGATCCTCTTCCTCTTTAGGTTTCTTCCCACGTTCGAACTTTGATATTCCAGAGGAACTTTCTGGTAACTCCTCCACTGATTCGCTCATACTAGTCTCTTTGTCACCATTGAGGACATTTTGGTTAGCCATCCTAAATAATTTAGGCGTTTTAGGATGTGATGATCTCTGCTGTTGCCTCATCATTCGTTCATAGTTTCGTTGGAAATGCCTTTGTTGAGTTCTGGTCATTTTATTAAAGGATATAACCCTTCATGCATTGTACTGGAAGGAATACCATACATTTGGTTAGGAATGATGCGGCCTAAATGTTCTCCCACTGTTTATCGGCCTGAACTGCCCCTCAGAAGGCCGTCTCCCATAAAATGGTACACCCTGTACTTCACCAAGTTGGAAACTTAGAGCAATGTTAGGGCGATGGTGGTATTATCGTATTCCCAACTTGCCCGCATTCTCCTGTATTTTTTTATTGCATCTAAAGCACTATACGCCCTCATCCTTTCTCTGTTCTTTCCTTTGGATTCGTTCAAAGACGCTGAAATGTGATCCATAATCCTCTTCTCCATTATCTATGACCAACTTGAATTTTGGCAGCTTACCTTTGAAACCAGACATCACCATATTCACCCCAAGTGGCTGTGGGAAAGGATTTTCATCCACTGCCATTTTCTTCTTAGCTTCTAACGCGATTCGTCCTGACTTGATGGCATCCTGTAATACATGACGAAAAACTAGACAGTTATTAGTCATGTGTGATCATGCATTGTGCTATTTACAATATTTTTTGCCCTTAATTTGTTCAGGGTCTGGCAATTTATGCTTATCGCTCAACTTTATCTACTTATCCTTATACAACTTGTCGAATATAAGGTCAGCTTTGGTCACATCAAATGAGAACACTCTAGCATTTTTGTTTTCATATTTTATAGGCTCATTTTTTAGTTAAATGTTTCAATGGCCACTAAACTTTGCACTACGTCACGATTTACCCATCGAACTTCATCAATCGTCCCATTAGCCATTGAACTTTACTCTGTCTCGCTCCATCACTCACCGGATGGAATCCGTTAGTAGATCTGCTTACGTGGATGACGAAAAAATAACGTGGTCGGTTAAATGTGTCCACATAGGAAATTAAATACCAAGGTGCCCTCCATCTCACCCTCAAAATCATTTATAACACCTTATCGCCGTTCAGGTTTTCTTCAATGAGCATGTTTACCTAAATTACGACAAGATTTCAGGAGCAGAAGAATTGGAAGATTGGTATGTAGAAAAACACAGCTTACAACAATCCTCAAACTCGTTGCAGAAAATGGAGATGAAATGTTTGTAGCACTTAATCGAGATCTTTGGAAACACCAGTTGAAGCTTATCGCGACGAATTTTATGAGGAAGAAATTTGTTTGCTAAAAATTTATCAGATTTACAAAAGGATTTAAAAACTTGAATACGAATTACAACGGGTTCCGATTCTTGCAAAGAAAGCAGTTTTTGCCATTGTTGTTCAATGAGGCTGTGCATGAATTTGTAATTTTTTCCCTTATGCGTGGCCAATTTTTTCTCAAAACTATTGTAACCAATCTTCCTAAAATGGGGAAAAAAGTCACCAGGATTAGAAACAAAACTCAGTTCCAAATCCCTTTTTTTATAAGCTCATTGAACTGCTTCGCCTCTACATCCTCCTCCGCATCCTCGCCGTAATACTGTCTTCTAGTTGGTTATCAGCCAAACGCGCCTTACCCATTAGATTTAAACACGCATTTCTCCCTGTGAAATCAAAACAACTTCAATTTGGGGGAAAATCTTAAATCTTGAAATAAAAATTCTGTCACGCCCAAGATGAGATGAAGATGGAAATGATCCGTGATTTGTTGCAGACACCAAAGAAGTTGCTTAAGATGCAGAAGATTGTCTAGAATTTCTCTCTTTTGAAATTGCATCGAGAAAGGAACACAATGTTTTTAGAAAATCTGCTACTGTGGAAGGAAGAGGATTTTGTTGGATTGGAAGAAGATGATGTTCAGATAATTTAGGGCATAGGGTTACAAATGATTTTGGGGGTGAGACCTTGGCCTTTAATTTCCTATGTGGACACATTTAACCGGTCATGTCATTTTTCCGTCATCCACGTAAATAGATCTACTGACGGATTCCATCTGGTGAGTGATGGAGCGAGACGGAGCAAAGTTCAATGGCTAATGGGATGCTTGATGAAGTTCGGTGGGTAAGTCGTGACGTAGTGTAAAGTTCAGTGGCCATTGAAACATTTAACTCCTCATTTTTTTCCGTCATTTTAGATTTGGCCATTATAGGACAAGCATATGCGTCTCATTTAACCAATTCGGCCAGACATATCTTGGTTCGATCATACTGTTCATTATCAACCACATGAACATCAAAGTTTGGGTCTTTGAAATAAGTCCCTTTACTAGAGTTTTTCATTTGTTCATTTTCTCTTATCAAACGTTCATACATAATCACGTTAGCGCTCAACTGAAAGAAATCGGGAAATTCCCTATCTTGGAATTTCTTCTTTAAGTCAAAGCTTAAACAATTTTGAGCAATTCTAACGAATTCTTTTTCAGGCAAAGGCACAAAACACTTACTACTTGCTATCTTAAACCTCTGGAGGAAGCTCTCAGCCCATTCATTTAGCAATTGACGTAGATTCACCAAATCAGCCAAGGTAACTTCAAACTCAGTTTTGTAAAATTGAGCGTGGAACAATTGTTCTAATTACTGCCATGTCTGGACAGAATTTGCGGCAGGTTAATGAACCACGAAAATGCTACCCATGTTAATGAACTAGGAAACAGTCTCATCTAAGGTAGAAACTTCTCCCAGTCCGGTAAATAATGAGAATTCTGGTACTTTATACCCTCTAGGCTACGGATACGCTTGATCTACCCAATCAGGATATGGCTTGGTGTAAGTCGGTCTGGTAAAAAGGACGCATTCCAAAAGCCATTTGATCTTGTACTATTTCTGTAATTTGATTCCTCAACATAACGTTGGGATCCTATGAGACTCCTACGGGCTGATTCATTGGTGGGATCACTTGTGGCCTAACGTTTGGTACTTGATTTGAAACAAGGACGCTGTTATTTAAATCGTTATTAGCATTAACTTGAGTATTCCCACCATTATTAACTCGCAGAGTGTTCTGTCCATTGATTTGGACATTATCTCTTACATTTAGGCTACCCCAAGTTTGGTGTTTCGTTATCAATATTCAAGTTAGTCATTTTACCACCCCCTAGTTTGAAGTAGATGGTCCAAAGTGCGGTTCTATTCCTTGATTGGGACTTAGGACTGGGGAATTATGACTTGCAATCGTTCTAGATTGGAAATAATTCCCTATAATTGACATAACTGGTTGACACATTTGGCATACTAATTTATTCATGATTTCGTTCAAATTGTATAATTGTTTGGCCATGTTGTCATAATGTGCATTTCCACTTTGGATAAACCTTTCTATATTGGGAACATTTCGTAAGTTTACCTGCTCAACGACGTCTTATGTGAGTTCACTTAACAATGCGCGCATGGTCCGATGACTCAACTTCGTCATTGGCTCGTAACGACTTTGACTCTGTCCATCTGTTCCTGGAGAGTTCTGCTGCTCCTCATATCGTTCAATCACATACTAGACTAGTCTCTGGATTGCGGCTCTTTATCAGAGTTTCTATGAGACATACTGCTTTCACTTTTTGTATCTTCAACACCAAACTGTCCCACTGGGCGTGCAAAATTATTTTGCGCGGAAAGTTGGGCCTCGCTAACAATTAAAAGGGGGTTCAGACGATTGTGTAAGGAACGGATCTCTTGAGACAAGTCCCAAAAAGAGGTGTTTTATTGATAAAGATTTACAATCGGTGAGAAAACAAATTGCCTCCAAGGAGTGTGCAAGCACACAGAACAATTGAAAGTTAAATGCGAAAAAAAGTAAATGAAATGAAAATTTCATAGTCTCTGTTCGAGAGTATTTGATTCGGACTCCTTTCTTCTATGTCTTCTCTTATCTTTTATACTCCTTCTACAATTGTTGTTGTGGAACTGCATGAAACTGCTTGTTGTCTTGTCACTATCCACGTTTTCCATCATGACTGATTTGTCAAGGAACTGACGCTTTAACTACTTCCATTACCTCCGTTATTTAACCGACTACAACTGAGATTCTTGAATCATGGGACGTGATAAAATTGCTCATTAACTGCCTTAATAACCGTTGCTTTAAATAACAATCCTTCCTGGTCCTGGGCGTTTCGCAGGCTTGGACGATAGTAGCGATGTCGCCCCGAATATCAATAAAGTGCTGTGTCGCCCAGGGCTTGAACGTTTTGTAGACTTGGACGATGATGGGCTCCGCTACACAACTCTGTATTGGGCCCTTTTCACATGGTCTTACTTGGGCCTATCATTCGAATTCCCTAATTGGGGCTCCCCTCCTTGGACAATTTAATTGGTCCGCATTTTTATGTGTCAACCGTTCTGATTTGGTTTGGAGATTTTGTCCACCCTGAAACCGGGTATGCATCAATTTGTTAGTTGTGAGTGTTACACGTGCATAATTATAAGTTATTGTTGCGTTTTGGGGCTTTGACAAGCTTCGGTTCCCCTAAATTTCACGTGTTTGCACCTCAAGAAAAAAAAAACTCTAAAAGCAAGCGACAATAAGATTCATCAGCATTGCGCGTTCTTGAAGCACGAATGCACGTATGTATATCTGTATTCACCTATAGTCCGGTGCCTACACAAATTCAAGGGCTAGGGTTTTGAAAAAAAAAGGTTTGAGTATCCTGTATCCATGGAGGATGACGAAGAGAATTTATCAAATGTGAATAGGCCGTTTTTGGAGGAAGAAACGGTAATGGAAGATGAAAAATTGGAAAAGGAAGTGATTAAATGCGAGGAGCAATGTGGGTCTTTTCCTGAATTGCGTGATTCGAAGTTAATTGGTTGTCATGTGAAAGATGAAGTGGTTGTGACAGAGGAGAAACTGGCGGAAGAGGAAGGTGGAGAAGTGTGTGCTATTGTGGACAGAGATGAAGCGGTGGATATGGGATTGGAGGCGGAGGCGGAGGTGGCTAGGGAGCTAAATGCAGAAGGTTGCGAGGAACTCGTTTTTAATGTAATTGATAGTGGACAGGCGGGCCAGGAGACGGTGGAGGGAATTCCGGTAGTGGACGGTGAAGTGGAAGCCGTGGAAGATGGTGGTGAAATGGCTGTTTATGATGTTGGGAATTTAGAACTCGGTAAAAAAGGTGGGGAAGAATTGGTGCCAGTTGCTGACACAAAAGTGGAGATGGTGATCGGGAGAGAGGAATTGGAGGCATCACATGGTGGTGAAATGACTGTTTCTGATGTTGGGGATTCTGAACTAGGTAAAAAAGGCACGGAAGAATTGGTGCCACTGGCTGACGCAAAGGTAGATATGGTGATTGTGAGAGAGAAATTGGAGGCACTATGTGGTAGTGAAATGGCTGTTTCTGATGTTGGGGATTTAGAACTAGGTAATAAAGGCGAGGAAGAATTGGTGCCAGTGGTTGACTCAAAAGTGGAGATGGTGGTTGTGAGAGAGGAATCAGAGGCATCGCGTGGTGGTGAAATGGCTGTTTCTGATGTTGGGGATTTTGAACTCGGTAAAAAAGGCGGGGAAGAATTGGTGCCAGTGGCTGAATCAAGAGTGGAAACGGTGGTCGTGAGAGAGGAATTGGAGGCATCAGATGCTAAAACTGAGACAGAGATTGAGCTAGAGATAGGTGAGAGAAAGAAGTTTGCAAATGAGGAAGTAGTGGGGGTGGAGCCAATCGAATTTCAAACGGTGGAAAGCAATACAAAGGTATCGATAGAGGATGCTATAGACTGTAAGGGGAAGGTTGCTGTTGAATTAAATGATTCAGAAATTGAGGTTGCTGACGAAGTAACTGTAGAGGAGATTTTGACCTCCAAAGCCAAAATGGAGTTTGGGATGACAAATGAGGCTAATTCTGAGGTGGCCAGAGCCAGTACCAGTGCGAGTGCAGGAGAGCAGGTTCATGTATTAGATGGTGGTGTGGGAGTTGTTGGAACTCAGTCATCAGAGGCCCTATACGATGAGTATGCTGAAGATAAAGGTCTGGTTGCTGAGGATAGCTTACTGATGGAAACCGAAGTGGTGCAGGAGAAGGATATCAATCTGGATGTTTCAAAGGCTTCAGAGTCAGACGAGCCTTCTAATATTGCTGAAACTGCAGAGGAAGCAGTGGCAGAGGAGGAGATACCAGCAGCAGATACTGAAATGGAAACAGAGACAGAAACTGTGATGGAGGCAAAAAGTGGCAACTTCTCCGAGAGGATTTCATTAAAGGACACAAAATTGGCAATAGAGAGTGAAATGGGGATTGAGAAAACAAATAACGACATGGGTGCTTCTGGTCAGGAGTTGGGTGATTCACTGGCTGCTGTACAAGATGAAGAGGATGAAGCAATGGTTGCTGAGGAGGAGGCAGGGATTCACAACACTGAAATGGAGACTGAAATTAATGTGGCTGACACTGGGAAAGTTTCTGGAGGGAAGCAGAAGAAAGGAAAGAAATCAAAGACTCCATCAAGTTCTAAGACTGCAGCAAAAGCTTTAGGGAGGAATCTTGTGGGAGATGATGTTTGTTTCATTTGCTTCGATGGTGGGGACCTCGTTATGTGTGACCGCAGGTGAATTTCTTGTATTGTGACATATAATCTTTAGAATGTAGCCAGAAAAAATGTATTTCCGCGATTCTCAAATATGTTTGTTGGTTATGTGTTTCATGGGGCTTATCAAAATTTCCCCTATGAATTCTCAGAGGTTGCCCAAAAGCATATCATCCTTCTTGTGTTAATAGAGATGAGGCATTTTTCAAAGCCAAGGGGATCTGGAATTGTGGTAAGTGCCCCTCTCTATTTCCGCATGAGTTCACATCTGTAATTGGAGATAAGTAGTGAATGTTACGTTTGATAAGTTTATGTAAACAATCCTGCAAGTTACCTCCGAGTATTGTGCATGAAGTTTCCATGCATATAATGAATTCCAAACATTATAGAGTGGTTGTGAATGAGTCTGATTACTTACTCCTCAGATTTAGCTTCTTTTGATATCCAGGTCACATGATAGATAATTTGAATTCCCATTGGCTACATAGCAAAGTGTTATATCTGTCTTCTTAATTTGATCTATGAGTTATTATTACCACAGAAAACAGATTATCTCAATCAGATATGCAAACTTTACAATGATGCATTAATAGTGACTTTCTTCACTGATTTCTTTGGCATGTTATCTGTTTGAAGGTTCATTAGTTCTAGACATTTTTTTTTTGATTAGTTTTTGTGCTAGACTGATTTCGTACTCAATACTAGCAGTTAGGTTTTTCACTGTAACATGCGTGGTTTGGGATCTTTTGACTGGAGGAACTTGTTTATATCTGTTATATATATGTCACTTTTTAAGTTTTGATTGTTGCTGTGCTTCTACACTTTGCTCTTGCTGTAATTAGAAACATGTAAGTCTGTGTGGTTTGCTCTTGACTGATACACATATGCTATCTTTTCTTGTACTTCAGGTTGGCATTTGTGCAGCATTTGCGAGAAGAATGCCCACTATAAGTGTTATACATGTGCATTTTCCTTGTGCAAGGGTTGCATTAAAGATGCTGTTATTTTATGTGTTCGTGGAAACAAAGGCTTTTGTGAGACCTGCATGAGATTTGTCTTGTTAATTGAGAACAATGAACCAGGAAATGAGGATGTACGTACTTCTATCGTCCCTCTCTATCTCTCTGGTGGTATGAGGTTTTGTGATGTATCATACCTTAAGTTTGGCAGTGTTAGCAATTACATTTATCTCACAATTCAATATTCTATAGTATTTCCTGCCTGTGTCATACATGATTTTTTTTAGTTTTAGATAATTTCCATTTTGCTTTTGGATTGCTTTCAACGAGCCACGTCATGGATGATCCGGATCATTAAACTTTTCGATTTGATTGGTCAGTTCCATCTTTGGAAGTTGAAATGGGATTGTTTTTTTATGTGAATCCATTTGTCCTCAAATGGTCCAGATTTGATTGTGGTCCAGATTTAGTTTTTGTATCTTCAGCTATTGCCTTCAAATAGATAGAAATTGTGCAGAGAGATAGCATATAATAGAAACCCTACACAAGCAAGAACAGAAATCTTGCTTTTCACCTTCAGTACCTTGCTGCAGGTTGACATGTTTTAAATTTATCAATTTAGAAGATACAAAACCAAGGAACTCTAGCCATTGTAGATTTTTTAACACAAACACTTGCCGATGAATGTCAAATTTGGTTCACCTGAGGGACAAGAGGTCCTGCCTAGTGGTCAATGCTTTTGAGAGGAAAATGTCATATGTGTGAGTTGGTGATAATATTTCCTTTCCTTTGTCAGCTATCTTTCATTCCATCAGTTATTTCTCATAGTTAATCTTTCTCTCTCCCCTTTTACCCTTCTGAGGCACAAAGCCTACCTACTGTTAGCTTCCATCAAAGTTAGCCTGCTGGGGTTGGAAAGTGAACTCTTTATCCTTTGGATTTGTATCTGACGTTCATATGTATGTGGTTCAATATATTTTGTTGTCATTTGTTGGCTGTGTAATTTTGCATTATAGGCTTGTGAGGAAACCTTTCCATGTCAGAGAAGGGCTTTTAATGTGGTTTGTAATTTGTACTACCCATAGTTCAATTTGCATTGAGATTATTGGTCCTCTATAATGACTAAGCAGGTTAAGGGATATTTCATATATTAATCAGATTAACTCTTAATTTCAAAACCTGCTCAAGTTAGACTAAGCATGTTTGAGCAGGTATTCATTTGATCCATGAAAAATTGGGTCGAATAGGCCCATATGTCTATGCTTGGGAAAATTCTGTGCTCCTGGACACCTTAGTTGCATGTAATTTTGTGTCATTGAACCCTAACATTTCTTCTTTGGAAACTATGTGCATACCTTTGTGTTTGATCACTTGATTGTAGGTTACACATCCTTGTGATGTAAGGAAATAATTTTTTTGTTCTTCCAAGGAATGAGGATTAGTGAAATTGTTTCCTTTTGATATTTCTAGAATTCTCCTCCAAGGACATATCTTCATCTGTTTGGTATAATTCTGTGTAATTTTGAAAAGCTTTACATTTATACCTATGCAAAACCAGTTATAAGAACCTGTAACCTTTAATTCTGTGATGTATTTTATTTTAGAACATCTGAATGAGACATTAGGTCAGGAGAAACTAGCATTTTGCTTTAACATCCATCAAATAGCCTTTTCCCGTTGGCCACCAAATACTTATTTCCAATTTCACATGGCAAGGTATTGTCTTGATTATGGTTGTGCATTTCTTTTTTCTTGGTACCGTTCTGCTTTTCACTATTTGTTTTCATATGCTGCAAGAACCATTTCATGAAAAAATTACACTTTTCAATTTATGATTGTTATATTTAAACTGCATCCCCAATCCCCACCCCCCCTCTAAGAGAGAGAAAGAAATTGGTTGTGTAAAGGATTTTGATTGCCTGCTCTCATCCTTGACTGATGCAGGCTGAAATAGATTTTGATGACAGAAATAGCTGGGAGTATCTCTTCAAGGATTATTATATAGAACTGAAGTCTAAACTTAACCTATCTTCAGTTGAAGTTGCCGGTGCTAAGAATCCGTGGAAGGGAACAGCTGGCACCATCAAACAAGAGTCACCAGAGGCACAGGTAGACACTAATGATGGACGAGGATTTGACTCTGACGCTATTGAAAAATTCGAAACCCGGAAACCTAAGAGAAGAAAGCTAAAGAAACAATCAAAAACCCCCTGCAAAAAAGAGGAATCGGTAAGTTTAGGTGCAACAGCTGGAGATGAATGCAATTTTGTATCTGACAACACTAAGTGGGCATCAGAAGAGCTTCTTGAATTTGTTTCACACATGAAAAATGGTGACATTTCTGTCCTATCTCAGTTTGCTGTACAAGCTCTCTTGCTTGATTATATCAAAAGAAACAAACTTCGTGACCCATGTCGGAAAAGTCAAATTAAATGTGATGCCAGATTTGAAAATTTATTTGGAAAATCACGCGTTGGACATTTCGAGATGTTAAAACTTCTTGAATCTCATTTTCTTATAAAAGATGATTCACCTATGGATGATGCTCAAGGGAGTGTTGTTGACACTGAAAGTGACCTGTTGGAGGTTGATGGGAATGCTGACACCTTAAACAAGGGGGTTAAAGATAGGAAACGTAAAATGCGTAAAAAAGTTGACAACCGTGCTCCTCAATCAAATATTGCTGAATATGCAGCAATCGACATGCATAACATTAGCTTAATTTACCTACGGCGGAAGTTGATGGAGGATCTACTTGAAGATGTTGAGACATTTCATGATAAAGTTGTTGGAATGTTTGTGAGAATAAGAATTTCTGGTAGTTTTCAGAAGCAAGATATGTATAGACTAGTGCAAGTTCTAGGTAATCATTTGTTACTTTCCTTTTACTACCTTTTACTCTTGAAGCTAGTTAGGATCGCATATATTTTATTATTTTTGGGGAACTTAATGTTGGCAATGGTTCACCCTGGACGCCATTTTATATTTCTTTGGAAATAGTCATTCTAATTATTTTCTGTGCAGGTACTAGCAAAGCTGAACCATACAAAATTGGCAAAAGGACATCTGACATTATGCTGGAGATATTAAATCTAAACAAGACAGAGATCATATCAATTGATATTGTCTCAAATCAAGAGTTCACCGAGGTGATTGAATTTAACTTTAGAGGAACCTTCTTTTTCTCCTAGCATAAAATATCCTTAAAAACAAACTTGAAAGCCACCTTTTGTAACGACCCAACCCTATGCTCAATCCGTTAACTTATGTACTGTCCGCTCCGGGAGGACATCTAACCTTTTAATCCCTTACGGATTTCTATTGCTTCCCCAAGATTCGAACTCATGAAATTTCCCTTAAAAGAGACTGAAGTTGATTTCTGTCACCAATTCAATTGGTACCAGGATTCAACACAAGTCTTTTTTAAGAAGAGGTCATGTGTTCGAATCCTGAGAACACGATAAAAAGTCGTGAGGGGTTAAGTGGATAGTACGTATGATATAACGGCTTAGACATAGACACTAGGAATTTTCTTGTGGGTTTGGTTTCAATCAGGTACATGTGCACAGTTTCAAGTACTAATTAGCAGGAAATAATTGATCAAGCTAAGCTAGGATTCTCTTGTTAGATGTAGTCGAGCTGTTCGTTATTGTGCTTCAGTGGCCTTGCTCGTGTATGTAAATAATTGAATCTCCTAAATCACTCTTGATAGACATGATTTTGAAATGCATTTCATTTAACTGCTATTCAAATGGCAGTAAGATTGGGCATATTTGATATCCAGTTGCTCAGTTCGAGAAGTGAATCAGCCATTTTGTATTAAATAATGGTGTCCACCATAAAGAGTAATGTTATATTTCCAGATATTGATGCTTGCTTTAAACATTTTCTTTTTTAAAGTTCTTTCATTGGAAATGATGGCAGTGACGTCTCAATCTGAAATTGGTTGCAAAACTACATGGTTTATCCTTGTATGTATTTATTTTAATGTCAATGATGTCTGAACCTAAGATAGTTACAAAGACTTAGCATATGCTTGGGGACGTGTTTGTAACAGTAGTGTTTATAAAGCTATAGAAATGATTGATGAAGAAGTAGGTAGTGCTGGTGAATCCTACGAAACGTCTCTATAAAAGTGGAGGAATTGGAAGAAGAGGTAATCTCCTAATTCTAGTGAACTAAGTAAAAGAAAATGATATGTGAAAAGAATAAGAGAACTAGTAATCTACTCCTAAACTAATAAAAAAACCAATTTAGTGCAGTAGCAGAAGTTGTATCTTGTAAAAACTAGAAACAGCTTAGAACCTCAAGAATATTGTCTAGAATACTTGAATATAATGAATATGATTGATGATGACAAACAAGTCTATCCTTCTTATATAGGCATCGGAAGAAGAGGTAATCTCCCAATTCCAGTGTTCTAAAAAGCTTGGTTAGGCGGAAAGGCCAAAACTTCAAGCCCAGGCAAAAGAAAACTGATAATTTACTCCTAAGTAGGAACCCTAGCAACTAAATAATAAAACTAAACAATCCTATAAATATTATGAATCTTAATAACCAATAATAAGTAAATCCTAAAACTAGTAGTAATTATTGATATAAGTAGAATTGTTCTACATCACCTACTCTTTTAATTTTTCAGGAAGAATGCAAGCGGCTTCGCCAGAGTATCAAATGTGGTCTTATCAGCAGGCCGACTGTGGTATTTATACGCTTACCTCCATCTTTCACTTACAGCTTGGTATTCATATCATAATTAACGATGCTTATTATTGTAGGGTGACATTCTTGAAAAGGCCATGGAAATACAAGCAGCCAGAGTGAATGATGTATGTTAATTTCCCCAATTTTTTGGTCGAAAGATATATGGTTAACTACTAACTGGTGGATGATAATTAAATGTGTTTTTGTTGATCGACTAAATGTTGTCAATGTGATTTCCTAACTTGAAGGAAATTGATTGAAATTTTCATGAATGACACGTTTACAACTACAAGATGTGATAATTTGTGTCTCAATTACCTTGCTGGCTGCTGCCAATGCATATCTGTGTATGCCATTAACCTTTATAAATGAATTAACGAGACCATTTTAAAAGAGGAATTCTATGAATTCTTTGAGAAATGTTTGCTTGAAACCACAATGCATTTAAGTGGGACTTTTTAATTCTGTTTTCCTCCATACGAAGAGAACATTAGCATCAATGCTTAGAAGCACATTTGCACATTTGATGCTTATAAGCTCTTAAGAGCTTATCAGGGAAATAAGATTGTATGTGGTTAGCTAAAACCTCTGATCTTTGAAAGACGTAGCGTGTAGGGAAAAAACTGCTGACGTACTCTGAAATATTAGAAAAGGCTAAGTCGGGTATCAAGGCATCTTACCTCTTTGCGATAGTGCGGCCTTGAGGTTTTTTGAGGCTACAAACAAATAAAATAATTCAAAAGAATATAAAAGTACAAAATATTCTCATGATGAACTGTAAACCATATTGAAAATCTATAACAAAATAGAGCAATGAATTTAAATGTCAAACCTGTAAAGAAATATAAGAGAGCATAATAAAGTAGCAAATAATAAGTTTTCAATTATTACTCACAACAAAATTTGATATGTACTTGTAGAAATAACCTAGCGGTCTTCTATAATTATGACAACAGATGTAGTTTAAGAAAATCATCAATATATTTGATCACACTATCATCCTCATCATTACCATTTCTTCTCATTCTTTGTCATCACTCCCCACTTGCAACTGTGCCTTCCTGCTTCCCCTTCTGTTTAAAGCCAAAAAATGATAAAAACATAAAAAACCCGTAAAGCATTCTCAAAATGTCTAGAAAGGTAAGGTTTAGTCTTGAGGTATAAGCTTCACTATGAAGTCGTATGCCTCAATAAGGTTTAAGGTTTGACAAATGGCACTAAAGGCTTAAGTTTCGAGGCGCTCAATGAGAGCTTCATGTGAGGCTAGAGTAAGATGGAAGCCTCAAAACAAAATTTTTAAACAACTGCAAATTCTTTATGCTGTCATACTTTCATAAGCCAAAATTATCGACCCGGTGCAACCATTGGCCAGGTCAAGGCCCCAGGTTACTGTGGTTGCAGTTCTTTTGAAATGTAACATGGTTGGAAACTGAAATATTAGAGTTAATGTGCTGTGAATAAAAGTCGGAAACAGATGACACAAGTGTTCAATTATTTAAGATATTGCTTGTTTTAAGTTTAAAAGACCAAGAAACTCAAATGAAAGAAAACAAAATGACAACAAGAAGAAAAATGTAAACTAAAAGAAGAGTGAAGTTTCTGTTGCATGCCTCAACCACCCTAAGGCCATGCCTCAGGTGTATGCTCAAGGTAAGGCATAATCCTTGACAAAGGCACTCAAAGTGTAAGCTTTGGGGCTTCTAAAGAATGCCTTGCACAAGGTGCCTCAAGGGATAAGCCTTGATTGCTTTTGATAACAGTGTTTCCAACTCTATTTTTCTCTTTTCTTATTCTTAGGGTTTCATGTTTGTATATTTCCCTTTGATGCATTCTGCAATGAACTGCCATTTAACTTCCCACACGAGAATAATAAAGTGCAAAATGGGAAGTTTGAATTAAAATGTTTGGAAAAGGAAGACAATGGGAAGGAAAAATAGTTCCACATTTTATGTTCTATAGGCTGACTTTTGCATACCAATTTTCTTTGCTATTGAAGTTTCTGAATGATTTCTTGGGTTTTGGATAGCAACTTAAATTTGATAGTTTTTGCACTCGTTTTGTTGAGGTTTGTGCACCTTTGTTGATATGTGATGCACATTTTTCTTTCCAGTGGATTTCTTTAGTATATAGCTGTAACAATAGTATTTATTGATGTATATGCCTTCTTTCTATCCTGTTTTTTTATTTCATTATGGTGCTGTGCAGTGGCTGGAATCCGAGATTTTGCGGCTTGGTCATCTGTGTGATCGAGCAAGTGATTTAGGGCGTAGGAAGGAATATCCTTTCTCCCTTGATTTTATTAAGTTTATAGTTTTATGTTTCTCTGGAACAAGATATGCATTTGCTTGTCTTTCAGAAGTTTGAATCTGTTGCTTGCAGTTCAATGGATAATTACTCCTCTTCATTGTGTATATATGTCAACGTGGTGCTGTTTGATTTATGACTTAAGGTTCTTTGATGATATCATTTATTCCCCAGTACATAAATTACACACTTATATAAGCCCCTGTTTGTTTGCCATTTTAGCCCCTGTTTTTAGAAGATTTTTGATCGTTAGTGGGCCAACCTGAGCCCCACCATAGAGAAAATAAAGTCAAAGACAGTGGTTGGAATAGGAGCCCAACAGCTATTTTTTTCATTTTAATGACAAACAAACAGGGGCTAAATTTTCCTCTGAAATTGTCACTCTGTACAACAGTAAACCCTATAACTGAACTCTTAGAATCAAGTGAATGGTGTAATCTGAGATCCATCTAAAGAAACATTGCAAAAAGTGTGCTTCCTCGTTTCCCATTTCAGTTTAATTACTGGAAGTTCTATGCAAAATGATGTCCTTTATGTGACTTTTATTCAGGGTTGCAAAGCTTATTACCCTTGGCCTTGGGTATTGGGAAGACCTTTTATCCTTGCTTTACCTGATGTTGTTTGAATGTCTGGTACTGGATGCCAAATTAACTTCTATTCATGAAGTATGAAAAGTTGCTTTCAAGAGGAATGACGTAATATCTTTTGTAGTTCTGCAATTATGGCGTGTTTTACCATCACAATAGAAGTGCTAAAACTCTCTCATCTGGGGCAAAATCAGAGTTGTTTTTCAACTTTCCAAATTTGCTGAAAATTAGCACATTATGCATATGAAGGTTGAAGCTTAGCAGACCCCACTTTTGGTAACGGTTGATCTCTTAGAACGTTGGCTGTTGTGAACAATCATGTATCGGTCCAGTGGCAATCATCATTTCATGTGGCTTGACCTTCAGTATTCATTCTGACTTTGTTTTTCTCTCTAGAAATGTTAGTTATCCTTGACATATTTCCACGCTTAGAGAATGTGTGGAGAAATTACAGATTTTGAAGACCCCTGATGAGCGTCGACGTAGACTGGAGGAAATTCCTGAAATACATGTAGATCCAAAAATGGATCCGAGCTATGAGTCTGATGACGATGGCAGTGAAACTGATGAAAGTCCAAGAGGTTACTTTTTTTTTTTTTTTTTGCTACCTTCTTTTCTAATTTGCTATCATGTGACAGTAATGATTATGGAGTTCTAATTCTAAAACATTACATGGACTACAGACGCTTACATGGGCTCCGGAGGTTCTGGTTTTAGCAGGAGAGAAAGCGGACTAATCTCTCCTGGAAGTGATTATTCTGCGGTAGATTCTTGGAGCGGTGCTGGAAAAAATTCAACTAAGAACTGGGAATTAAGCAGAAATCTGTCTTATAAAAATATTTCGAATGATGCTATTAGAATTGTCGAGAAAGTTAATGAAAATTCATGGAATCAAGAGCGAGACACATGCACCCAAGAATCTAACAATTTGAAGAAGCTGAGTTCAACTACTAATTCTGAATCTGTTGAACTGAATGTTGAAGTTTCTGCTGTTTCATTGCTCACTTCCCCAGCACCTGTATCTGCTGGGCTTGTAGAAACTTCTACTGCCGTCAAGATCAATGAAACCGAAAAGATGTGGCTTTATCAAGATCCTTCTGGAAAAGTACAAGGACCATTTTCCATAGCGCAGTTGCGTAAATGGAGCAATGCAGGGTACTTCCCCACAGAGCTAAGAATTTGGAGAACTGCAGAAAAGCAAGAAGATTCTATACTTCTGACTGATGCTTTGGCAGGGAAGTATCGGAAAGAGTTACCAGAAGTTGGAAATAAACTGCATAATTCACATAATTCGTCTGATCATTCTGCCAAGACTCTTGAAACTTCCTTACACCTGGATATGAAGAGATCGAATGCTGAACAAAAGCCTGTGCAGAACCCTAATCTCTCTACTGAAAAATGTTTTGGAGATGATTCATCAAACCTTCCATCTCTTACACTGAAACAAAGTAATGGAGGTTGGACTGGAGGAGAACGGGGCCCTCTCCCGGGTGAAACTCAACATCCTGCTGTCAGTGCAGTGCTCAAATCACTTGCTGCAGCTTTGCCACAACTTATGACTGATTCTTCTGCTTCGTCTTCAGTACAGATTTCTGCTGCTGCTTCTAGTCCAGCACCTAAACCTGAACAAGATGGCCTAAAATCTGTAGATTTTCATCAGACACCCAAGTCAACTGTGACTCTTGAACCACATGCAGTGCAGATGCATGGGCATCTGTCTACCACACAAGATATGACCGTCCAGCCAGTTCAATCTGTTATTAGTCGAGACTGTCAAGTAGAAACGCGCGGTTCGGATAGTGTTTCTAGTGAGAAGGTAGAGCCTAACGCTTCTATTCCATGGTATGGACAACAAGCTCATGGTTGGGGTGGAGTTATGTCAACTGTTCCGAATTCTGCTGGAAATTCCTCAAACTCAGGTACCACAGGTATGCCTCAACCTGATTTTTGGCGACCTCCTATTTCTGGCATTCAATCCAACATGCGACCCACTGGGATGGCAAATGCCCCTTGCACTGAAAATACAACCCCTGGCTGTGGTACAATGCAAGCAAATCCTAATGCAAGCTGGGGGACTCAAACGCCAGGAAGTATGAACATGAACTGGGTACCTGTTCAAGTGCAGCCCACTGGAAATACTACTTCTAATTGGGTAGTTCCTGCTGGAAATTCTGGAGCTACTGTTCAAGGGCCCGTGTCTGGAAATGCACATCCTGGTTGGGCTGCAACT
Organism: Fraxinus excelsior; assembly: GCA_019097785.1. Classification (NCBI taxonomy): domain Eukaryota; kingdom Viridiplantae; phylum Streptophyta; class Magnoliopsida; order Lamiales; family Oleaceae; genus Fraxinus; species Fraxinus excelsior. The sequence goes on along the minus strand of CM032624.1, from coordinate 14,146,800 downwards.
CCAAGTTGGGGTGCTCCAAATGGCAATACAGGAACAGCAGTTCAACTTCAAGGGCCGGTACCTGGATGGGGTCCACCGGCAGGAATAGGAGCACCCATTCAGGGGCCACCAGTGGGAATGGGAGCGACACCACCCGGAAATGGAGCTCCTATTCAGGGGCCACTGCCTGGAGTTGGAGTTCCTGTTCAGGGGCCACCACCAACTGGACTTGGAGCTCCTCTTCAAGGGCTGCCAACTGGAGTAGGAGGTCCTCTTCAAGGGCAACCACAGGGATTTATAAATCAAAATTGGGGTGCACCAGCTGGGGGCCAGGGTATGTGGGGTGGCCAACAAAACCCCAATGGAGGTCCATTCTCAGGTGGTTTTAGTGGCGAAAGGCCTTGGAATGGACAGGCCTCTTTCGGCAGAGGGGGGCCTAGACCTTTTAATAGGAGGCAGATAGTATGTCCTTACAATGGAAAAGGTCGATGCAGGAAAGGGGCATATTGTGATTATCTACATACATAACTGAAAATTTGATTTTTGTACAGTCATTTCATGCTAGTATTTTTACAATCCATTTTGGTCGTTATACTTTTATCTAAAACTCAGTAAAACGTTGGAACTCCTATTTAATGATGCTGTGTTTCTGGGGGTTTTGACTTTTTGATTTTCTGCTTGGTAGTGTCTAACAAATTGGCCTTTTATATAATACTCAGACATGTTTTGTACAGTATTGAATTGCATTGAACAGTATAATATACCATACATTAGCAAGTTTTTCTTTAACACCGTCCAGCGTGTTGTGCACTCTACCCTTCCAAATAAGCCTGTAAGTACATTAGTTTGCAAATTTGAATAAATCCAGTGTTCTTATTTGGAGTCAGGTCGACAGTGCGATGGGCGATATGTTAAAGGCGAGAACGATTTCACTGCCCTATGGTCGACTGGTGGTTACTAATAGCTGCAGCCTGTGTAACTGGAAACTGCTTTCCTGTCCTGAGAACAGCAAGTTTAAATTCACAATTGCACCCTTTCTTTGGCTCTTCTTTCTCCTAGAGGTCAAAGAATTTGTTAAAAGTAAAGTTGAAAAAAATTTGTTCTGGTCAATAGTCTTGTTTCTTAAAGCCAAAAAAGAGAAAATTATTATCTTTATATATCCATTTGCAAGTTATTGGCAGAAGATTCAGAAAGCTATTTAGTCTTACTACGATACCGAAAAATAGTCTTACGTGGGTCGTCTCTATGTTCTCTATTTTCATCTCTTATTCTCTTAGTTTCATAATAAGTCATGTGCACTATTGCCTTTTTTTTTCAGTGAAAATTTGAGTCCGATTATAGAAGACCCGCTTCAAACATCTAAATCTATTTTTTCATTATGTTGATATTATTAGAACATTTAAAGTAATTAAATTCTTAATAACTTCGCCCTAACAAACAATGTGTTGATCATATAAAGAAACCGACACGATGTGTCTAACGTTCTCGACGATAAATGCTAGCTAAATGTTGAATCCACCAACAAGACTAAATTTGACCTACTATGACTAAATGTTGGACCCAACAAAGTTCTACAAGATGAAAAACAAGAATTTGGCTAGGCTTTATAATATTGTTTTCTTTCCTTGTGGATTTCTGAAGTCAATGGACTTTTCGATCTCTCAGTATTACTTGGACACGAGTCTCCTTGTTACCGGTGAATCCTTGACAATTTGAAATTCTAGATGGTTCCATGACACATGATTGCGCCATTGGATTGTTACTTTCACAATTTTTTTTTAAATCACACTCCTCACACGTTCTTCTAAAGTTTGTGCCATGTGCCGCTCTCCTCATGTGGCCACATAGTTAATGAGATCTTTGCATGCCTGCCTTCGAGAGGATATGATACTGACTTGTTTGATGTGGCTTCGACTGTTCTAAGTTTGTTGAGATCCAATTCTTTCTATGTATTTAGGTTCAATTAAGAGAGTTTGTTTGGTTGGCTTCGCCGGACTTGGTTCTTTTCCTTAAAGCTAAAGGCTCAACTCCACCCAGATGGAACTTGGGGAGGAATGAAATGATATTAGAGCTCCGCTCATGCTGAAAGATTGCTGTCATTTTTTGTTGACACGTGTCCTCATTGTATTCTATAAGATCATTTTATCCTACTACGTAGATTTATGAAGTAACAGTAGAATTTTATGCCAACAACCCTCCAAAAATGAATAGTCTTCAATGACCTAATTCGACCTAACAGGGAACAAAGCTACCTATGGGCTCCCGCCCCAACAAATAAAGTGAATGCCATATGGTTCGTACTTCATACTATGCTTTTGTTACACGACAGTGAATTGCGTTTAAAGCAAAATTGAGTGCTTTTAAACCTGCAAATAATTTCAGTTTTATTCCTCTCTCCTTTTGGTGGTCCGTAGAGTAGGGTATTTTTGTAATCCAACTCAAACTACGATATTTGCCCAGCAGTGTAAATTTATATTGTTAATTTAATAATAAGAAGATTGATATATCTTGTCCACCAGTGAGGCGGCAAGGTGTAGTCTTATCATCTCACTGGTAAGATTGAGCAGGAGATATTTTGTCCACCGGTGAAATCTTGACACCTCACCGATAGGGTCTAAAATACCGATGAGTGGCACCGATGGACAAGATATCTCCTGCCCATTATAACCAGAAGATCAGTCTTGTTAATAATAACGTCTTAAAAAAGATCAGACGCTAGCACAATAAAATAAAATTTTAAAAAAATGGAAGGTTTAAGGGTTTTGCGGGTGTACGAACAAATTTAGAACATATTTTGACGAGTACTATAGTTTTAACTTTCATTCATATTCATTTTTTTGATTTTTTTTTATCGAGCCGATCAACTCAGTATGATTCTTATAACGAAGGTTAACGCGTCATTACATGTTAAACAGCAATATACGTATTAGGCCACTGATTTTACCTACCAATAAAGTGTGAAAATAAAAATCAATTTTTTGAACCATCAACAAATATATTCATAAAAAAGTGTTTCGGAATTAAAAATGTATATTTTCTTGCATAAATTTTACATATTTGAATTTTGAACCAAGTAGTGATAAGGCAACAAGATGGGTGGGTCCAATTACTTGAAATTTGGATGCACCAAATCCTCTTGATACCTCATTTTCCCTAAGGCAAAAACCTCAAGAATAATGCATGCAATCCCATTGGGTTACAATCTCAATCTAACGTGTCATCCAGACTGAATTTGTAACTTTACTCTAACCCCAAACAAAAAGGCTCAAGAATAATGCGTGCAATCTCATTGTGTTACAATTTCAATCTAAATGACGTTGATGTGGTGCGTCATCCAGACTAAAATTGTAATTTCAGTGAAATTAAATAACGTTACTCTAACCCCAAACAAAAAAGGCTCAGCTCAAACAACCATCTTGACTTATTTGTAGAAATTAAGATTTACACCCATTTTATCATTTTTTTATTATCAAAATCTGATTTTAATCTCTACCAAACATTGAGCTAAACTCCATTTTAATATATAAATATTCTATTACAATAAAAAGAATATAAAATTTTGCATACATGAATAAATAAAAGAATTTGAAAATGAAAACTTCAATTGTAACCTCCCTAAATTCCGTTAAAATGCTCTATGATCTACCAACTAGACTGATTTTTGAGTCACCGGTTCACAATTAAACCGTCTCTAGAACTCAGAAACTAGAAACCATCGGAGTCAAACCGGGTTCAACAAGGCCGGATATCTCTTTCTTCTGCCGCATTTGCAAAACTTTCCGGTGACTATTCGAGTGAACATCTCGAGAAAAAGTGGGGCTACAAGCCGGTCTGTACTCGGGTAAAAGCCGGCCGGACTTATACCTAACACCACAAGCGTTGCATAATGTTTTTGGACCCAACGGTCCGGTTCGCCATTGTGGGGTCTTCTGAACATGACAATGTGTACACCGACGAACCGTCTGGGAGAATGAACAGGTTTCAGCAACCGGTTTTATTTTCTGCTTCTTCGCCGGCGGGTTTTCAACGCTGGAAAAACTGTCTCTGTCTGTGTCCTGAACCGGGTCTGCGGAATAGCCAAAAGATGAATACGACGTGGTACTTACCGACGGTGACGTCAGGGGCCAAGTTCTACCATTTGTTCTGGACCGTTTGCTCCTTGTTTTTCCCGGAATCGTCACCGGAAACCATGGAACCGGCGTTTTCTGGTCAAGCATTTCTTTGGTTTTCTCTGTTAAATCCCCAGCGGGACATAAGAAAGAATTCCCTGATATAGAGTCGTCCACGAATTGTGATAACCACTCTAGGTTCTCTGATTCTTCAACCTGTAAAAATTTGAAAAAATGGGTTCTTTTTCTTTAAGCGAAAAGTAAAAGTAAAGCCACCAAAGATTTATTTTGAAAATACCAGAACTGAAAGTTCTCCAGGGAAGAGATTATCAAACTCGGAGACGCCGGAAAAATTGGACGAAGAATTGGAGTGCCTGTGTTGAGAAGAGAGCTTTGAAACAGAAACTTCTTCTTCTTCTTCTTCTTTAAAAAACGGCTCTTCTGGTTGAAAATCAAGATTAAGAAGCTCCTCAACAGGAAAATCGTCACCCGAACCGCCGTTAGTTCCGGCGAGACACCACCCATCATCGTTAAGAAGCACTTGTGAATTCGTTTTCATTTCCATTCGTGAGAGGAAACTCGATTTCAATGCTTTTGATTCAATGCTGGAGTACTCCATAACAGAAACAAATTCAAAATCAAATTCCTCGCTCCTTTTTCCTCTTGCTTGTGTAGACAGAAGAACGAAACTTTCCCGCAGAACACAGTGATGTTGAAGATAAAAAGATATGGTTAAAGCACTAAATGTGGGCTAGTTCTTGCAGAGAAACAGGCAGTTTGTTGAGATAATTTAATGGATGGTCATTGGATTTTGCTATAGGTTAACACTTACCACAGACCTTCAAAATGTTACTCGTTGCTCAATTAATTTTGCTACAAGTTACTACTTACTCATTAAAATTTAAAAGATTACCAATTGCTTTCCTAAATTTGAATAAAGTTACTCGTGGCTCACTGAACTTTACAATAGAAAACATTGATGCCTTGATGGAAATGATATGGGTGGTCGGTAGGTAACTTTATTAAAATTTGAGTGAGTAATGAGTAATTTTTTAAATTTCAATAAGCAAGTAGTAACTTATAATAAATTAAGTGAGCAAAGAGTAACCTTTTAGATTTTAATGAGCAAATAGTAAAATATAACAAAGTTCAGTGACCAATGATTAAATTAACTTAGTGGTTTGTTGATGGTTTTTCTATATTATCTCTACTTTATCTTTCTTCGTCTACGCGTATTTAACCATTTATATATTAAAATATAAAAATAGTAGTATAGTTTCTTTGTGAGAAAATTACAAACTTAATCCTCAATCTATTGTGTACATTGCAAATTGGTCCCATTACCTTTAAAAGACCAAGTTGGTCCATAACCTTTGGTTGACCATCGTCGTGTGACCATGTTAAAGTCCAATTTTATTTCTCTTGCTGGGCCGTGTCCGAAATCTTGAAGTGAGACATGTATATAAGAATCACGTGACAGTGTAAATAAGTTATGGTACTAGTAGGTCAGTGAAACATGTCTTTAAGAATCACATAGGAGTCTCTTACTTTAGTTATGTATTATTTCATGTTTAAAAGAAATTCAAAATATAATATCTTAACGTTTTCAAAAAAATCAACATTTTACAAAGGGCGAGCAAATGCGATAAAGTTATGGAGGGGGTTTTAAAAAATTAGCCCGTGGCCTTGGACATTAGCTCTATACAACTGAGGACTTATGGCATGCTGAATTCATAGGCTCATCTCAGAAAGTTGCTTAGCCCAATCTACGCCCCTAGGATCACATGAAGATTTGAGCAATTTCAAGATATAAGTTGTTCGATATAATTAAATGTTGTTGACCAATTTTCTCTTTTGAAAAGGTTAGAGTTTAATTTTCTACTCGAACGATAGCTTAAGTACCAATATTGCAATTTCTCCTCTCATGACATTGTATTATTGTAGTGTTACGTGTGACAAATTAACTGGCGTGATTGTGATGAAACCGAGTGACAGGATGACATTTCTTAGGTGTATGGAATAGACATAGGAAAGTGTCGGCATTTCTGCAAGATTTGTGCTGTCATTTGACCACTGCAGTTGTACCAAAAATAAAATTAGGTTTTGGGTTATTTCCAATGTGGTCAAAATTGAAGGGTTATTCTAGAATCAGTGAATTGCTCCCTTATTTTCACAATCTTCATTGACCTGTTCTAATTTAAATATATTAATTACGATATTGGCCACACTAATGATTTCCCAGTCAAAAATATTTAACTTTAAATTTGCGTGTCGTCATTAAGTGTAATGTATAATCGAAAAATATCAAGTTAATAAAAAATTATTGTAAAAAATATTGATTTGCCAGTCCAAAAATATGATCAAAGATAAAGTCACATTATGTCTTCTCATTTGCCCATGTTTGAAAATCATTTTTTAGTAGATTTTGAAAAAAGTTGAAAAATTATGTATTTGAAATATTGATAATGATTGTGACTTTTATAAAATGTGACGTTGAAAATGAGTTTTAAAAAATTGAGGTCAAATTATAAAGACCAAATTACATTGTATTTAGCAAGCATTGTTATGTAATACTCACGGAGGACGACTTGCACAATTAACCTACCTCTACTTTAAAGTGCCAGAGTCCCTGCAAGTTTTCAAAATTGATTCGAGCATGTCCTTTGTTTTGCTAGCATTTTGATCATTGTCGTCGACCTACAAGATTCAAATAATAGCGTTTCAGAAACTAGAAAAGAAATCGTGTCTATGCACATTTGCACATAAGTGGGTAAGTGTTTTTTGCTAAAGTATTCTGATAATCAAAGTGTCATACATTTAAGTAAAAATTCCATATTTCATGATAGGACTAAGCATATAGACATTAAATATCATTTTATTAGAGATGTCATACCAAAAAGAATTATGAAAATTGGTAAAATTCCTACTCAATTTAATCATTCGGATATGGGAACTAAGATAATACCTTTAAATAAGTTTTTTAACTGTTTGAAATTGTTGCCTATTGATACTCTGTAATATTGAACGGGTACTTAGAGCAAATGAAAAATGTGGGATATTTTGCTCCTGGCTGCACTGATTAAGCTCAATTTCTAGTAGTAAGGTGGATATTGTTGAGGCTCGAACCTGAGATCTGTGATGTGCTCCTAAAAAATGGTTGAAATCGTGTTTTACTAAATCGTGTTTCTTTTAGTAATGTATTTCTCTTCAGATGATGACACATGGTCTTATGCTGGCCCTTGGATCTGTGGTTTGTTGGTGTGTGATATATATACCATTTTGGCAAATATTTTATTTACTTGGTCTTTGGCTTTTGAGTTTCTTCGTTCTTCTAAGTTCTTCTGAGAGTTTTCCCTTTTATGTAAATTTGGGGTTTGAGATCTTCGTGTTCTTCATCCCTCATGATGAACCTGTAAACTGAGATCAATTAGCGTTTTAACCTCTGTAATCTTTTGTCTAAGTGATAGATGCGAGAATAAAGGGTTTCTTGCAATCTTGTAGTGCAGTAGGCTGTTGAAGTCTATCTTGTTGTGATTCATTCGTTCGATCTGCAGTTTGGTGTTTTAGAGATAAGTCTTTTGTGCCTTTCTCTTGTATTTGAAGAACGATCTGTAATATTTTGGGCTTGATAGTGCAACTGAGCTGATATCCATTATTTGGATGCTCAACGGGGGATGTATGCGTTAGATCCGATCGTGATTTTTCGAGGTTTAGGCCGAAAGAAATATTGTGTTCAATCTTTTAATTTTCTGCAACTTTACTTTCTGCTTGTGATTGATTCTTTTGGATCTTGTTTTAATATCATGTAACTTGGGACTTTTCAGTGCTATTAGAGCCTTAGACTGAGAACAAGTTGACAGGATCTTCACAGAAAGGATTCGATCTATTGTAGATCAAAAAAATTTGGAACTGCTGAAAAGCACATTAAAGAATTTGAGTTTCTTGTTAACTAGTCGGGTGAGATCTTTTTAATTTTGTATAAATTTTTAATACTAGGGTGTCTCGATTTTCCCATTGATCTACCATACACCAAAATCCCTTGGAGACTAATCTTCGTCCAAAGACTCCTGTGAGGTCTTGGGAATCTGAGATAAATCCAGTACGGGGGTGTATTTGGAGGATCCTGTTGGAGAAGTCTATGAAACATAGACATTCTGATCTCTGTTGTGCTCTTTAATCGAATTTTGCTCTGCTTGTTCCATTGATTGTGATTGAACCTTAGAAATCTAGTATTAGTAAGTGTATTACTGTGATTTCTTGAGCTGCAGTAACTATTGTGTGTCTCTGATTGTGATTACTATTATCTTAAATCCTTATTTGTGCATCATACTTGTTTTCAAACATGGCTTCTGCTAAGTTTGAGGTTCCACAATTTGATGGTAAATGTGATTGTAATATTTGGTGCCAAAAGATGAAAGCAATCTTAATGCAAATGAGAGTTGCTATAGCTCTTAATAATAGTTAGCCTGTAGACTTACTTCCTGCTAAGAAAATTGAACTTGAAGAAGTTGTATGGAGTACTATTTTCTTGTACTTGTCCGATAATGTTTTAAGAGAAATTGGTGAAACCAAAACTATTTCTGAACCGTGGGCTAAACTGCAAGCCAAATATGTGATTAAAACTATTCCTAACAAATGTTTTCTGTTGAAACAATTCATTTCTTTTAAAATGGACCATTCTGTTGATCGGGATGATAACTTGAATTAGTTTACTAAGTTGACCCTTGACTTAGCCAACTGTAATAAAAAAACTTTCAAAAGATTAGTTAGATGTAGTCTTGTTAAACTCCATTAGTGACAAATATAGAGACATCAAGGTTGCTCTTGAATATTGTGGGGTTCAAATTACTACTGATGAAATCATTAGTGTTTTAAGAAATAAGGCTCTTGAAATTAAGTTTGAGACTAGGAGTCAAAATGGAGATAACCTACTTGCTAAAGGTAAAGGGTTTAGTAAACCTAATTTTCATTCTAAGTCTTTGAATGAGAATAGGACTAAACGGAATGACAAGAATAAATCCAAGAATAAGGCAAAAGGTAAAAAATGCTATCATTATGGTAAAATGGGTCATTTTATTAAAGATTGTTACAATAAAAAGAATGAAGCAAAAGATAAAGGCTTCAGTGATGGGAATGTTGCCTTGGTTTGTAATAATAACAATTTTGAAAATGGTTTAGTCCTTGTTAATAATAAGAAAAAGCTGAGTGAAGAGTGGATTCTAGACTCTGGTGGTTCATTTCATATGTGTCCCAATAAAAACTGTTTTCTTGATTTTGAAACCACTTCTAGGGGATAGGTAATAATGGGGAACAGTATGACTTGTAAAGTAAAAGGAATAGGAACCATTAAATTGCTTCTTGAAAATGAAAATGTACTCTTCTTAAAAGGGACTAGATATGTGCTTGAATTAGAGAGAAACCTAGAGTCACTGGCCATGTTGGATGACATGGAGTTTAACATAAAATTGGGTCGATGACATGTTGAAATTCTTAGGGACAATGATTTAATCATAACCACCCCTAAGAGCCATGGTTTTTATTTCTTGAATGCAAAGTCTTTACTTGGTTTAACTGCTACTACTTTACATGAATCCTTTACTCTAGCAAAATTAGAGCATGAAAGACTTCGCCATATTGGTAAGAAAAGTTTGAAGTCTTTACAAAATAAAGGAGTTTTTGGAAAACAAAACCTTTGTGATTTTGGTTCCCGTGAACAGTGTGTTATTGGCAAGCAAGTTAAATTACCTTTCTTACCTAGAATTCATAAGTCCAAACAAATACTTGAATATTTGCATGCTGATTTGTGGGGTCCTTCTACTGTGACTACCTTGTCTGGCTTCAGATATTATCTCCTGATCATTGATGATTTTTCTAGAAAAATCTGGATTTTCTTATTAAAACCAAAAAGATGAAACTTTTTCTGTTTCCAAATATTGGAAAATGCAAATTGAAAACCAAACTGATCGTAAGATAAAGATTCTAAGAACAAATAATAGGCTGAAATTTTGCAATTATGAATTCAATAATATTTGTACAGAACATGATATTTTAAGACATAGAACATTTGTTTACACACCTTAGCAAAATGGCATAGCTGAAAGAATTAATAGAACTTTACTGAATAAGGTGAGATGCATGCTTTTGGGTTCTAGTTTGCCTAAATTGTTTTGGGGTGAAGCTGTGAAAACTGCTGCCTATCTTGTAAATAGAACACTTACTGGTGCTTTAAATTTTGAAGTACCTAAAACTGTGTGGTCTAAAAATCATGTTGACTATTCTCATTTGAAAATATTTGATTGTGCTGCTTATGCTCATCAAAATATTGGTAAATTAGAGCCTAGATCACTTAAATGTGTTTTCTTGGATTATGATGAAAATGTTAAAGGATATAAACTATGGGTTAAAAATGAAAATGGCTATAGGGTGATTGTTAGAAGGGATGTTGTCTTCAATGAATCTATTATGCCATGTTTAGAAGGAAAAGAAAATAATTTGACTGAAAAGGATGTTCAAATTGAGGTGGAGCCTCCTTTAATTGAAAATGGAACAACTGCACCACCTGCACATGATGTTCATGAATCTGATCTTGATGATAATAATACTTCTGTTTATATTGATGATGTTTCTAAAATTGATAATCATTCTGATCCACCTCCTCTGCCTCTTCATGAATATCAACCACAAGAGATAGAGAAAGTAGGCAGATAAGACGACCTGCAAGGTTTGACAATAATGGTTTTGTGTCTTTATTTATTTATCAAGATCAATTTGAAAATGTTGTTTACTTGTTAAAGAAATCACTTTATGGGCTTAAATAAACCCCAAGGCAGTGGTATAAAATGTTTGATACTTTTTGTTTTGAAACATGGTTTTCAAAGGAGCAATTATGATGTTTGCCTCTAATGTAAAAGTAATGGAGGTAAGAGTTCTTTGTACTTAGTACTTTATGTTGATGACATGTTACTTGCAAGCTGTAATAAATCTGAAATTGATGATATCAACTATAAGTTGAAATCTGAATTTGATATGAATGATCTTGGTTCTACCAAAAAGATTCTTGAGATGCAGATTTTGAGAAATAGAGATAAGGACATGTTATTTTTGCATCAACATGATTATGCTGTTAAAATTTTGAAAAGATTTAACATGTTTGACTGTAAACCTGTTACGTTGCCTCTTTCAAATCATTTTAAACTTTCATCTGAATTATGTCCTAAAATTGATGAAGAATTTGCTAGAATGTCAAAAATTTCATATGCAAATGTTATTGGATTAGTTATGTATCTTATGGTCTGTACAAGACTTGACCTTGCACATAGTATTAGCATACTTAATAGATTTAGGAGTAATCCTGGTGAAGAACATTAGAATGCATTAAAATGACTTTTAAGATACCTCAAAGGTACTTTGAATTTAGGACTTGTGTTTAAATTAGATAAAAGAGAAATTATGTTGAAAGGGTTTACTGATTCTTATTTTGCTGGGGATAGAGACAATAGAAAATCAACATCTGCTTATTTCTTTACTTTGTGTGACACTGCTATAAGATGAAAATCTCAATTACAAAAAGGTAGTTGCTCTATCCTCTACTGAAGCAGAATATATTTTGCTTCAGATGTTGTTAAAGAAGGAATATGGCTAAGTATATTGCTAAATGAACTTGGTTTTGTTAATGAAAATGCAATTTTACATTCTGATAAATGAACTTGGTTTTGCTCGTGGCTGCACTGATTAAACCCAATTTCTGGTAGCGAGGTGGAGATTGTTGAGACTCGAACCCGAGATCTGTGATGTGCTCCCAAAAATTAGTTGAAACCGTGTTTTACTAAATGGCGTTTCTTTTAGTGATGCACTTCTCTTCAAATGGTGACAAGTGGTCTTATGATGGCCCTTGGATCTGTGGTTTGTTGGTGTGTGATATATATACCACTTTGCCAGATATTTTATTTACTTGGTCTTTGGCTTTTGAGCTTCTTCGTTCTTCTGAGAGTTTTCCCTTTTCTGTAAATCTAGGATTTGAGATCTTCGTGTTCTTCATCCCTCATGATGAACTTGTAAACTGATATCAATTAGTGTTTTAGCCTCTGTAATCTTTTGTCTAAGTGATAGATGCAAGAATAAAGGGTTTCTTGCAATCTTGTAGTGCAGTAGGTTGTTGAAGGCTATCTTGTTGTGATTCCTTCGTTCGATCTGTAGTTTGGTGTTTTAGAGATAAGTTGTTTGTGTCTCTCTCTTATGTTTGAAGAACGATATGTAATATTGTTGCCATTTTGGGCTTGATAGAGCAACTGTTGATATTCATTATTTGGATGCTCAACGAGGGATGTAGGCGTTAGATTCGATCTTCGAACCTCCGGGGCTTAGGACGAAAGAAATCTTATGTTCAATCTTTTAATTTTCTGCAACTTTACTTTCTGTTTGTGATTGATTCTTTTGGATTTTGTTTTAATATTGTGTGACTTGGACCTTTTCACAAATTTTCTTTTCCAGAAGCATGGAATAGCTTTGATAACCCCAATCCAACAAGTCCAGACACATTGTGACAGTAGTCATTGTAATAATCAGTAGTCTCTACCTGCACAACAAGACTTGAGTTGTATGTCACACTAACAAAGTACTTGAACTAGTCCTACACAAAGGTAAATAAAAGTGCTCGACTACTAGTTTGAAATTATTTCCTCGGTAAAATCTATTCATGTGAGAATTCGCAGGTGCATCTGAAATCGAACGATCAAGAAAATAACCATTGGAATTATTATCAAAACATCAGGTTACCCTAAGGCATGATGTCTATAACATACCTCCTTGTATACAAAGTTAGCCATTCCTGCACCCATTTTCATTGTAATATCCTTAATTGGCTCCTGATAACTGCAGAAAAGAACAAGACTTATCTTACCCCTATAGTAGGTGAAATCTGAAATGGCTGTCACTATTAAACCAGTTACCCGCAAACATATTTATATATACCTACATAATTGAATCAAACGTCATAACGTAACAGACACAATAGTTGCTAGATAAGAAAATATGCCTTCTTCCAAGCTCGAGAAAAGAAGTGGAAACGTGATGGAATTGACCCATGAGAACTTTGTTATCCTTTGTACCACCTTTTTCCAAAAAGAATAACCACAATTAGGCAGAGCTGGTCTAGAGTACGCATACATTACATAAATACATTTTGCCCCTTACTCCCACTGCCAGCATCCAACACACACACACACACACACACACACACAAAAAGGTAGCTTTGGAACATATTTTCTCACATGAAAAGTGCCATTCGCGGTCACATACATGACTATGAAAAGCCATCAGAATAGGTACTTAAACCTCCGCGGGTATACTTGTATCATCCTCTGTCCAAAAGAATTCCTCAATTGTAAGATAATGATGTAATTAAGAAGTAAAAGTGAATACAACATTGTGCAATACTGTTAAGATTGAATGCCATATAAGAATTACATGCTTGATTAAGTTAAAAAGGTAACAGTAAGGACTTAAAAGAGAAACAAATGTGCCCCACCATGAAAAGCTAACTTAATTTCTAAGAGTCAAAAGAGTCAGTCCTTAGTGATTGCATACCGACAGTGTCAAGTGCCCGAAGAACCAAATAATATATGCAAACCTGCAAAAATTGAAGATATTTTGCGTTAAAATCTGTTCTATTTTTATCCTTCTTTGTACAAACGAAAAATATATGACCCCAGTATGTGAATTTGCTCGTGATATATTTAGGCGGTCCATATCATGAAAAATATACTTATCAATACTGGCTTATCAAAGGTTAGCACATATGCTGAGCAATTTTGACGAAAAGATAAAAAGTACAACACTTGCATCGATCGAATTTGATTTTCTCCATTTGTTTTTCTACGTTTCTGCAACTATTTCAACAACATTTCTTCATTTTCTCTATTATAGTACATGCAAAAACATAAAGGAAATTGTCATTTTGGGAGGGTTTTCTGGTCTTTTTGTAGTTGAAAAGTGAATTGTCAAAAGTGAGAAACATCGTCCAATTGCGTTTCGTGTACAATGTTAGATGATAATTTTGTTGATAATATACCACTGACATGCTATTATTGGACAATTTGAACAATGACTTATTTTTTTAACAAGCAATTTTTTGTCAACTCATCTATTGTCAACAATGTTGTCATCCAATATTGTACGAATAACTTATTCCAACATCCCAATACAAGATGGGAATTAATTAGGATGCATTGTATCCATTCATAAGGTTTATTGAGGTATAGAAACTTTTAAATTACATGCACTTCCAAACCAACAATATGTTACACTCAGAAGTACCTATTATTAAAATGTTTAGAGATTAATTATATTTTTCACTTATCCCAAACCGCATGTCGACCTAAATTTCTACAATCATTAAAGGAGTTTGAGGCGTTGGGGTGGTGCAAAAACAATAGAATCCATAGCCAAAGGTCAACGTAGCTTTCATATTAAAGGCAAACCACGATAAGTCTATGTATTTCTATGTCGGCCTTGATATTTTTGTTCATTCATTATTCTTCTCAGGTTTGGAATTAGGCTGAATCATAATACCAAAATAAATCATCATACACAACAGACTCACGAGCAACTATTGAATTCCTACGAGTTGATGACCATATATGTTATCATTACCGGTCCACACAATGGCATATATGTTGGTAAATTATTTATACTTTTCAAATTTTCAATTTGAAGAAAGTTTTGTATCAAAGATGCAGCGGAGAATATGTTGATCGAGAAAGTTTCTCTCTCTGCCCCCGTTTGGATGGCTATTTTGCTCAAAACCATAATATGATAACATGACAAGATTTGAATGCATATTGGAGTGAAAAAAAATAGTCTCGAAGGCCAGGCACCCATCATCCGTCTTATGCTCTCAACTTTTTTCATCATACTTTTATCATCAACATTCTATTATTTAACACATCTTGTCTTTAATAATGAAATTTTCGCCCAAAACTATGTTAAGGAGGCATAAAAACTTATTTACTCATATTTTCGAATAAGCAAAAAACAACAAATGTAAAAGTTCGACAACATATTTATCCTAAATTTGAAGCATGCTAACAAAATATTTGGATAGAAAATTGTCGTTAGAGATAGATTATGCTAATTAATTAAAGATTTAAGGATAAAAAATGATCTAAAGAAAGTTGTGAACATAAGTGAAAAATGAATAAAGATTAAATACTTTAATTTCAATTAAAATGTAGTGTAATTAACAAAGTGAATGTAATTATCCAACAAACATTAAGGTTGTCTAGTGTGACATCTCATACATGTCATAAGAATCGAGCATCGTATCGTTGAGAAATCTATAAATACAAATAGCATTAAAAAAAGAGTGCTATTAGCTTGAAATACTTTATTTTATACGTGAACATCTTTAAATATGATTTATACACCAAGAAGTCGAAAGGGGCAAACTACAATAATTGCTTAACAATACACAATCAAAAACCTGGATCACATTTTATCATTCTCAAATTATGGATAAAGTTTATGCGTTGTTTTGATCCTCAAATGATGAAGATTCAGGCATAACCACTTAACTTCGTAGTGGGATGATTTAAATCGTTGCTGAGTACTTCTACAACCAGTCAATTAGAGTAACCAGTCCTGCAAGTAAAAACAACAAAATTATGATCACAAGAAACTTTCCCATATAGCACGTGCGAAATCTTTTCAGCATGTTTGGCTACTTTTAAGTAACTTTTTGTTTCCATGTATATTTGAATATAAAGTTACTTTTAAGTAACTTTTTGTTTCCAAAATAAGTTACTTATTTTGCCAAAGCAAGGAAATGGTTCGTCTTCAACTTTATATTTTCATATTTTCAATTTTAACGAACAAGTAAAATTATTTTTTAAAAAAACCTACTATCTAAGCATAGCTAAACATGTTTGTGACAGAACTTACATGTATAATTTGGTCGAGTAGCTGATAGATATGCTAGCAGAATAGCCAGTATGATGAAGATGACGGCAATCTGTGTAGATATTAGAATAAGAAAACATCCACTGGGAAAAAGATTTGGTGGAAAAATAAAAAAGAAAATTTCACGACGACTCACCAGCGTTGGGTTGTATGTAGGCTCTTTCCTGATAATGTACGATTTCCTGATAAATACCAAAAAGATTAGCAAACATAAAAATTAAATCCTGAGAGGGCTCACAGAAATTAACCTACCTCTCGTTTAAGGTTCCAGAGTCCCTGCAAGTTTTCAAAATTGATTCTAGCCTGTCCTTAGTTTTCCTAGCATTCGGATCGTTGTTGTCAACCTACAAGATTCAGATTATTCTTTTCAGAAACAAACGTCTCACTTTTTGTCATTAAACAACCACTCGGAGAATTTCTAATACCAGGGATTTCAGGAAAGTAGATGTTTTATAGCATCATGATCATGAGCCACGTGATTTCGTTATATATGAAAAACAGAAATAGATTGATGGACAGTCATGCTACATAATTTAATTTCTAGGAGTTGATGATCACTAGATCTATCAGTAGCAGCCTGTGTGATGGCATAGAGTTAGTAAATTCTAAACATACTTTTATCATTGAGATAAATCAAAATTAAAAGATCCATAATTTTTAAACTTGAAGCGAGTTTTGATATCATATATGCAGTGGACAAATGTAGATTTAACAAAATTTTGTTCTTTTTGTATTTCATATGTATGGACGTGATTCTCAAACCAGGCAACTAAGATCTGTCATTTGAGATCATATGTTGTATCTGTCCGAGAAAGTGAAAAATCAAAGGTTAATGATGCGTGTGAAAACACACGGAAGTGTGTAAGCCCATGTCCATGTGAATGATGGATTGTAAAATAAACCTCAAATATATTCAAGTGCAATCAGACACAAAAAAATTCTTGACATCTTAATTGGCTCGTGTAGTCCATGGAGGAAGCATCATATACCTTCGACTGCAGCATGCAAGAGAAGTCATAAAAAGCACCATAGACATCTGACATTGTTTTGGTTCGAGCCATAACCTTAGCAGTAAGACCTACAAAGAAGAAACCACAAAAATTCAGAAATTAGCAATATAGAAAATTGACGAGGAAGAAGCAATACAGCATACATATCATATGGTAACGATGCACCACCACAAAAATTTCTTGCATAAAGTTCGTTTTTGTTAAATAGGGGAGGGGGGAATTAATAGACCTATGAAAATGAAAACCACAATATTTATTTTCTCAATTTTCATTGATGGGAGACAAATTATCATTCTTTTTGAGAGTCACAAATGCAGGCCATTTAAATCAGCTTCAACACTGTTTCCAGGGAGAAGGAAGATGAGGGGGGGTATATTGACGGTTAGAATTCGTCAAATGAAATAAATGAGACTTGTGAAGCAAGAAGAGCGTATGAATTTCTTATCTTACCACGTCTCATTTTCACAACCCCTCTGAAGACTTGAATGTTGTTGTAGCACATAGCTAATGTCCCAATTGCCATGACCTGGTATATTAGGGGGAACAAATAATCAGAAGCGTCTTTGGAAAAGTTACTACAGAGCTCTTAATACATGAAAAGATAAGCAGTAGGTTTTGTAGAACTAGCTCTAGAAAGGAAGCTGATATGTTCCCAAGTTTCCTCCAAACCATGAAAGGGAAGAAGTCGATCATTTATACATGTCAGATGTAAAATATAAAATAATATGTGCTAGCATATAGCAAAAATGTTTTTCCAAAGTACTTCCAGATCTCACAACTTGCAACTGAACACGGCTTGCTTAGTTCTCAAAAAGAATTGGGTACCGAAGAACTATTGTCTACAGAGATAACTTAAAAGAAAATAACAAGATAGCTGAACTGCAGGGAGGTGGGTGGGAAGAGGAATTCTAAATCAAGTTACCATGTCAACATATATTGAGAAAAAAATAAAGATAAAGATGCAGGTTTCTTGCTCTAGATGCACCATATTACAGATCAAATCTTATCGAAGAATTTAACAACTAAACAGTACGCTGAGGTAGACGAGTCTAAATAATCTGATAATCGCACTAAAAACACATGTACCTGTGGAATAGCACAAAATCGAAAGATGGCTGGATCTCGTAATGCAGACATGTATTTTAGGCAATCGTCTACATGTGCCAAAGCATTTGTGACCATGTCATTCAGGCACTGTACTGCCTTGACCGAGTTTTCCTCATATTTTAGCTCCTGATAAACACAAACCATATATATCAACAATGCAAGTTTCTGTAATTGTGCTAATAAAAACTCCATATTTGCAAGTAACTCAAGATGACTAGTAAAAGATAAAGATAAATAAATGCTAAAATTCAGATGAATCATGGAAAGGAGATGCACCTCAAGTTTGTTAACATATTTACTCCAAATCTGGCGAGGCCAAAACATGCGTGATTTTGGTATCTCATTTATATCCTCCAGATAGTCTCTGATAATGTTAGTTTTCTACAATAATTACAAATAAATAAGCTGGCCATAATTATTTTGGACATAGAGATCACAAAAGGTAGACAAGGTTGAAAATGATACCTGAAGAAATAATCCCATTGAATTGGACAGTGTGTCAGAAGCCAAATCTTCTTTACCAGAAGCATGGAATAGTTTTGATAACCCCAATCCAACGAGTCCAGCCACATAATGACAGTATTCATCGTAATCATCAACTGTCTCAACCTGCCAAACAAGAAGTAAGTTATAAGTTGCAATATCAAAGTAATTCGACTTGTCTTGCACAAAAGGATAGTAGAAATGCTTCACAATTAATCATCGAATAGTTGAATAAGACCCATCAAACTATATCATGCCAGATGTTAATTAATGTATTAAGAATAAATAACAATTAGCAATAACGCTGCGCCTCAGGCATGATATTTTTAACATACCTCCTTGCATATAAATTTAGCCATTCCTGCACCCATCCTCATGGTAATATCCTCAATTGCCTCCTGATAACTGCAGAAAAGAACAAGACTTATCTTGCATGCACAGAAAGAATCTGTATACATTGAACTAGTGATAGAAATATGCAACTTAAAGAACGTGCATTACCAGTTCTCAGAAGCAAAAGAAATACAAAAATGATATAGTGAGATTTTCTTGAAATTTGGTTAGAGTTTTTGCTTCTTCCAAATTTCACAAGCCAACTTTCATTACAGAGATGCCTCATCTTTTAAATCTGAAAAAATCTACTAAGATTTATTGGAGATATAAAGGAGTTCAAGTTGTCATATTAATTCATATTAATTGATCCCGGCAGCAAGTATCAACTGATGCCAAGCCATAATTCGAAGAGCAATATATCTTAACAAAAAAGATATAATACGGTCAACGGATAGACTTGAAGAAATGGATAACTTTTATACTGGAAATCAATTAAATGCCGACTCCATAGTCCAGAGTTTCCACTCCCACAATCCAAGTAGTACAGATACTCATCAAGTGAACAGAACTAAGGACCTAGATACCAAAGAGTGCCTCAGCATCGCAGTTCATAATTGGCGAACTTGAAAAATCTTTACTTCTGCTTTTTCTGTTTTGTAATCATGCAGGAAAGTGAAGTAAAGCAATATAACCAAGGTTTTAACGCTTGTAGAAAAATCACGAATAGGCACTTTCTGAATGATTGCCATCTGGCATCCATTTATGAGAATGGAAACTTTCCGCACCATAAATCCAGATCGCATGTTCAGCTTTCACTAATGATCTAACCAAGTATCCTCAAATAAGGTGCTAATTGGACGCCAGATAGCCTTCTAATTATCAGTAGAAGTTCAATTTGCAAAATTTATCACTATACAAGCATATGCGATCAGAATAATTCGTGTGTGACAAACTAATTATTCAAAAGATTCTGCAATTATCAATGGTTTTGTTCAAATAAGATGTTTACTGTTATTTTTAAACAAGTAATCGGCCAAACGTTTTGAATAAATACCTACAAAATTGAACCACAGTTTATAACGTAGTAGACACAATATTCCTTGATAAGTAAAGGTACCTCCTTCCAAGCTCCAGAAAAGCAGTGGAAACGTGATGGAACTGATCCATGAGAACTTTGTAGTCCTTTGTACCACCTTTTAGCAAAAGGAATAAACGGGGATTAGACAGCTAACATCTAGTCTAGACTGTATAGTATGTAAACATTACAAATTACATTTTGCCCCTACTCCTGCCCCCAGCACCCAACCTACAATACGATAGGCCTGCGACTTTTGCTAACTAATCCAGTAGTAACTCATCCTATGATGATTAATGACAGAACTGTATGTATGCCAGAAGAGGGTTAAGTGCTCCCAATCACTTTTCCTAGCACGTTGAATAATAGATATTTGTTGTTCATTGCCTGGCAAAGCAGGGGAGCAAAAGTCCAAGTCCAGACCAAATATATCTAGGTAAAAATTCAAGACCTACCAAACTTTATGGCCAAATTAGCTAATTATTTGAAGCTGCCGTGCTAAGAGGTCAGGATATAGGTTTCATTTCTCAAACACTCCTAGTAGGTTAGGTTGGTCTAATTTTTCAATCTCAAGCATGTACTTTTATTTCTTCTTTTTTTCAATATGATAAGAGTACGAACATAAAAGGACTTGAAGTCCTAGGGGGTCCAGAATGATATCTTTGGGCTAAGTGGCCAAAAAGCATTTCAGTGCTCATAAAGCCTCTGGACCTAATTTTTGAAGACAATCCAACATTCCCCACCACCAAAAAAAATGGAAAAAGGAAAAAAGAGATAAAAAGGGGGAGTCAGAAAATATAGTGAATAAACCACAAAAGTTTTCTTCAAATCAATAAAAGACTAAAGACTAAAAACAAGTGTCAAAAAGACTATTAAGACAGAAAAAAATTGAAGCTCACATGAAAAGTGCCATTCGCGATCATATATGTGACGGTGAAAAGCCATCAGGATAGGTACTTTAACCTCCGTGGGTATACTTGTATCATCCTCTGTCCAAAATAATAACTTAAAAATGAGTATAATTACTAAATGAAGTAGAGAATGTGGATGTAATCATGAGAAATACTGATGAAGTTTGACAGCGTTATAAGAATTAGATACTTGATTGATTTAAGAGAAACAAATGTGCCATGATATGCTACCCATGTAAAAGCTAACTTCTAAGCTCTAACCATCGAAGGTTTAAATATAATGTATTTTGCTAGTGAAATGGGGAGGTTCTGGTCTATCCAGAATCAAGGAACATCGAAGGCCTGGGCAAGGGAAGAATATAATTCATTTGTTTTAATGATATGAAGGATTGAAATCTGTTTGACTACAACTGCGAAAAAATTCACTTTTCAAGAAAAGCAATGAACATCTCTTTTCACCATCTTATTATTTGTACCTTTTTTTGGAGTTGGGATCAATGTTTTCTATTACCAGAATCGCTAAAACAACACACAAGTTACATAAGTAGAACGAGAAGTTGCCAGCATAGTATCTAAAGCAAAAGGTTATAAGAGTCAATCCTTATATCACCGATAAGATAGAACTCCTTGGTCATGAATCATTGCATGCACTTGACACAATGCATGGAAAATGGAGTGCATTTGATGTAATTGAAACAATTGTATAAAGCAACTAAAAGATTTTACAGCATACCAACGGTGTCAAGCGCTCGAAGAACCAAATAAAATATGCAGATCTGCAAAAGTTGAAGGAAATTTGCATTAAAATCATTTTTTGGACAAACAGGAAAATATATTTCACGAAGTTGAGAAATTGGTCGTAACAAATTTATTATATAGGCAAAAATCACAAAAATATAATAATTGATACTTGTAGAACCATTTGATCTAAATGCTTAAACATTTGATAAGTCATGTACTCATTTAAATATTATCTTTATCTCGTCCCCTCATGTGTAGGCAGGATTCATCATTTTTTTCCCATCAAAGCCTCACACGTATTCATTTCATCATGTCCCGTCATGAGTAGGCATATCCCCATCAAAGTCTCATATGTCTACATTTCCATTTCATCGAGTCCCCTCATGTGTAGGCGTAATTCATTATTTTTTCCCATCAAAGCTTCACACGTGAACAATTTTTATTAAATATGAACCTAGACCTTCGCTTGCTCTGATATATTTTGAACCACTTGATTCAAAAGTTTGAACTTTTATAGAACTTTTATATAAAGTCTAATATATGTTAAATTTGAACTTTTATATAAGGTTATACGTATTCATTTAACCCCTAAACATGGGTGCAGGATTCATTGTTTTTTCCCCACCAAAAACTCAATTTCATTAAATGGATGATGGCAAACTTGAACTAGATCTTTTTACTGACTGACTGAAAAAACAATAAAGTTTAAAACCTTGCAACACTTACACACTTGGTACACAACCCTCTCGCGTGCTCACGTGTGAAGGGTGTAGTCCCCACACACGTGAGAGGGTTGTGTACCAAGTGTGTACCAATAGCATTTTTGAAAGTCACAATAGCAGTGCAAGAATACAACATGCATCCATTATTTACTTCTGTGAGTTATTGTTTATACTTAGCATAATATTTCCATCTACTTGTGTCCAACATCTTTTGCATACAAGAAAACTTTGTATAAATAATCTACGAGAAGAAACTACGTATAAAAAACAAATCAACAATTGTACATGTACTTAATAAAAGCAAAATCTTGCTCCAATTGCAGCATAAAATCCATAATATATCATAATAAACGAAAAAGGTAAAGGAAAACTCACAGCGTCACGAAGGTCGGTATCAAGCTGTTGAATAACGAGAGCGAAGCTTCTTGAAACCTTGTGAAGCAAAGAGTAGCAAAATGCCCAGTGTGGCTCAGGAGGGATCTGCTTCTCCGCATGCCTCATCGCCATTTTAAGCTTTATCAGAGGGTATATATCATCCGGATGCCTCAAAATCGCCTTCAAACTCCCCATTTTCCTCTGTTCCAACACCAAAAACCCCCCGCAAAATTCAATTAATCGAAATCAATCAACCAAATTCAAACTAAATAGTGTATTGTCTTACTTTTGCTTAAATATTGAATTGTTTCTGTAAATAATGCGAATTGAAGGAATAAGGTAGTTGGGAGCGCAGATTTATACAAGTGTAGACGATGAAATCTATGCGCGTGTTGAAAAGGCCGCAATAAATTATTGGATTGATTTGCTGTTTTACTGGTGGAGAGGAGACAAATTTGCTGAGTGATAAAAATGTGGTGTTTGAAGATTTGTTCAGATTGCCTCAATAGTTTGGCGGAAGTGGACTCTAGTTTAGGCCAGTTGGGCAATATCGTCTGGCGATATTGTCCAAACGATTTAGAATGCGAATTTGCAGTTGGTCCTCAACGTATGGTTCTCGTAGCAAATTAATCCCGTGTGTTTAAAAGCAAAGCAAGTTGGTCATCATTTTTCATTATACCACCAACCATTTGTTTTTATATCTTAATCGACTTACTCGATAACACACCCTGATTTAAATTTCTAAAATTCGACACACGAGTTAAGAAGCAGAACGTAGCTTCATAGACATCCTAGAACCATACGATGATTTAACAAGATTTTGGATATTTCTTGTGATTGACTATTAATTGTGGAATGATCACATGTTAGGAGCAACTTGTTACATTTAAAAGTTAGAGACTAAATTTCTACTAGAGAAGTCGTTTAGGGATCAACTGTGAAATTATCCCTTTAGATTAATTTGATTTGTACAGGGAGGATTTTTATTTATTTATTTTTTATTCTATTTTTAATCACATAATTCTACACCACATGACTTGTATCGTATGAAACCAATCCATTTAGGATCACGTGAATACACATTTTATGATTTTCTTTTATTTTCAAATTTAAAAATAGCATAATTAATTTTGATTTATGGAAAAACGTTTTGGGAAGAATGTTTGTTTGAGAACGAGAGTGGCACTTTTAAAACTACGCCCTTATTTGAGCTCATTTGTCTCGAGCTCGTTTTCAACATAAATTCTCTCGACAAAATAATTTTACACGTATATTTAAAAAAAGAAATCTTACTTTTAACGATTATTCTTCAGAAAAAAATTATTTTTTATTCTCAAAAAATGGGATTCGGACAAGGACTGAGTTTTTATTATTGCTTGCCTGTATCTCAAACCTCGCCAGACTCTCTATTGAAATGTAAGAGTTATTCTGGTGCTATTTTTTTTTTTTTTTTCATTTCTTCATTTGTCTCAAGCTTTGTATTTTGGCTCATCACTTTGAATAGGACAAGTTTTATGTATGGTTTCGTCAATGGGCAGCTACAAGGGAATCTAAATTGACGTGTTCAAGTTGAACTAGTAATGTCAATGGGGCGAGTTCGGGGCCGGGCACCCCCGTCCCGCCCTGTCCTGCCCCGCGTCCCGCCCCACCTTAGACGGGACGGAGCCTTGCCCCGTTTCACCCCCTCCCTTTTTTTTTTAAACAAAAAATTTCCAATTAAATACAAATTCAAAATTTTATAATCCAAATCAAACAATACTTAAAATAACTACATCAATATCCAAACCAAGCAATGAAAACAAACAATGTTCAATTTTATTTTATTTTAGGCCCGCCACCCATCGGGGCTGGTTTTTTTTCGCCCCATTCGGGTCGGGTCGGGTTTTTTTGCCATCTCTAAGTTGAACTTTATTTAAATTTTATTTTTATTTATTTCAAAATAATGTTTTGAAAAATAATTTGCTAAACAGTTATTAAACATGTTATATTTTATAGCGCTGACTTTGAGTCATTTAAATGAGTTATGCTAAATGTACGTCTTTGGTGTACATTCATTTTGACAGTCCCCTCAAATAGGAGGTGGGGTCCACAATTTTAAAAATCGTTGGCTCCATTTCCATGTGAGGGGGCTGTCAAAGCATTATTGCATTCAAATAACAGAATTTTCATACTGCTCGTACATTATATTTGTACATTTTGAATGACATCCCAATATGGATAAAAGTTAAGATTATTAATTTAGAGTGTGTTTCGTGCATATTAAAATGAGAGAATGCATTTTTTTCAAGTGATGTGATGATGAATATGTGGTTGAAGATGACGAAAAAATTATTGATGTGATGGAAAATATTATTTTATTGAGAAATGTGTGATTGAAAATAAGTAAAAAAATGAGAATGAAAAAAATAATATTCGTCAAACGAGGCTTTAAATAGATGTTAGATAAATCAATAGCAAAATTGATTGTAATATCATCTCGATCTTTAAGTCAACCCATTAGCGTGTGCAACTGGTAAGCCGAAGACGAGTTTTGGAAAGCTGTAAGACCATATACAGTTGTGGGCTATGCAATATTATAAAAGTCAAGAAAGTTGACCGCGTGATGATAGACTGTAATTTTCATATATAGTGGTCAATTATTGATTCTAAGACTGTGAATATTTTTTATTAATTAAATTGTAGCCCGTGTGAAAAGCATAAAGCTTTGAAAATTGCCCATATTTGAGCCTCATTTTTCACAATTCATTTTCAATTTGTGCTGTAAAAATAATATTTGAATATGTATGAATATTAATTAACATTAAAAAATATATACGTGATAATGGATATTAAATTATGTATTTAATTTTTAATATTAAGTAAAACGGCGTATCTTCTATATATAAAAAGTGCCTATTAAACGGAATATGTTGGTTTAACGAAAAAACTAACGGAATTTCTTGATTTAACGGAAAAACTAACGAAATTTTTTTAATTTAAAAATCTTTTAACTCCATAATTGGGCTTCAAAATTTACAATTCTAAAGCCCATGTAGAAGTATTGGATGTTATACTCATTTTATAGATACACTTCTCTCCAAAGGTTTCATAAACTTTCAATATGGGATTGTGCATTTTATATATGCTCTTAACTCCAATAGTTTTATAAATTTCCAATGTGGGATAGTGACAAAAAAAAAAATGTTAAAATATTCATCAAAATCATTTTAAAATGTATGTCTAATTGACTAATTTGATTTTGAATTACAACTAATTAAATTGTAATATTCACTTTCATTCTTTCATTTATTTAATTTTCAAATTTAATTTAAATTGCACTTGATTATTAATATATTAATGTTATATATTATTTTCTATAAGTTTAAAATACTTTAATTTAACAAAGTAAACTATTTTAACATATTTATTTTTAATTTTTAGTGTTGGGACTAATTGTAGGATATATAATGAATCTAATTAATAAAGATAGATTTACTTTGAATTATTTTTATGTATTTATTGCATTCGGTGCGACCCCAGTTGAATTCTCACGAATTTCACGTCGGAATCATTCTCGATTGTGAATCAAAATCCTTCATCTCCATTTTCAGATATCGGAATTATCAAATCTGCAGACTTTTCGTATAAATCATATGATTAATGCTCATGTTTAGTTCCTTAATTAATAAAAAAAATTAAAATTCTTCTAACACTATTTAGCAATATTATAGTATTATATTAAATGTTTAGTAAGTATTATTTTTAAATATTAGATGATTTTATGATACAGTAAAAAATCTATTTTTTTTATAATATAGAAAAAAACTATTTTTTAAAATAAAAATATATTTAATGTCTTAAAAATAATTAAAATAATATTAAAAATACGAAATGTATTATGACGCTTATTTTTCGTATTGACACGCCTAAACTTGTGATTCTTGATTCTCAACATCGACGTTTCGCAACGCATTACGCCTTTTAGAACATTATTAATAAATCAATGAAAAATGCAAAAAGTTTTGTACTACTACATTTTAGTCAATAGGAAAAAATGAAACTAAAAAAACAAAATGGATGTGGAGATTATCAATTTAAAAATGTTAATAGTTTATTTGGTAAGGTACATTGAACTCAATGAAAAAAAAAAATTTATTTATTTAGTTTTGTATTATAATGTTATCTATTATTTTATTATGTACAAAAAATTCATGATTAAATACAAAATTTAATATAATATAATAGTACGAAACAAAAACTTATACATTTTAATTTAGAATTTAATACTATTCAAATTAAAATTAATATATCGCAGTGTGTAATTATTTATAATTACATAAACATTACATCATTAATTATTTAATGAACCAAAAAAATTATATATAAACTAAGCAACGTGCGCAAACGTGCATTGCACGTTGCTTAAACCTAGTTTATTAACATACATGAACGTTAATAATGAAATATATTCTTTAATGTGAAATTATAATTAACTTATCATTAGAATTAATAACAATGAAATGCATAAATAAATAATATTAATTAAATGAATATAAATGTTAATTAATTGATAATTAATAATAGAGGATTTATACATGAAAGTACACATATGAAATGAAACTATCAAATGTACATACACATTGATGGTAACTAAATGATTTAATAAATTAAATACATATTGAGAAATGAAAAGTGTGTTATTATTAAAATAATTGAATTATAGTAGGACGATTAGAAGAGTCTAAAAAATTATTCTTACTTGATGTGATATTTAATATATTATAGATAATTATTTTTAATACAGTTTTTCAAAATACTTTTTTTTAAAACTCATTTTCAACTACACATTATTCAATAAAATAATATTTTTCATCACATCAATAACATTCCCCTTACTTTTTAACCACATATTATCATTATATCACTATTTAAAATATATTATTTCCTTAATAATATTCATCACACACGCCTTAAATCATTTATTTAATTTTTAATTAAGTAAAACTTGATATTAAAAAAGGTTTAACCTCAACCTTGAGGGTCCACCACCACCCCGCCCCTAGAGCATCGTGGAGAAAGTAAATCACTGGATGTGCCTCAACATGCCACGGTACAAGTAAAACTTGATATTAATTAGTATACATGGACGTTAATAAAAAAATGTATTGTTGAATGTAAAATCATAATTAACTTATAATTATAATTAATAACATTGAAATACATAAATAAATATGAATATTAATTAAATGAATGTAAATATTAGTTAATTGATAATTAATAATATGGAATTCATGCATTAATGAAAGCACGCATGTGAAATGAAACTGTCGAATGTACATGTACATTGATGGTAACTAAATGATTTAATAAATTAAATAAATATTGAAAAACGAAGAATATGCTATTATTGAAATAATTGAATTATAGCAGGGCAGCTAAAAAGTCCAAAAATGATTCTTACTTGATGTGATAATTGCTATATTATAGATAATTATTTTTAATAATTGCCAACTATTCGAGGCTGCTAACAAGCGGAAAAAAATCCACAAAACGATGACGTAACTCTGTTTATAGGTGGGGAATGAGGTTATATGCAAAGCCACCTTCTGGTTCACTTCCTCTACGCACAAATGGGTCCTCTAAAGACGAAAAATTGGCAGCCACCCGATTTGGACTTGGCCCTTTGTGAATTATGAAAGTTCCACATCCTATCTCTATCGTGTTTATGTTAAAGATCAGCAAAGAAAGAAAGAGACATACGTGAAGGTGTCCAGTAAGATAAATCGAGGTTGCCTAGTTTGGATCGAGTGGCCGTATTTTTTGGAACAAAATTATGATAAGTCGATCTTGATTGTCGAGGTGACGATTTATTGTCGAGTATTGAGCTTTCAAAAAAATATTGTCATGTTCGACTTGGTAAAATCTAATTTAATTTTTAAATATTTGCATATTATCATATTCAATTTAATATATCAATTCAAAGATAGCCTACAAAATAGTATGAGAGGCTCGGAAAAAGTCAGATGACGAATGATGCTTAGTTCGTAGCATGGGCTTTGGACTTTGGGGAGATTATGGAACTCACGCCACACCCTCGAAAAATTATTAATTTATTCAAAAATAATTTCTTAATTTTAGAAGCAACTTTTAATTTTTCAAAAAAAAAAAACCCTCTATCAAATGGATCCTATAACGTGTTTGGCTAATATTTGTAGTAGTTATCAATCGTGTTTAGGTAAGTTTATTTGATTTTGATGCAGGAGGATTCAAGTCAGATGATGACGAGTTGTCCAATAGTTCGTTGATAGTGTTGAGGTATCATAAAGTGACGAATCAAGGCCAAAATGGCAGGTAATCGACGATATTTCCTAATTATTGCCTTTTTTGGACAGTTTTGGTGTTTTGGCCAAAACTTTGGTTATAATTGTCAGAATCGCGCTCATGAACCCAATTCGAAAAGCTCTTTTCGACTTCTTTGGGTGCACATCGATTTCGAGAGCAAAATTTGATGTTTTCCCTTCCGAATCCCCAGTTTTAGTTATTTTTTGCCCTTTTTGATAATATTTCGTTTCCCTTTTTAAAATAAATTATGAACTCGATTTGAACCAAATTTTTGGAATATTATTTCTTTTATTACATACTTTCTTTTGGTATGACTATTGAAATTTTGCTATTTTTGATAAAATTTCGATAATTATGATTTTTTAGCTATATAATCCGGTTTGTGGGTTATTTTCGAATGTTGGATGAATAACAAAGAATTCTCCTAATTTTTTGGCGTTTTCTCTTGTGTTCTCCCCTATGAATTATCCGTTGAAATCAACCTGCAGAATAATCACTATTCAGTCCGACGTCACATTTATTATGGGTTGTTATTATGAATAATATAGTACTAATTCATTTTAAAGTGAAAATTTTTAGAAACCAAGCGGAAAAACTAGCCGACAAGTGTGAAAGAGTATTTGACTTATTTTTCAGAAGTGAAAAAGGAAAGAAGTTGGGCCGCGTTGAATTTGGAACTGCGTAATCAAATTTGAACACAAAAAGATACAAAACTCCAATTTTTGGGTGCCTAACTCATTTTAAGTAAATTAAGGTAACAGTTAATTCGGACATTAAGCCCTCGTTTGAGCTCAAACTTTTCAAAACTCATTTTCAACTACACGTTCTCCAATAAAATAATTTTACGCTTAAATCAATTTTTTTCTTTTTAAATTTTTTATCCGCAAATTTTTCGAAAAATCACTATTTAAAAATACTTTTTTTTTTTACTCACAATGAGGGTCAAACAAGAATTAAGCGAAACAAGGAATAATTATTATGAAACCATTGTCAAATGCAAAAGTCTTATTCTACGTTCCCGCCCATTGTAATTTGGTAAGCAGACTTAGGCTTAGCTTGGTATTGATGTGATTTTTATAAGACTTAGTCTTAACTATATTGAAGAAAGAATCAATCGCGAGAAGGATCAGATAAGAATTTTGTATATTTTTGTTTCAAAATTATTTTAGGTTTCAAAATCAATATTTGGACGTTTAGTATGTGAAGGACATCCTATCATTTGGATAAGATACGAGCCAAACACATATTAGTGGCAGTGTTCTAAATAGCGCGTCAAAGCGTGGGTCTAGGCGCGCCTTGGTGCGATGCATGGGCTTGGCGCCTTATTTGGCGGTCAACGCACCTTATTTAGCGTTGACCGCCAGCTAATACACGCCTAGGCGTAATTATGCGCGCTTTTAAAATTTTTTTTTTTTCAATTCTTTGAAGTTAAAATTTATTAATGGCTAATTTCTTCAATTTGCCCTAATTTAAAATAGCCACTGAAATTTTTTTTAAAAAAAAATTCTCTCCTCCAATAAAGAGTTAGATAATATTTAAGTTTTTATGCAATTTATTTACTATTTTGTATTTAAATTTAAAACTTATCTTTTTTGTTGGAAACTTTGAAAAAATGTATAAAGTTTCTATAAATATGTTTTAAATGTTTAGTAAGTATTATTTTTAATTATTAAATAATTTTTTGATTGATTAAAAATTAAAATAAGAAAATGCCTTTTTACGTTTTTTTTACGCATAAGCCTCGCCTAATCTCGCCTAACCCTTAGCTTGGCCTCCACGTATTACGCCTTTTAGAACACTGATTAGTGGTCAACTGAAGATAGAGTCTAATGCTACCAAAATTCGTACATTAATAACCCGAACCGAATGGAAGAGCTCCATGCGATCCGATCTCCAGTACCTGAAATAAAGACGTTGAGGTATGTACTCGTCGCCTCTCCGATACTTAAGTTAGACAAGTGCTCAAGAGAAACTTATATTGAATGCTATGAAAAAACTTACTTGAATAATAAGGCAGGGCTGCGTATTTATAGATTTTAGAGGTGGAGTCCTACAAGGACTCAAGTACATGTAGTTCTCGTAGTTTATTCGGGGTGTTTGTGTTGCACTGAAGTAGACAATTTTTAATTAGGGTTGAATTAGTGATAAGCTAAGAGTTTGTGTTTGAATAGGATTAGTACTCTTTAGGGGATGCGTGACGAGGCAAAATGGAGACACATCTGGGTCCATGATTTGAATAGTGGGCCCGACCTTAAACTTAGCTCGACCTCTTACTGGGCCCGACCTTGGATTGGGCCCAAGACATTGGGCCAAGATCAAGCCTCTAGATCGGGTTTGGGATTTCATGTCATCACAGGCCCCCGTGCATAGAGGTCCCTAGCCATAAGTTATGTTCCTGAGATATGGGCCACGATGCATCGAGGTTTATTTGGCTCGAGGTTGGGCTCGCTGGATTGTGGTTACGCGCGTCAAACACATTCACGCTCAGGGAAGAGCATCTTTGGATGGTGACACGTGGCTTGATTTAAGGCCCAAGATTGAGTGACATTTGACCTTCCTTTGACCCCTATAAATACCCCATTTTCATCTCTCATATTCACCTTTTTCACTCTCAACTTTCAGTAAAGGTAGCTCGAGGTTGGGGTAGAGGCTTTCGTGAGCGACCAATCTAAGAGGTAAGTGTTCGAGCTTCTAAGTTATTTATTTTGAGTAGCATAATGTCGAGTAGCAATAGTGATGGGTCGAGTAGTTGTAGCCAGTCATCCAGTAGCTCGACCACTAGAAGCACCGATCATGTAGGAGTAGCTATCATTCCTATAGCTGTCCCCCTTAGTTCGCACCCTAAGGTCAAATCTACCCTGACCTATCATGGGGAAACGACTAAGTATAAAGAACATGTAGTTGTAAAGGTTGCCGGGAGTTTGGGGTAATGCCCATGTGCGACGTTAGGATCCCCGAGCCTAGTGAGTCCGTTGTTGATGCTCGAGACTGGGAGATTACAATTTTTAGAGATGCCCTCAAGGGGTGGGCTGAGGTGGCCACTTCACCTTTTTTTTCTTCATTTCCTAACTCATTACTCAATGTGTCCGGGCCAACTAGTCCCCAATAGCTGGAGGCTCCTGGTCTACCTTTTCATATCGTGTAGATGCCTCGAGGTCTAGCCAAGGATCAACCTCTTGAGGGCAGATTTTGACTTGAAGGCCGCGCCTGAGTATAGTTGTTTTGTGTATTTATTCTCGAAGGTGAGGTTAGGAATACCCCGAGCTCTCTCCAAGGGTGGAAAGGGTAGTTCTTTTTTATAAAGCCTCAAAACCTCGATCACCATTTTAGCCCGAATTGGGAGATTCCAAATAGGGATAGGTTCAATGCGAGTCAGGAGTACGTTAAGTTGTTAGAGAGGGATAGGCTGAGGTTAGTAAACCATGATCCCCTTGTAGCAAAGATCGACTACATCCTCGAGGATGACACCCTCGACCTTGCAAACGTAAGAGGGCTCGAGGGTAAGATCATCTCATCCTTTGTGCTTAACAAATCCAGACCTTAAGATCAAGCTAATGCATTGTGTTATTTTTGCAGATTTAAAGATGTCTTTTGACCCATCTGCACTTTTGGGTAACGTTTAGCAGAAGTCTAAGGGTCTGAGGCCGAAAGCGCCTGTCTCGTCAAAGGGCAAGAAAAGAGCTCAAGATCCAGCATCGAGCAAAGTTCAGAGCGGGGTCGGGCAGTCATCTAAGGGCCTTGCATCTTACCCTCCTCACCCTCCAACTTTCATTTCAACTCCTCGAGGTGTTCCAGAGATTGTCAACTTGGAAGGGGATGCATCATTGCCTCCATCTCTACTAGAAGGCCATGCCCGATGTCCTTTGATACTGACCCGGTGTCCAAGTTTTTGGACGACGTCGACCCTAGGGAAGGGGTTTGAGCCCTTGAGCTCGCCTCTTTGAAGGTATGATCATGACCTCAAGCTATTGACTTGTATTTTATTTCGATTGTTGTCCTAATTTTTTTTTAAAGGCTTTAAGCATGGCTCAGGGTCTAGCCCTGAATAGTCTAGGTACCTCGAGTAGGGTGGCTGAGCTCGAGGCGGAGAACGAGCAAAAGGAAATATTTTCTTCATTTTTTTAGGAAAATATGGTCACATGACCAAAAGTTAAAAATTATTTTCCATAAAAAAACATTGTCAATCAAGCACCCCAAAAGTAGGAATTTGAGTGAAAAATGACATTTTCATGAAAAATAACTTCGATCAAACACACCATAATAGTTAATTCAATTATATAGTTACACAGATTTTTCGATAAAATTTTTGAAAGCTAAAAGATGGAAAGTCCTACTTAAGTGAATGTGTGGTTTCAAGTTTTTTTTTTTTTTTTTTTTTTTTTCAATTTTGAAAAGCACTCAAAACGTGTTTGATCCGATATTAACGAAAATACATTATCGAAAACGAAATTAAACTTACTACATAAAACTCAAAATGCACTTTTGATGAAACACTCAAAATATGGAAAAATAAGTGTTTACATAAAATTTTAGAAATGAAAATTTCTAAAAAACAAAAATATGAAATTCTGAAAACAAAATACTAAAAAAAATAAAATTTGAAAAAAATATATAGAAAATAAAAATAGTCAAGCTCTTAA
This sequence comes from Fraxinus excelsior, assembly GCA_019097785.1. Taxonomy (NCBI): domain Eukaryota; kingdom Viridiplantae; phylum Streptophyta; class Magnoliopsida; order Lamiales; family Oleaceae; genus Fraxinus; species Fraxinus excelsior. Next base: position 14,113,039 of record CM032624.1, on the reverse strand, counting down.
TGTTTATTTAGATACAAATTCTAAAAAATATATACTCAAATAAAATTTTCAGTCCACATTATGAATTTTTATTTTAAATTTTCTATGATTTTTCCAACATAATTTATTATTTATTTTAATTTAATTTTGTAACTATAAAAAATATATTGTAAAATTTATCAACTTTAAAATATATGTATTGCTTCATAATATACAAACATACAATTATTCTATTTTATTGAACAATCAAAATTTAGTGGAACAAATGTTATAGAACAATTTCTAAAAATTTCAAACCAAACACTTTTTCAAGTTTTCCGTTTTAAGAAACAATTTTGTTAGAATGACAAATCAAACGCATTTTTACCACTTTTAAAATATACCCTCAAAACATAAATCTAAAAACTAAAACATAAGGTAAACGAGGTCGAGATTTTTAAAGAATGAGGCTCAAATAGGGCTTAAAAAGACCATGTCTATCCTATGCATCCTGCATTTGTTCCTCATTTTTAGAAATGCTAGCTTAACAATTTACATCATCCTATTATTTGAGTTACACAATATCTTAAATTATTTAAGTGCAAATTTTATAAAAATATAAGTGAGGATAAAAACACTATTATCCTTTGTCTAGTTTGGCTAAAAATCAAACTTTTAGTAGATAAAGATAAAAACTGGTAAATTGTACGATTGAAAAGTTGATAAAATTTGTAAACTTCATAAAATGGATGGTTGGAAATTAATTTGAGAATAAAAGAGGTATTGAGTTCAATAAGCTTAATCTCTCGTAAGCGAAGGTTTAGAGTTCAAATCTTAAAGAATGCGATAGAAAGTCGTGAAAGGTAAATGAAGATTCCGTTTCACAGTGGACGCTACATAAGAGAAACGGTAAGGACACGAGACTCAGGTCGTTACAAATTTAATCGCCCAACTACGAGTAACCTAAAATAAAGTATCGTGACATTGAAAAAAGGTAATAACATTGTTTTTATCTTCAAGTGCAAAACCTCGATTTTCATTTTGTCCGTTCTATTTAAAGATACATTTTTAAGTACAATTAGTATTGAATGTATAACGAGACATGTTTTTGCCTAGTTAAATGATGAGACCGTGTAAAAAGTACTAACGAGTTTTTCATGAAATATTGTTCTTGTTCGGGTTTCATTAATTTTAAAATATATTTTTTCAAAATTCATTTTCAACCACACACTTTCAATAAAATAATATTACATATAAATCTAAAAAAATTCCTTATTTTTTTAATCATTTTGTTCTCCAAAAAATTACTATTCCAAAATATCCAAAATCAAATTAAAATGGAGCCCAAACAGCCGTTAATCATGACAGTAGATTCAACAATTTATAATACGAAGTTAGATAAAATTTCTAAATAAAAATAAAAATAGAACTTCAGCGACTGATTTAAGGAGAGAAAAAAAATCGTCCATCCAAAAATTCCTTACAATACTATTCCTTCTTGGACCAACACGACACCATTTTGGAGCTCTACATTTAGGCCATGTTTGATTGAGGAAAAGTTTCATGAAAAATGGAAAAGTAATTTCATTTCCACCCAAATTCCATGTTTGATTGGTCAAATGTTCTTCGCAATTCAATTTCCACCTTATACCTCACACGTGCCCAATTCTTGATTTTTGAGGAATTCATTTTCCCCCAGAAAAATGGGTTTTCAGCATTTTTTTTTTCTTGCAATGGAGACAAATTCTATCCCCAATTGTAAAAAAAAATAAAAAAATAAATCTATTTAATGAACAATTTTCATGGAAAACAAAGTCAAACGAACATCAAAAGATCCAAAATTTTAATATTTTTCAGGTGAAAAATTATACCAATCAAACACAATTAATTGACAATGCCCAAGAAAATCAGACAATTTAATTCCATAAAATTCATTTTCTTTCCACCCAAATTCCATCATTACAATCACACGGACCCTTAGTTGCTTTCGACCATGTTAGAAAATGTTTGTAGTTTATTGAGAAGTGGACTTTAATTTCTTATACGAAGGTCCATATTTTCTTTAACGTAATACGATTATATATTATTGTAGGGGACGAGTCAAGAAATTCGATGTTTGTACAAATTTGTCCATCAGAACAGGATTTAAGTAAAAAACTAAGTTCACTTTTGCAACCCGAGTACGAAGAATTGTGTTGGGTCCTGTTAGAAGGCAAAATGAGTTCCAAAAGATGAAAACGATAGAATGCTCGGCACTCTAGAGCAAACGTTTGTTAATATGTTGATTATCTATGCTAATATTATCTTTGTTTTGCAATCCACAGATATTGGAGCTTTGAAACCCTTGAAGCTAGCTTACAAAAATTAGAAAGGAAAGCCAAAGGGAAGGACTAGGTTTACAAAAGCCAACTACTCCCTATTTTACAACTATTATTTGGAGAAAATAGAGTATATTTTGGGTTTAAGTACAGAATATTTTATTGTATGAATATGTGGTTGAAAATGAGTATGTAGAAAAAATAATAATAATAATAATTGTCAAATATGGTTAAATAAGATAAAGTAATTAGACATGGCTCCATAGCCAATTTGTTAATGTTAGTTTTATTTATATGGTAAAAACAATAATAAACACTATTAGGCCCCCATTTGCTAGATATTAAAACCAGATTTTAATAGATTTTGATAAAAATTGATGAAATGTATAGTCGAAAAAATTGTGGATCATATAAAATGTGTGGTCAAAATTAATTTTTGACTTTGATTTGAAATTTTAATTGGATTTTAATCCAAACCAAAGAGGGCTAGATATATTATAATAAGGGATAATTGCAGTTGAGGTCCCAACTCTTTCAAACAGTGACAAACTTCCATCTAACATTTCAATCGTTGCAGTTGTCAACACGAACCTTTCAAATCGTAACAACTAAGGCTCTAATGGACGGTTTCCACCTAATTTGTCGTTAGTTGACACAACAAATTAATTTTGACAATATTTTAATCAATTTTAAAATGGCAAAACAATAATTGAATATTTTTCCTATAAAATAATTAAAAACTTAAATAAAAAAACCCAATAAAATAAATAAAATAAAATAAAAAAGGAAAAATATCTTCTTCATCGACCCCCCTAACCAAAAATCAGAAATTTGTCACCGACCACCATCGCCATCTCTATCTCTATCAACCACCGTCACCAGTTTGTTCTTAAAAACAAATTGGCCATTAATTGGGAAGCTTGCAGAAGAACATTAATTGTCAAAAATCAGAAATTTGTCACCGACCACCATCGCCATCTCTATCTCCATCGACCACCGTCACCAGTTTGTTCTTAAAAACAAATTGGCCATTAATTGGGAAGCTTGCAGAAGGACATTAATTGTTCTTAATTGATGCATTCATTGCTTTTCATCCAAGTAGTACATGGAAATATCTTGATAAATTCTTTATAGGGTATTATTTGCAAGATTTTCAGGCTTTTGAGGTTTCTAGGGATTTTAGAAAACTTGTTTATGAGTTTTCGAAATCTGGGATGTTTGAGAAAAAAAGGGTTTGGAGTGATTTATTTCCTTTATTTTGTAGCATTTTTTATTTTCGCGTGTCTTATGTTGTTTTGTTTGTGATAATTTGTGGGCTCGCATGATTTCTAAAAGAGTTTTAGGATTTTCTTGGATGTAAAGTAGCTTATTTAGGTCATGATTCGGGGTATTATCAAATCATGATTAGTCATGGATTTAATAAATTTGTGCAAAATCTAATTGGTAATTGTCTTATCCGAATCATCATAGCTTGCTGGAAGCGGACTCATAATGCTCACCATGGCAGCGATGGTGGTTGTGAAGGCAAATTTCTAGTTTTGAGTTGAGGGGATTGAAATGAGGTAGGTCGTAGGGTGGGGTGAAGAAGATAGTTTTTCCTTTTTTTTATTTATTTATTTTTTGGTTTTTGATTTAAGTTTTAATTATTTTATATGAAAAATATTAAATTATTGTTTTGTCCTTTTGAAATTTATTAAAATGTGGTCAAAATAATTTTTTTTTCAATTAACGATGGATTGGATGGAAATCGTCCATTAGGGCATTAGCTGTTACGATTTGAAAGGTTTGAGGTGACAGTTACAACGATTGAAAGGTTAGGAGAAAATTTGCTACTGTTTGAAAGGGTTGGAGACTCAACTACAATTATCCCTTATAAATATGACACGTACACGTCCTTGAAACTAGTTTATTATGCTCATGTTTGAGCTCCATTTTAATTTTAAAGTATTTTTCCTTCTCATTTTTCAATAAATAAATAAATAATATTACACGTAAATTCAAAATTTGTCATTATTTTTAAGCACACATCATTCAAAAAAATAATTATTCCAAACTACATTTTTTCCCAAAAAACATATTAAAATGGAGGCCAAACAGGAGCTATATATATGACATAATTAAAGCAGCATGTCCAAAGCTCGGACCACAGTTTAGAGGGTGTTCGGAAGAGATTAAAATTGAAAAACTAACCGTTATTGTTGACTTTTATTAGACGAGTGAGACTCAATAACGACTATATTTTTAATTTTAATTGGATTTTTAGCTCTCCCAAACAGGCTCTTAGTTTACGCCCCGACCACTATGAATAATTGCAATATCCTTTTTGTTCAATTAAACCAAGTTGTTGCTAGTATTATTTATTTCGGAGTGAAAATATTCCCATGATAACTGGCTAGCAAAATTAAGGTCACTTTTTTCATTCTTATATTGTATTTACATTTTTACAAGCACACTGCATGCCTGGCTTGAATTGGTCTGAACTTTAATTTTTATATATACTAACAGGGACGGATGTAGGGGGACTGGGCCGGCCCAATCCCCAACCCACTTCATTTTTTGAGAAAATTACCTAGAAACCTACTTTTAAAGTTTCGTTTTCAAAAATCAGGTGGACTAATTTTTATTTCACAAATCATGTGTTAATTAGGTTTTAATAATTAATTTAATTAAACCTAATTTACCTATTCACCCCCCTCACCCCATTCAAATTTCTCCCCTTATCATTCTCTCTCGTCTTTTCTCACCAATCACCACCAAACCCTCACCCATATTTCTAGTATTCTGTCTCCCTCCCTCTCTCTCTCTCTCTCTACCCACCACACACTCACCTTCATCTTTAAAATTACCGGTGCGGCAGAGCTTTTCGTCGGGTTGGAGGCACTTGTGCTGCTGTCAGTCCGCCTTCAACGTCTCTGTTGCAAACAATCGTTAGTCACCTCGCCCCACTTTAGCTCGTTGTTGCAAGCAATCGTCAATCGCCAGTCGCGCGCCACTTCTCGTCACCGACGACACGTCGTTGGTGATGCTGTTGGTGCAGATTTGCGCGTTGGTGATGCGGATGTTAAATTTTGGTGATATATTGATGCAATGTTGGGTTGTAGGATGTTGGTGGTATTCTTCACTTGTGTCTTCTTCCTAGCTGTATTCCGGGTTTTGTGTGTGCACAATGGATCAATAGTTTGCACTAACAACAATTATGCTTTCCTGCAGTCGTAAATGCACCAGATACGGCACAACTGGGTGCATTCATCGGCATTGTAGTGGTCAGGTGTTCACTTGCTCATAGTCACATGATTTATGAATTTTAATATACTCCATTACTGCCTATTGTAACATATATTACTCGATATGTACATTTGTGATCGTTCGTCATCAACTAAATCAACATTTATATGATATGTGTAATTGACTACTAGTTGAGGGTATACTATGTCGAACACCGTCAATTAACATTTACAACTTTAAAATATGTATAGATTCATCGAGTTTAATGTAAATTATAACTTATAAACCTTAAATGTACTTGATCAACAAAATAAGAATGTTGTTATATATATAGCATCAGTGGCGTTAGAACACTCGTCTATGTGACTATATTTTATAAGTTTAATTGAATAAATCATGTGACTTTACATTTAAATAAATCTATCATTTAACGTCATGTAAATACCACATCAGCTGTGATGAATAACATTTTAAAAAAAATTAACATATTTACGAAGTAGGATTTGGAAAATACTATGTGTTATAGTCAAGTGTATATGGGTCGCACACTACCTTCGTCCTCCATATGGACATGTAATGAGTCTTAATGACGAGTGTTCATCGTCCAATGCTTAGGAATTCGACAAACTTGATAGTAAATACACCAGAACCATCCTTATGATGTTTGCATCCAAAGAAAATGAGATATATCGATATCTTATTGTATTTGCATCTCAACACTGTACCAACCCGAGATTGTACTTATCCTCCATTGTCGTGCATCTATCAAATACAACTTCCAAATGTGTAGAAGTAAACGAACACGCTCCGAAATATACATTCAACATTTTTTTTTCAATGAATTTTAGACCTAATCCTTATTCGTTGAGGGTAGACTCGTACAAGGAGAACATGTCAACCTTCCTTAACTGAAGCTACAATTTGTCGGTATTGACCGACTTAAGTAGCTGAAGCATTACACTGTTGATGATACGGTCGGAGAACTGCATGTATTTTATGTGCAAGAATTTTCATAGATGGATTTTAGTAACTTTAATAAGAGATTTTTAAACACGTGATTGGTTAAGTAGAGTCTAGAATTACCTGTCATGTGATTTGTGGTACTTGAATCAATGACTCATTTGGACGATGAAGAAACAAGACATGCTTTCATTTTATTTGAATCAGCGATGACCGTGATAGGAGTAGATGAAAACTTTAGAGATTCCTGATATTGTGAGAATTTGACATACTCATTTGTAGATATTAGAATATGCTCAGAGGTATCATTAGTATATGTCATATGGGTTGACTGACTCGATTGATTCTTGCGCTACAACATTCTATAATCTCTCTTCATATGTTATGACTTATGACAATAGTAACATACAACACCTCCCGAATCCTGTCTTTGAATATTAAGATTTCGGTCATAGTTACTTGAGTTTTCCCTTTTATTGCCACATCTAAATGACTATCTCCCAAATTCAGAGGTGCGATTGACAAGCACTATTAGGTTGAGTAGATGTTGAATATTTTGTGCGGAGTACTGTTCGTGAAATTCTACAAGCGTACGGAGACTTAAGTAGCTGAAGCATTAGACTGTTGATGATTTTGTAATGGTGATATTTTTTTAAACGTGATTAAAAAGTAAGGAAAACCTTTTATTTTACATACAAAATTATTTTATTGAAAAATATGTGAAAAATATAAAGAGAAAATGTGTTTTGCAAATAATGAGGATCAAACAAGGATTTAATATAAAATAAAGCTGTTTATACATTGGAAATGCCCGAGAAATTATCAAGTGGCAGATTTTCGTTGGACTTCCGCACAAAAAACAAATTTAAAACAACCAATCAAAATTCCTAATGAAATTAATATGACTTTAATTGAATAGAAAAAATAATATATTCTTATACAACCACCATAAATGACCTTACATGTGTCCGAAACTCCTAGAATTACACTATAAAACACCATAAATGCATTACTTTTGTCCATTAAGTCGAAGTTTGACAACTATTATTTTTAAAAAATTATTTTACATATTTGGACTGAAAATAAAAGGAACGCACTTCATACTTGGGAGGTGAAATTGAGTACATTTTAAATAACAATTGAAGCAGTTAACAGAAACTATAAAACAATAAAGAAAAATTGAAGGGTTTGTCAAGAAATGCTAAAAAATACATAAATTAGAGAGTAAAATAGGATAAGAAAGCTGGAGGTATTTACAGGTATGAACCCATCAAATTGGATGGCTATGAAACTAGCAGAAGTACCAGTAGACGCACACCGACTAGTCGACGATCGACCTCGAAGAGTGACTTGCAATCTTGCGGACGGTGCGATTAGGCTTTTTTTATGAAAGAATGAAGCTTTCGAAGGAAGGGAGGAAAACAAAGGGAAGGAGAGGGGAAAGACCAGAGTTCGGGACTCCGGTGTCGACACGACGTGAAGAATCGGTTGGAATTGAAAGGGGAGGAGATGGGTTGTCTTCCAAGATTCATTTAGTATTTAAAAAAACAAAAAACTTGGGCCAAAATTGAGGCCTCCGGTTTGGGCCAAAAAAAAAGTAAAAAAAAGTCCCCTTCAGTTTTTGGCCTGAGGCGCAGACCTCATCTACCTCGCCTCATGGCCGGCCCTATTTGATTTGGAACTTACTTGAGCTCAATTTTTTCCTCAAAATGTATTTTGGAATAATATCTTAATGGAGAATGTTAGTAAAAAAATAAAGAATATTTTTGAATTTTTGTATAATATTATTTTATTGAAAATGTGTAGTTAAAAATAAGAAAGAAACAAATATATTTTGAAAATTACATGGAGCTTATATTTTACATTTACAATATTTATTTTACAACTACTCTTGTTTGAGCCCCGTTTTACTTTAAAAAAAATATTTTATAATAGTGTTATGATGAAAAATGTATGATTAAAAAATAAGAATTTTTTTAAAATTTTGTGTGTGATATTATTTTATTGAAAAATGGACAATTAAAATAGAATCAAATCACCGTCCACAAATATATTTTGATGGAAAAAATTAGGATGAAACAAGGGCTATAATTCATTTCTTTGTGATCTCTACCGTCGGATACGTCAATTCAGAAAACGGCGAAATAATAAAGAAATAAGAGCATAGATGTACAACACATAGAAGCACGCAGCATTTGGGCGCCAAAAGTCCCAACCTTTTCCCGCCAAATCAAACATATTTCCTCAGCCTCTCCAAACCCTACCCCATACTACCACTCCCTCGCCCTTCACTGAATAATACAGAGATCGTAAACTATGGCTTCCGACTCCTCTCCGGCGAACATTAACGATGGTAGACTTTCTCTCTCTTTCTCTCACGTGCGTATATTAAGAAAGCAAATACTTTTATAGATATGAATCTGTATTTTTATGTATTTTTGCTTGGGTTGATCGGATGATTTGTTGAATTTCAGCACCATTGTCGCCTGATAGTTTGGCTTCGAGTCCAATAGGCAATACATTTTCCTCTCCCGGAGATTCCAGGCGCCAGAAACGTGGCCGGCGATCTTCTTATGCTACACCTCCGCCGCCACCGTTGGATTCCCGGTTCGCCACCCCTGATGCTACTCCGACCACTTCAAACACTAATTCCCGTCGGGGTCGGGGCCGAGGTAGAAGATCCTCCACCACTCCCACGGCTGCAGCCACACCTTCGTCCACGGACGATGCCCCACCTTCCTCTGATGCTGGTGATGGAGATGATATAGATGAGGCCCCGCCAATGTATGTTTGGGGCACTAATATCAGTGTTCAAGATGTGAATGCGGCTATTTTGAGGTTTTTGAGGCATTTCCGTGAAAATCCGCAGCAGATTGAAGGGAAATACATGCAGGCTATTAACCATGCGATTGAAATCGAAGGCGAGTCACTTGATGTTGATGCGCAGAATGTTTACGATTATGATAGCGATCTTTATACCAAAATGGTTAGGTACCCACTCGAGGTTTTAGCCATTTTTGATATTGTCTTGATGGATATGGTCAGTAGAATCAATCCACTATTCGAGAAGCATATACAAGCTAGGATTTTCAACCTCAGGAGCTCAATTTCACTGAGAAATCTCAACCCATCTGGTTAGTTTGAGGGTTTCTCTCCTTTACCCTTTCCGGTGCGCCATTTTTTTTTAGTCTTATACCGTGTTCTACTTTGACCAGATATTGAGAAGATGGTGTCTATAAAAGGGATGATTATCCGGTGCAGTTCGATTATTCCTGAGGTCAGGGAAGCAGTATTTAGATGTCTTGTGTGTGGTTATTACTCTGACCCAATTGTCGTTGATAGAGGTAATTAAGAATGGACTTTTCCCTTTGATTTTCTGCATCTCATAGTACCCATGTCATTCTTTTTAGGTGTGTGCATGTCTAATTAGATTTCTAATTGTTAACATTGGTATCCTATTCAGGAAGAATCAATGAGCCCACAATTTGTGGAAAACAAGAATGTCTTGCGAAAAACTCTATGACCCTAGTTCACAATAGGTGCAGGTAATGTATTAATTCATCTAGATTTTAATTTTGATCCTTAATCTAAATGGTTGTGGCGGAGATATTTGTCAGAAGAATGAAGCTTTACCAAAATGATACATATGCTTCCTTTTGACTTATTCATGACAACTTTTGTATCTGTAAGTTGACGTGGAAGCTATTTGCTTCATCATCGTGATACTTGCTAGATTCAAAATCTAGTCACTGGAAGTTTGCTGAAATAGCTTCTTAGTGTCGATAATATCTATCTGTAGACTGTAATGATTTAATTTTGCCAAGTCAGTTCACGAGTGTGTATCTATGGAAGACCAAAGAGGCAGTTAGCTAGTAGTTTAAAAAAATTACTCTGATGCTGATCATGCAAACAGGTTGAGAACACACACACACACACACACACACACATATATGAAGTCCAGTGAAATCATTAAAATATCTGTTCAAATTTATGTGCAAGTTGTGGCATTGTCCTTCGAGTGCTGCATCTTCCTCAGAAACTACTTTTTCCTCTGTAGTTTTTGACAACTTAAAATATTCCATTAGCTGATTTTGTTTAAAAATTAGGTTTGCTGATAAACAAATTGTTAGACTTCAAGAAACACCAAATGAGATCCCTGAAGGAGGGACACCTCATACAGTAAGTTTGTTGATGCACGATAAGCTAGTGGATGCTGGCAAGCCAGGTGACAGAGTTGAGGTGAGACCATGCATTATTACATTATATTTGTCTTAAAGTACAAAAACTGTAGTTTTTCTTTTGTTGTATTTTGATCTAAGGTGCTAATTTTACTCTTAGGTTACTGGAATTTACCGGGCTATGAGTGTCAGAATTGGGCAAACACAGAGGACTGTGAAGTCAATATTCAAGGCAAGCACCTATTACTCCTTGGATATCTCATACTTTTTAGGTTCTCTAGAAATGCCAGAGTTGTGATCTTGTGGACCTGTAACTCCAAGGTGAAAATAATGTGCGATAATTAGAAATGTATTTCGAAATAACTAACAATTTCTTTTGTTTTTCAGACTTACATTGACTGTCTTCATTTAAAGACGACTGACAAGTCAAGAATGCATGCGGAAGACCCAATGGAAACTGAAGATGGAGCATGTAGAAATGATAATGACTCTTCTGTTGACTATGAAGACAAGGTACCGTATCATACTTCTTCTTCAATACAAAAGAAATTTGTTTTCAATTTTATTTTTTGAGATTCCTGTTTAATATTGCAGGTAGAGCTATTGAAGGAGCTATCTAAACGGCCTGATATATACACAAGGTTGACTAGGTCTTTGGCACCAAACATATGGGAGTTGGATGATGTAAAGAAAGGCCTTCTATGCCAGGTGCCAAAATTTTCAAGTCATCGAAATTCTGTTTGATTCATGTACATTTAAGCTTGATATGTCATCCTTATTTAAATTTATATTTTCTAAATCTTGTTGGGGTGAATCATTTGTAGCTTTTTGGTGGAAATGCGTTGAAGTTGCCTTCTGGGGCTAGCTTCCGTGGAGATATCAACATTCTTCTTGTTGGTGATCCTGGAACGAGCAAATCTCAGCTGCTCCAATACATACACAAACTGTCTCCTCGTGGTATCTACACCAGTGGCCGAGGAAGCTCTGCTGTTGGATTGACTGCTTATGTTGCCAAAGATCCTGAGACTGGAGAAACTGTACGAGTTAAAAATATTAGGTTCATTTGTTATTGAATAGCATTGAAACCTCAGGAAATAACAGTCTTACTGAAAATAACTTTGTAGGTTCTGGAAAGTGGAGCCTTGGTTCTGAGTGACAGAGGGATCTGCTGTATTGACGAATTTGACAAAATGTCAGATAATGCAAGGAGCATGTTACATGAGGTGAAAATTTAAACATCTATACTTATCCTTTTCTCATTATTCAACTCTTACATTGTTGTATTTTTAAACTATTGAGGCAGGAAAAAAGTAATGAAATACCGCAACCTGATACGAAAGTAGAAAATACGAGTTCCACACCATCATTTGAGTGCCATCAAGTTGTCACTATCTTTCGATTATTCTAATCTCATTTAAAATTGGTCTTTCTTCAGGTAATGGAGCAACAAACTGTTTCAATTGCGAAGGCAGGGATCATTGCTTCCCTTAATGCTCGAACTTCAGTATTGGCTTGTGCAAATCCAATTGGATCACGATACAATCCTCGGTTGTCAGTGATTGACAATATACACCTTCCTCCTACTCTGTTGTCCAGGTAAAAGTTTCACTGGTGTGCAAAAACGTAGTATTATGAGGCTATAAGGTCTTCAATTAATCTCCATTTAATTTTTGTGACCAGACCATGGTATATGTCCTTGAATTGGTTTTCTTGGGAACATTAGTGCAGCTGTGTAAGCTAAGACATGATATAGAACATCCCTAATGCCAATGGTATCAATGATGAACATTCTAAAAATGTGATGATATGTGAAGAAATATTGGAGTATTTTTTTACTGGGATTAACAGTGTTGCTGACATAAAAGCCTGTTTTCTCCAGGTTTGATTTGATTTATTTAATTCTCGACAAGGCTGATGAACAGACAGACAGGCGCCTTGCAAAGCACGTTGTGGCATTACACTTTGAAAATCCCGAGGTTTGAATTTTTTACTTGGTGATTCTCTTTTCCAATAAAGAATTTGTAATTTCACTTGTTCATCTTCCCATTTTGCCTTTGGCTTGCAGAATTCAGACCATGATGTTATAGACCTTCCAATTTTAACTGCATATGTGAGCTATGCTCGAAAACATATACATCCAAAGTTGTCAGATGAAGCTGCAGAAGAGTTGACAAGAGGCTATGTGGAGATGAGAAGAAGAGGAAATTTCCCTGGAAGCAGCAAAAAGGTCATAAATTATGTAAATTTAATTTATTTAGTATTATACACTTATTAAACAATTTTGATTTCTGAATGTGTATCAGTATGTAGTCATAAAGAAATTTCTTGTATTAATATATGTTTTCTCAAAGTTGCTTTTTGATCTACGTGAATCACATTCACTCTTCATTCCTATCAGTCATTCTATGATTGGGTTCCTATTTTTGACATCAATCACAATTCGATAGTAGTAATACTGCTATCCCCTATTAATGTCGATGATTGTGGTAGAATCACTCACAACGTTGACGATAAAGACAATGATGATGCTTTTTCTTGTTTATGTTTTCTAATGAGTTGCTTTTTATTATCTACAGGTGATAACAGCAACACCAAGGCAAATTGAAAGTTTGATCCGCATCAGTGAGGCGTTGGCCCGGATTCGTTTCTCAGAATGGGTCCGTTCAGTTTCATTTGTTGCAGAATACAGTTCAAAAATATGATGATTTACACCGTTCTCTCATCCATGCAGGTTGAAAAACCAGATGTCCTGGAGGCTTTTAGGCTTCTCGAAGTTGCACTGCAGCAGTCTGCTACAGACCACTCAACCGGTAAACCATTTCTTTCAGTCTCTCTATTCTAGTAGTTAAAATCTTAAGCAAGAACTTCCATTGAACTTTGTATGTTACATTACCAATATTTGTAACTTGGCTGGAAGTTAACTACCATGACTGAGACCAAAAAATATTGCCGATTATATAATTATTCACAGCTTGTAGCATTGACTTCGTTTTTTTGCTGCTAAATAGTCCTTAATATGGTTCAAAAAGTAAATAGAAAAAAGCTCATGGCCAAATCTTTTGGATGTATTGTACAGGAACTATTGATATGGATCTCATTACAACTGGGGTTTCTGCAAGTGAGAGGATGAGAAGGGAGAATTTGGTATCAACTACACGCAATGTAATTATGGAGAAGATGCAACTTGGGGGCCCCTCGACTCGCTTGTTGGAGGTTTGCAAAATTTAAAGAGTTGTATACATTAGCCTCTCGATCTTTAAACTAAGCAAGGAGTTGATTTGTGCTGAAATGTAATTTGCAGTTACTGGAAGAGTTGAAGAAGCAAAGTGCAGGGGCTGAAGTTCACCTTAGTGATGTAAGTTCCTTCTCTGTGTATGCGAACTCGCTTGTGTGAAAGAAAAGTGCTAACGAAAGGCTTTTTGCATTTTCTTAGCTTCGAAATGCCGTTGCTACTCTTGCAAGTGAAGGACTTGTCGCTTTTCATGGGGATAGTGTAAAGAGAATATGAGATGGAAGAGGTAAGTCATTGCTGAACTATTAGAAGTTCGTTCATGGTACTAAAAAAGGCGAAAGAGTTGCTCTGTTCTAAAGCTGGAGTTTCATGCCCAGTGAAAATTAATGTTGGTGACTCGTTAAGTTACGTTTTGTGAAAATAGTGCTGATTGTGAATTCATTTACGCTGATGCATCTACACTTTAGGAAGATTCTTCATTGTATCATAGGAATAGTCTACATGTTCTATTGGTGAGTTCAATGGAATTGTTCGCTTGAGATGACAGGTTGAGTTGACTTCACATATGATTTAGCCTTGTGTGATGTTGATTGTTTGAGAATTGATTAAGTAAAAGTGATTATTATTATTATTTATTTTTAAATGTGATTTAAAACGAGGGTGGATAAAAAGTGACTTTGAAAAATCAGTTTCAAATAATGGATTAATTCTTGAATTAAGGTATTTGTTCGTGTAAAATAAAAAGTAGCTATTAAGTTTGATTTTTATATTCAGCCTAAGGTAAAACATTAATTTTAACCACACATTCATAATTAATATTCATTTATTATTTATACATTTTGTGAGATACATTAATATTTTCTTTTAAAAAGACTAGCAGTGTGTGCGTGTGTAATGAAGTGTGTTGTTTATTTATTTATGCTAGACAATGGTTGGATATCTATTTTCAACTATTACAGCGGCCTCGACTAGTTTTTTGGTATGGATGGACACGAAGAAGAATCCAATTAAGAGATGTATATTTGACTAGGTTTAAAATGTTACTTATAAGTGAACTAAAGATGCATAAATGATTTTCAAAACAAAAAATTACTCGCGTTGTTTGAGCATCAACTTTTTTTCTTTAAAAAGTAAAAATAAGAAAAGTGTCGTTTTAAAACGCATTTAGAAGTAGAAAATTACATCCTAATTGCTTGTCATATTAATTCATAGCATTTATTTTAAATTAACAACCAAAGTTACATTGAAAACAAATATAGAAGTGAAAAATCTTAAAATAAAAGCTTTCTTTTTCTTTTGAATGGGATTAATACAAATATAGGAATAAAAATTTCCCCCTTAAATGTATTGGATAAAAATGAATTTTCTTCATATATTTATATTTGTTTAATTCCCACTATTTTTAAATTATGGTTTTCTTTTTCTTCTTTTCAATCACACAATTTTATTAAAATAATATTACATAATTTAGAATTTTTCGTTATTTTTTAACTATTATTTATCAATCTACTATTTTAAAATATATTTTTAGCAAAAAAAAAAAAAAAAAAAAAATGGGGCTCAAATAGGCTACTAATATGTAATTGGATTACCATCAATTTTTATGCTTGTACAAAAATGAACATGTAATAATAATAAAATACCCAATACTAAACTAATTATTTTTTAGAATGCATAATATTAATTTTTATTAATACTTAAAAACTTAGTTTTAATGTAAAGGTGTAATCAAGATGCGAAGCTTGTATACAGTAGGGTGGATACAAATATGGGAAGCGCAAGTAACTTCTAATTATTAGGAGTAATTAGTAAGGTTTAAAAGATTGATGGATAATTTCTCCCATGTTCGACTCATTCCTTCCTAACTATTGATCACATTTAAGCAATTTTTTCTTTCCAATTTATTGTCATTTGTATTTAAATAGTTATATTATTATTATATTAATTAAATGTACAATTTATAATCTTTGAATGAAAATGTTGACAATGTTATATAAGAACAAAATGGTAAATTGAATGTTTCTCATCAATTTCCACATTTTATTTTTATATACATTTTAATTATAATATAATTATATAACTAACGTTGATTTTAAGTGAAGCTCACATATAGAAATAATAAATAATATAATATATATACATGTACATATGAAATAATATTATAATATGTTAAAGGTGGTCATGTCAATGAGTCAGTCGAAACTCAAAGTTCGGGTTTGACTCAAGCAAAAGCTCCACAAAAATTTTTAGCCTCGGCCAGAGCTTCGGCTGGGATCTTTACCAGTCCAGCCGGGTCGGCCCGATTTTTTATTATTATTTTTTAATTTTTTTTTGTGATTGCTACCTACTTTGTTTTTTATACTTTTTTTCCCTAAAACACGGGTCGAGTCAAGCCGAGTTTGAGCCAAAACCCCAAAATGGGGCTCAGCCTGAGCCTCGAGCTCGGTTCTCAGCTCGGTCTTTTTCCAGACCAGGTCCAAGTCACTCGAACCGACGAGTTTTTTTGTCATCCTTAATTAAAGGTGTCATTAATGATAGATTAATAATAATTTAATTTCATGTAGTCTCCTTTTAAAATAGATTTCATATTTCATATTGGTGTACTCATAATTTTATATTAACTAAATTAAGTTTAATCACTTAAAATTGAAGCTCGTCTATGTATATAATTATATTGAAACTAAAATAAATATTATTTTATATTGCAACTAATATACCATTATATTAGGGACCAAGCTACACGTACGTACGTAATAATTTATCTAATGGATTACAGAATCAACAAGTGGCGGTCCCTTATTGGGGGCACCTGTGGACCCAGCGCCCTCAATAGGGGGCCGCCACTGTCGATTTGGTAAAAGATTAGGTAAATTATTAGGTATAAGTAGAATTTTCCTTATATTAATGCCACCTTTGAAATATTATATATATGAGAGAGAGAGAGAGAGAGATTTTATGTAGTAAACTTAATTTAAATAATGTAATTTAAGTAAATAAACTTAATTTGATTAATATAAAATTCTAAGTACTCCAATATAAAAACAATGGGCATTTTATATATATATATTTTTTTATAATCGTGGATGTTTGGGCCAGTTTGCGCGTACCTCGACTAATCTCACGTGGTTCTAAAATTTATAGCCGGTACTCACCTCAGTGGTCCTGAGAGTACTCGAATCGGTGACCATTGAGGAGCAAACACAAGATCTGACCAATTGAGCAACCCCTCAAAGTTAATTACTCTTAAATGCATATTAAAATGAAGTTAAATTATATTAATAGTGTGTTTGAATCATATTATTTTAGAAGAATGTATTTTGGAATAGTAGATTAATGGAGAATGTGTGGTTGAAAAAGAAGGAAAAGTTATTGATATGATGAAAAATATTATTTTATTAAAGAATGTGTGGTTGAAAATGAGTATAATAATGAGAATGAAAATTTACTGTGTACCAAACATGAGCTAAATTATACTATATTAAATATATAAGGATATAATTAACATATACCTAAATATATAAAGATAAAATTGGTATTCAAAAGTTTCTCCTCAATCCACACTTTTAATATATTGTAGAAGAAACAAGTTGATAAAGCAAAACTTTTATTTCTAAAATTAGAAAATCGATATTCATCTCGTCATATCAAATTTATTAAGAATAAAATAAGACTCCCATATGATAGATTTACTTATTCCAAATATTCTATGTATTAATTGTTTCTTTGTAAAATGTTTTAAAATCCATTATAATTTGTCGTTAAAAGTCAAATACTAATTTGAAATACATATTCATAACTACTATTCACTTATTATTCGTAATATTTTGTGGGACTTGCTACTTTTCATTAAATTTTAGGTTTTGTGATAAATTGATTCTTGAGAAACGATTTTGTGAAAAATGATTTTTTATTTTCATTTTTGTAAGGATGTGTAGCTAAACGTAGGAATAATTCAGGAGAAATATGAAAATGATTTGTGAGAATGCGTAGTTGAAATGAGTATGGAGAAAACTGGCTTTAAGAAAATTAATTTCAATCTAATCTTAAATATTAAAATTTGTGAAATCATCGGAATAGAACTAAAATTAGACACGGATGTAAGTATAACCGATAATTTAAAAATTCAGGCAAAGCTCACAATATTTTGCCCCAAGACATTGTATTTATCCTCCTTAGTATTAACATTAGGAGTTATAAAGTCAATACATAACTTCGATGACTTTTGATAAGTTAAATTGTCGCTCTCATCTGATACATGTTCAAAACTTCACACATAAACAAACTGCAGAAAGAAAGTCTTCTAGAGGGAGAGGGGGGCAGGGGGAAGATGGAGATTTCTAGAGAGAGACAGAGGTAATCGACGAATGGTTGAAAATGGAAGAGCGGGGGAGGGGAAGAGGATTCCTTTGATATGGAAACTTCTTTTGCCTCACAATGTACATCGGTGTGTACACCCCCCTCACATGGGGGTGGGGCCCACTTAAATAAAAAATATTTTATGCAGTGGGTCCCACCCCCATGTGCGGGGGGTGTAGTACCTTATGTACAAAAGTTGATGTACAAGTAGATTTTTTTCTCAATTTATACTCTCAAGAAGATTAGGAAGGATTCCTTTGATATGGTACAATATTTTTAGGTACTTTTAGATAATTGTTTGAATTAGTTGTTTAGATATTCAATATTTTAGGAGATATAATCAATTACATTATTCACATGTTTATCGAACCTTCTTTTTCATACTACCAAGTTTATGGAAACTTCTTTTGCCTTGGAATCCATTGGAAACTTACTAGCGGTCTCTGATGAGAAAGACTATTGATGTTGTTAAAGAGTTGGAGAGATTTTCATAATATTATCCTGAATTTTAAGGGAATTGAGTCATATGCAAAGTTCGATTTTGTTCACGCGATCCTTGTGTGCCTATTTCTATTTCTCTTACTTTTTCTTACATGATTCTCATATAAAGAGCATGTTTGATTTGAATCTTCAAATCTATGTGTCCAGTGAATGAAGAAACATCTTAACTTTATTGGACAATGTGATAGTAACAGTAGAGAGATGAATATTGTATAGCATTGCACTTTCCTAACTCGTGATGGACGAACACTGGTTTTCTTTAAATCTTAATCCTACAGAAATTGAGCAAATTTTTGTCAACCAAATTTCCGTAAATTCTCTCAAAGACGCCCTATTGGAGATTCTGAATTCCCAATTTGACCCCCGCTTGGAAAAAAAAACCAATCAATTAATTTAATTTAAATATCTTTCACAAAGTCCGTTGTAGTCTAGTTGGTTAGGATACTCGGCTCTCACCCGAGAGACCCGGGTTCAAGTCCCGGCAACGGAATTTTAATTTTTCCCCGTTTTAGGACTCGAATTTCTTTTCATCAGTTCAAAATATAAAATGCATATACCCTAGCAACTTCCTAGCAAATTTTACAACTAGAGGCGCGAGGGGTAACACCAAATGAGTGGATGAAACATCCATTTAACCAAATCCTAGCCATCCATACAGATCAAGCCAAAGTTATACACATCAAAGACCTCTTCATCTACGGCTTTTATATAGGTTAAGAATAAGTTGAATACTACAAAGAGAACCCTGAAAAGCAATAAACATAAAGGTAGACTCCCACACTACATAATTACAGACAACCAAACACATCCTCGACCGAAACAAGGAAACACAGTGACTAACTGTCTTTCAAACTATACAAACACTAACGTAACAAGTTCCCATATTAGTTTTCCTCGCTTTCACCAGCTCACAAATTTAATTGCTTCTGATGAGTCATCACTGCCTCCGTGTTTGATTTTACTGACAGAGATTTACAGATTCACCACCATGTCACGTGTATCACCTCCTACGCCGTTTAGTCTCCACCTGAAACGCCCACACAATGCGTGATTAAACATGTATAAATACGAAAATACATTCTATTGGAGTCCAAACAGAGTGGGCAGTTATTATGGGGGCTGGATGGCATTGCATTATTTCATTTAAAGTTCTCATACCAACCATTTGTTGTAGCGAGCAGAACTGCATTGTAAGGTATTAAAAGTTATGTACGGATAATCTCAGCAGTTTGCCCATTCACAAAAGACATGCTTGCGTTTCCACAAACATTACAAGCATGTTGGCTAACTATTTCGATTCCAAACATGTTTGTATATATAATAACTATTTTCATACTACTAAGGGAAAAAAAAAAAAAGTTCAAATAACCCTTACCTTGATTGTCAAAAATAAGCAACTTTTTCTCTACTTTTACCAATAAAAAATTATCGTTGTAAAACCTATAACTTGTATGTAACTTTTAATTTTCTAACATAGCCAAATATGCTCTAAATCTAACAATTATATCTAGGTCGGCTGGAAATGGGAAAGAATGATGGTAAATCTTTTTTTGTATTTGAGTACATTGTGTGCCTCAAGTTATCCTTCAGGGGAAACAACTGGATGCCTAACCTACAAAAATGTAGAATAAGAAAAACCAAAGAATCAATTTCTTCAGTGAGATACAGGCATGTGCCAAGGAAGTGCAACTACTAGTAATTAACATGGTAAAAGAGGCCAATGGAAAATGAAATTGAGATATAGAACAGTCCCATAACTCCCAGGTAAAGACCATGGCATTTTTCCAACCAGTGGAAGATGATGACTCGTTGAGTTAACAAGACTTGATTATACAAACTGGTTTCATTTATATCTTTCTGCGGATAATTATTAGCTAAAACATTTTAAACTTTTGCAGAGGAAGATGAGTCCTAGGCATGTCGAAATTATCACTGACAGTAAATGAATTTTGTTATTTCGCAACTTGCATTCAAAAAGGCTTAAAAAGAATCACAAGTCATGCTAAAAATATCTAATACAAGTTGTTCCTTAGTAAACTTGACGCCAAAGAAATTATCATCAGGAGAGCATAAATAATTAAATAGTATGCAGTAGCATGATTACTTTAGTGTCTGCTTGTCTGGAAGCAACATGAGAATTCTGTAACTTCTGATCTTGGGAGGAGCAATGATGACAAAAGAAGTGGTCAACTCGTTTGGCTTCCTCTGTAGTCATGTCTATACAATTTGGATGAAACCTGAAACAATTGCAAAATTGAACATTTCAATGCAGTGTTTGAAAGTTATTTCTAGGTAGAATTAATAAATAAGATGGAAACAATAATAAAATAATGCCAATATCAGTAATTACACGTTGAGGAGTAATAAATACCACCAGATGTAGGGTGATTCCCATCATTTTCTTAAATATCCAATCAAGGTATTTTCCAATTAGATGATAATCCAGAAAATATTAAAATTTTCTTAAACTTCCTATCAAAATAAGAGTAAAGACTAAGTAATATTTGAGAAGTTTAAACCTATAGACTCTAGCAATCCATTAGACCTCCAGCAATTCCGTTTATGAATCGTATTGCTTCCATTAATTTTAAAGTCATCTACTAATGCAAGTTTAGTGGCATCTTATTTTTTCTCTCTCATCTCACCGAACACCTTAATTGAGGACCTTGAAATAGAGGTTAAGCCCCGGTTTGATCCACATTAAAATTCTCATTCTCATTCTTCTACTCATTTTCAACCACACATTTTTCAATAAAATAATATTTTCCATCACATCAATAACTTTTCCTTCTTTTTCAACAACACATTCTCCATCAATCTACTATTCCAAAATACATTCTTCCAAATTAATGTGGCTCAAATAAATAATTTCACTTGCACGAAATAGTTCACAAAAAGCCTAACAGCAAGATCATTATTTATAAATCTTTGTGGTTTCTAGTTCTTGATTATATTATGAGGCATTTGAAACAGCAATTAGTGAAGGTGTGTTGCTGTTCTAAATCTCAATAGATGAATTCCTCAGACCCAGTGCATAGTGTAGTAAAAAAGATACTTCAAACGTCATTCAATAATACCCTTTAAATTTAGTTGTAACATGACTTCTTTTTGCGGAAGCCAGTTATGCAGGCCGAACTATTAGAGAGTAGATCTTCCACAAAGGCTGAGTGGCCGAGTTAGCTAAACATGCACAACAGCCCTAATACATGCACAACAGCGTGTCATAACCAACTAGGAGACGAGAAGAGAATCGACAGATGTAGCCAACAATAATCACCATAAATCTTTAACAGCACTAGAGAGATATGGTGATGCAATTACTACTAATGAAATCACCGAGAGTAGACTTCAACCAGCTCTATTAATCAAAAGCAATGTAGCGACTACTAAAAACCCAGAATATGGGTTTCAAATTTAATTTCACGTGAAGATAGTAGAGACATGAGTACTCGCAGGAGAACATAAGTCATCAATTAAGAGAGAGCTGAATAAAAAAACACCATTATTGTGGTAAACAACAATAACTTTATATGAGACATTAAGATTATATTAAAATTATAAACGGTGCCTTTTGGCTAGTTGCGAGTGTCAGATTCAACCAATTACCACTATTTGATGATTTAAATACCTTGCCTCAGGGCAAACAAAAAGACTTTAAGGGCTAGCCGGGCCGACAGGAGCTTATAAAATCCCGATAATTGAATAGTTGTTGCACATATAAGATACTAAACAGTAATTTTGTTACGTAACGAGAACTAACTTTAAACAAATTAATAAATAATACAATGATGGTCATGTCCACCAAAATTGGGACCTAAATCTGATTCATCCCAATTTGACATAATCACCAGCCTTCATTAAACTGTGAAAATTCCAAAACTGCCCCGCCATAGATATGCAGAACACCTCAGCATAGAAGCTAGGACAATCAGTGTCATGACAATGATAATTGATAAAAGTCTTTCACAAAGAAATTCTGCTGTTTTCAAATCTACTACTCACTTCATAAGCATAAACACAATATCCTTACCAACCCATAACACTGTATTCATGTATATCAGCTAAAAAATAGAACATGAGATCCTACAAGCTTAAAGCAAATATACAAAGTTTCCCATTCATTGAGCTCCAGTAAGTTACAACTTCTCAACATAGTATGAAAAAATTGGCAGAATAAAGTGTATCACGAGATGAAACCATGTAAACTAATAAACTGAAACAACGATTAAGGGTTGTTGGACTCACCAGTCACTGCATTCTTCACACTGAACCATAAGATCATCGGGATTGTAAGGCATCTCACATTTACAGTACCTGCCAAATCATGATGGACATGGGTATTTTAAAAACTTGTACAACCAACAATACTTCCAAAATTTGCAGTCCATATTCTAGTAAACAAATAAACCCACACATATACATACCATAAATGTACAACTAGATAATTTTAAATCAACAGTCGAACGTGAAGTCATCAAGGTCATGATCCAAGCAAAAACTGCATATTTTACTGTTTCTACTCTGTTGTGTACAACTTGAAGCTCAGAATGTGAAATTTTACAACAATGAAATACTAATTTAATTGTGGTGAAACTCAAAAATCGGTAACTGTAGTTCGATAATTGCCAATGAAATCTGCCTCGTCATCTAGCCAAAATATGCTGGCGCACAGTTAAAGACAAATATATCTTCAGACTAGTTGAATTAGAATAAAACCAGGCCAATGAAATATGCCTCATCATCTAGCCAAAATATGCTGACACAGTTAAAAACAAAAATATCTTCACACTAGTTGAATTAGAATAAAACCAGTCTATATATTTCAAATAAGAAAATGATTGAGCTAATGGTATCAAACTTAAGTTGCTAAATGGGTAAATTGTTAACAAGAGCAAGCTTGCCCAGCTATCAAAAACAGAAAACCAGAAGGCGTGCATTTTCTATTAAACTTTGACAGACGAACTTTAACCAGCTGTTTTCGCTTCAGTTAACAGAGCAGCACTTTTGCAATTGAGTTGTCACATAACTTCTTCTATTTTTTTGGGTTGAGTTATCACACAATAAACAGTGAAAAAACAATTCACGGACAACAACAAAAATAAAAACCTAGAAATCTAATCATTTTTCAAAAATACAACTAAGCCAGAAATTACATAATTTGTTCAGTGAAAACAAGAAAATTTCATGGACTAAAATTGCAATTGTCCACAATATCAAAACTTTTTTTTCTCTATAAATTGATGAAAAAAAAATTAGAAACCAATTAACTGTTTCAACTCCGATGCATCTGTAACTCCACTAAAATCAACAATTCAGCCACCAAACTGAGTAAATTTAATCATAATAGATCATATAACCACAACTCATACACGGGGACTCTATCGGGATTGAAGGCACCAGTAGACGAATTGTACTCGAAGCGACAAAAGAAATCGTCGTTTCCAACAGCATCAAGCTTGGTGTAGGTATTAAAACTGTGGACAGTACACTTGCCCTCGATTGTGTCACCGCTCTGAAAGTCAAAATGATCGGACAAAAACAGCTCCTTGGAGCCGTGAAACTGTCGGCGGCCGCCGATCGACTCCTCCGGTCGGTAGTACCACCGTACGTGCACCCTCACGTTCGCTCCACGACTGTCCGACTCGATCTTCTCCAATCGAGCCACGTACGACGGCTTCGACGGATCAGTCGGCCGCATCAATACGCAATCTCCGGCTGTAAAAAAATCAACAAAAATCAAAAGAGTAACAGTAATTAGTATGCCGTATCAAGTGGCGTAAAATTATTGGAAAAAAAATATTTAAAATAATGAATTAAAACTTACGCCGGACAGTTTTGTTGATGTGTTTAACGGTATAGGAATCTAGGGTACGGCGGGCGGCCCTGGCTTTAGCCATGGACAGTCACGAGGTAAATGGAGCTGAGGAGAGAGAGTGTACTGAAACAAGATAATTGTTCACTTTTTGATATATATTATTTTATGCGAAGAATTTAAGCAATAGCCACTTAACTTATTGGTTAAATAGCAAGTTAGTTATAACTGTTTTAGGATTGATGGTAGAAAACACCCCTATAAATATTTTCATTTGCAACGTATCTCCTACCTATTGGAAATCGTAGAAAATTCCCCATTTGAAATATTTTGTGCGGAAACCCCCTACATCAAATTTGCTAGTAAAAACAGTAAAAATGTCAAAATTAAAAAGTAATAATTACAATTTTAGTATCCAAACTTTTTATTCTTTTACAAATTATAACCAATTTTTGTTTATGTACCACCCGCAATCCTAAAGCTTTAAAACTTTATTTCCACCCACACCACTTTATCTTCTTCCTCAAAACTTTATTATTTATTTAATCCATTCCAAAATCCTCATAAACCTTTCATCTCAAATTCCTCATTTCTTCTTCTCATTCCTAACTTAAAAACCCTCCTACTCCAATAATTGCTATTTTTTTTAAATCTTTTTGATCACGTCGAGCATAATGATTGTTTCACAATTTCAGTATGAATTGGAGATGGGTTTTTAGTGCCCTGTGCAATGAAAGATTTTATCTTTGTTTTGAAATTCTTATATACCATTTGATTGTTGTCATGATTATTAGGATTATAATACGGTTGTGGATTAATTCATTTTTGCTTTACGAACTTTAGGATTTGAATATCTTTCCCTTTATAGATACACTCTAGTTGTATGTCTGAACCTTCCATTGACAATGTTAAAAGTTCTTTCTACTTTTTTCATTCACCTCACAAGTTTTTCCCATAAATTTTGTATTCCAAACGAAAAACTCTTTGGAAGATACAAAGAATTTTGTAGTAGGAAGAGTGTTGATCTGTATTTATGCCTACTTAGTTGTTGGATTGAGTGATATTACAATTTGTAGTTCTTCAAATCCTTATAAAAATATAGCAGAAAGTTTAAAAGGTTTGGGTGAGAAGAAGAAACGAGGAATTAGGGATGAGAAATTTATGACGATTTTGGAAGGAATTAATTAAAATAATAAAGTTTTTGGGAAGAAGATGAAGTGGGGTGGGGACGAAAATAAAGTTTTAAAGGTTTGGGATTGTGGGTGGTGCATAAAAAAATTGGGTATAATTTGTAAAAGAATAAAACGTATAGATACTAAAATTACGATTATTACTTATTACTTTTTTGCATTTTTACTGTTTTAAATGGCAAATTTGACGATATGAGAGTTTTTTTGGCACAAAAGTCTCAAATATGGGGGTTTCTACGATTTCCAAAATGTATTGAGTATATTGCAAATAGAAACGTTTTTAGTGGATTTTCTACTATTAACCCATTGTTTTACGGAAGAAAAAGATGTCATTTGCACAATGATCATTGTCATTATTCCGATAATGTAAGTCCATGGTACTTCGAGGGGGAAAAAACTTCAAATTGAGAAGACAATCCTCATGGTGAAATGACTGTCATTTGGGATGAAAATCTATCGAGTGCTTTTGTAGTTGGATTGTTGGAGCAATCGTAAATCCTGTTTCAATAAGAGTGGGTAAAGGTCTAAAATTTTCAAAGCCTGTCGAATTTTTTAGTTGATCTTCAATCTTCAATCATAATTGCATGACTATTGTTAAACTGTCTAAACTGTCACACACAACTATCTTGAAACTTTGAAAATAGGGTACTTCAAATTTCGAGCATTGCTTTAAGATGGAAAATCAAATTTAGCTCTTAGTCCATGTTTGACTTCATTTCTAAATTCATTTGCAACCATACATTCAATGAAATTCATAATTTTTTATCAATTTTCAACCACTCATTTGATCATTTTATCAAAATCTACTAAAAATATAACTTTTATTTAAACCAAACTGAGATTTAATTTCATAAATTTAAATTTAGACATGTCACATGACAATTATAAAGAATCAAGCGATTTCTGTTGTTGAAAATTGATTATAAAATTATAATAAAAGGTTGAGGATCAACATACTCGGTTCTAAAGACAGTGACAAACTTGCTCACATTCAAAGGTTAATGATCAACTTACTTAAGTTTTTGGTTGGTAACCAAGTTTCTATTTTAATAATAAGTTGAGGGATCAAATAGTGCCTTATTTCACTGTTGAGGTGATACGATGGACTTTAAATGTCTTATCGTAATAGTCAACGGTAGTGGTTGAGTGACGCCGTCTATTGAGTTGCACTACGTGAACATGTTCAGCGACAAAATTTAAAAGAAAAGGTCACGGATCATTTTTTCATTTGACAATTAAAAAAAAAAAAAAAAAAAAAAAACAGACAAACAGCACACAACACCACCTGCCACCAAATCCAGCCAATTTCCCCTGTTTGAGTAGATTTATAGGTCGTTTGGTACCGATTAAAATTGAAAATATAATCGTTATTGGATCTCACTCGTATAATAAAATTCAAAAATAACGGTTAATTTTTCAATTTTAATCCGAGTTTAATCTCTCTCAAACGGACTCTTATTCATAAAGGGTGTGTTTGAGTCACGTTATTCTGAAAGAATCTACTTTAAAATTGTAGATTGATGTAGAATGTGTGGTTGAAAAAAAAGGAAAAATTATTGATGTGATAGAAAATATTATTTTATTAAAAAATGTATTTTTGAAAATGAGTAGAAGAATGAGAATGAAAATTTTAATGTGTACCGAACAGAGGCTACATGTGAAATCTAACTATCTAAGGTTATTTTGGAGATTCAACTATAAATTAAAAATTAAAGGTGAAATTTGCTGTCATTTGCAACTATGATATATGTCAATGTATTACAAACACAAACTTGATTTCAATGTTTGAGTTCCATCATCTAATTTTCATTTTTCTTTTTCTAAATTCATTTACAGAACATCATATTTTTTCAATAAAATATTTTGTATATAAATTCAAAATTTTTTCTTACTTTTTAAAAACACATTTTTCGAAAAAAAATCATTATTACAAAAACTCAGACAATTTAGAATCTTAGGTGATATGATATAGGGATGACAACGGGGCGAGTATAGCACGGGTCGCCCATTCCCACCCCCATCCCGTCAGATATTTTTGTTATTTTACCCCATCCCTATACCCGGTTAAAGAGGGATGGAGCGGGACAAGTCTCTTGCCCCATTTATCGCCATTTTATTTATTTTATTTTTTGCTTTTTTTTTTATGTTTTTAGTTAGTAAATATTATTACTTTTTTATTAATTTGTTAAATACAACTTATGTTCTCTTTTAAAATGATGATAAATTTATTTTTTTTTTTTCGATAAAAAAACTTAAATTTGAAATTAACTTCTAATGTAGCAGGTAGCGGGACGGGGACTATATTTTCCATACCCGCCCCTACCCACTTCGAGGTAATGACCTTCCCCCCGTTTACTTGGTTAGGCAGGTAATTTCCGCCTCGTTCGGGGTGGGACTCCACGGGTATCAGGTTGAATTGATTTTTTTTGCCATCCCTAAAAGGAGACGTGTTATTCATGTGTGCTTAGCAACCAGTATTCCATCGGTAGAATGTGGAACTAGTGGATTTCTAGGATACGTAAAAATATAGTCGTGTCGTTATTTGAAAAATATCTCCCCTATACATAAAGGAATTTGTGGAGTCATTTTTTGAGTGTGAAAGAGATCAAAGATTAGGGACGCATGGAGAGGGCAGCCAAGGGCTATTGCCCCAAACCCAGTTAAATTTGATAAAGCATCTTGAGCAACCCGTTTGATCATTTAACCTCATAATAGAAGCAGAAAGTTTAAATCATAAACTTTCCTTTTCTTTGGATCGTTGAGTATGGTGTGCATATGGATGACGTGGGAGATAGAGAAAAATTATAATAATCGAGTTTCTTTTCTTTTCTTTTTTCTCTCTATCTCCCTTCCACATCATCTTTATGTAGTCCCTTCCACATCATTTATATGTACTCCGTTATGTACATAATAATGTATATATAGCATTACTTGTAAACTATGCCCTTTTTCGGTCCCCATTATTTTTAAAATATATTTTTCACTATCTTATTTTTAACCACACATTTTCAATAAAATAGTATTACATGTAATTTAAAATTTCTCTTTATTTTTTAATCGCACATTCTCTGTCAAAATATTATTCCAAAATTCATTTTAATAGAAAAATGAGGCTCAAACACGTGTTTTAATGAGGCCCAAGCTCAGGAAAGGTCCAAAATTTTCTATTTTTAGTAATTACAACAATAGATAATAAAGTCTTTGTCCGATTCGACCAAAAAAAATGAGTAAAATTTAAGTTAAAGTCAATAATTAATTTTAATCACATATTTCATGAGATCTACTACTTTTCAACCACACAATTCATGAATCTTGATCAAGATTTACTAAAAATTTAATTTTTATCTACACCAAACAAAAGCAAAATTTAGACAGTTTCTCTAATGACATAGTGGCATAGTGGTAACTGGTAAGGTTCCATATTTGGCTTATGTGGTGGTAAGTTGTTTTTCTTTATTTTATGGTAAATTTGCACAATTAGTCCCTAATATTTAGCGCATCTAGCAGTTTTTTTAGCATGAAATTTAAATCCCTAACCTCGACAAGCTAATCTATAATTCTAATATATTAGAGTAATTATATTACTGCCACGAAATTTAGTTATTACACCACATTATAATTACATCACAATTAAAATACATATTTGATAAATACACCACAAAAATTTTACAAATATACTCCTAATCCAATAAAAATTATTCCTGCGGTGTACTCATAAACTATTTTTTTTCTTAATTGTTTTTTTTTTTTCACTTCTGTAAACCCTCATGGAGTCCCATGTTTGAAATCAAATTCTTACCGAATTAGAAGTTTTCTGCAAAAGAACAATTTGATTCATGCTCTTCAGATTTTGGTTCTCGTTAGCAGGATTCGTCTTTTACATAGGCAAGAAAATCGGTGTCGGTTGCTACTAAGGGATTCTTTGCCTGGTTCATAAGGATTATCAGTAAGAAAGGAAGTCGCTGCTTCTGCTTCAAACATTTTTAAAAAATCGCCGCCTCGATGGTGGCTTTCGGGCTATACATCCACAAAAAATGATTCGATAACCAGCTCCCAGTATACCATCAATGATCTCGGGATGGACAGTAATGACTGAAGAGCATTTCTGCAAGATCATCAAAATGAAAGAAATTAAGTTTGGTTAGGGGACTTGAACATCAAGAGAGGCTCAAGATTGCCAGATTTAGCAAAAGCAAAAGGAGAAGAATAAATATCTAATGTGGTTCCACAAACAATCAAGTTTAGGAGCTCCAACTGTGGCAAAGCAGAGCACGCTCTTACATACACGAAAATTTTACATAAAGAACTAGAATTTACAAATATATTGATCTCAAAATAATCTTGACAATTCAAAACGTTAGAGCATCACAACTATAGTCATGAAATTAAAAGCTATGAGAATTTGACGTAGGTGATGAGGAAATCTGAGTTTACAAAATGGCAACCAGCATGTATATAGAAAAAGTTTATTCAAACATGGTTTTCTCCTTTTGCAAATTCCTCATCTGTCATTCCATTTTTCAGCAAGGGATTCCTCTTTCTTCTTATTCTTCATAACATTGTCTAGGAGAAGATGGAGATGGCAGCGGCGATGGTACGGGCAGAGGAGTTGTTAATTGAAGGAGAAGCATCAACTTAAATTGTGGTGTATTCAGAAAAAAATGTTTAAGAATTTATACAAAATGGTGTGTAATTAAGTAATTCTACTTAAGGTGATTTAAGTAAATAAAAGATTGATTAAACTTGTTGTGATGAGTAAATTTTGTCATGGTAATATAATTATCCAATATATTAAATATCACATCTAACGAGAATCATTATTTGGACGATTTTAACCCCACTACAATTCAGTTATTTCAATAATACATTTTCATTTTTCAATATGTAATAAATACTACAAAATTCTTGTCATGTATGGATTTTTGTGTTATTAATTCTCAGCTAATTAACATTCACATTAATTTAGATTTAATGAATCTTGATATACATGAATTTAGAGTAATTATAGATGAATTTATTTCTATTCATGTATCTAGGAATTTTAATAGGTGCTTATATTTATGCATTAGAATTATTTCTTATGTATCAAATGTAGTATAAAAAAGTTGCACACTTATATTTCATCATCACAAAAAAAAAAATTGAATCATAAAAGTTGATTTTTGAGAGTACAATCTTATTCTTCTAAATTTCTACCCTAGAATTTATTTTCTTTAGTTCGTTTGAAACTCATCAAATCCTCCCAACAAACTGGTATCAAATATTACTTTTACAACACTTATAAAGTATTTCAGAATAACGATGCACGTTCAACTCTAACTAATTTTTCTAAGGATGGTAAAATACCATGCTTAACACCTAATTCAATCTTTCCAACTATTTCTTTTTTCCATTTTCAATTTCAAACTTTGAAACGAAAACCATTTCCTATTTTAAGCTCTTCTTTGGTTGAAATTTGGTTGAATGCATGACTATTTTACAAAGAAAAAAACGACTATGCACCTCATAATAATTTGTTTGCAAAATCTAACCAACTTTATTTGCATTATTTTCATATATAAGTGATTTCCATTTTTTTTAGCGTTCGGAAAACACTTATGAAGAAATTTTTTTGAATGCACAATATGTGTCACGCATTTTATGTAACGTGAATTATACCATAAGTGTACGGTTTCAAGTCTTGTAATATAGTGATGAAATGAAAAATGTCGAACCCATAGGGATTGATACTTGATTTCTACCGAGTACTATAATTGTATAGTTTTCACTTTATTCAAATGATGAACATTGAATCAATATTGTGATTTTAATCTAATGTAGATGGAATAAAAATGGCAAGTGAACGGAAGCAAATTATAAAGAAGTTATCAAATTATGAAAGTCTAGAGAATGATTGCATCTAATTCAATCAAAATTTTCTCAATTTATAGGTAAGAACCTTAAATTAATTCTATTTCCTCTCTCGAGTGCCGAATAAAGCCTATCTCTATAGTTTGATTCCAATATCTCTATTCCGAATTAAATGTATAGAAATTATCGATGCACATGGTTCTTAATTTAAATAAGCCTCAAAGATTCGTACTTTCTCTCGAAATCTACGAAACCCAAGTTATGTTGTTCTTGGATCGCACCTAAATTTCTCTCTCTCAAGTGCCGAAATTTTCGCATCAATTTATTCAACTAGTGACCACCTAATTGAAAGCATTACATACAAACAACACAAATAAATTAACAAAAAATGCAAAATAATTCAATATATAGGAATCTAAACACGTCTCAAGTCGATTACATCAAACCCTAGATCTAAAGATTTAGTTCATAATTGAGATAATTGACATCGTCAAATTAAACATAAATACCATGGATAAGAAGAAAGGAATTAGAAAACTAGTTTTTGCTGCTTGATTTCTTCCCCCAATTTTGTCAACTATCCCTTCCTCAATTGATTTCTTCAATATTCGTCTTCAGCCCTTTTTGCCTCCTTCTAGCTGTCCCAAAAAGAACCCATTTTTTTAGATATTCAAAATGTGTGTTTATAATTTCCCAAAGTTACAAGTCGAATTGGAGGTGGACCGGGCCGAAAATCTTTTGAAATTTCCTTTTTTTCATCTTACCCAGGAAACGGCGCCACAATTTTTTCTGCTGCTAGCGCTTGTAGTTCTACTGGGTTTTTCACATTTGGGCGCCCATCTTCTGGTTGCTTTTCTTCTTTACTTAGTTTGTTCATCTTTTGGCCTCATTTCTACTTCATTCTTCTCTTTCCTCATCTCCAATTCATGCCTCCTTCCTTGATCATTATCTTAGCTCAATTCCAAACTCCAAATCACTCCATTTTCATCCAAGTTGTCTAATTACAAAAAACACGAACACACACATCAAAACGCTCAAAGTGTTCAAGAACAAATCAAAAACTACGATTTAAGGGTATTTGTTTAATGACTTAATTACACTCATCAATATGATTTGAGGTCTCAACTTTTAAAATTCGGCTCAAGTACAAAAAATCTTAGATCAACTGTTCTGGTTGTAATTTAAGGATGAATAAACATAGCTAAATATATGTTGTGAACGTGATTTTGTAATGATATTATAAGACTGTTTTTTTTTATAATTGTATTGTCTGATTTAGATGGCATCAATAAATACCATTGACATTATTTAAGCAATTATTTCCTCACACTTTTTTTTAAAATCTAAATAATATAATAAGGACACAACACAATGGAAGAAGGAAACACGAGATATGCATTATCATTGGGACCAAGCTACACATACATAATAATTTAACTAATGGATTACCGAATCGACAAGTGGCGACCCCCTATTGAGGGGGCCGCCACTTGACGATTCGGTAAAAAATTAGGTAAATTATTAGGTACAAGTAAAACTTTCCTTATCAATTTATCATTAAGCCTAACATAAGGAAGATCATCTTCGTCATATTCTAATTCCCGTGGCTCAACTTCCTCCATCATGTCATTATCAACTAATGCATACTTTAATAAACTAATCATAGTTGAACGTGCAACACGAAACACGTGACATGCATTATCAATTTATCATTGAGCCCAACAAAAGGAAGATCATCTTCGTCATATTCTAATTCCCATGGCTCAACTCCTCCAATCATTTCATAGTTAAACGTGCATTGCACGCTATTCTAAAGTATTTTATAAGTACTATAAAAGTAATATTTGAAAATGTGTGAAGAAAAAAAGTAGTTAATACAAGTTGTTTATGTGGAATGAACATTTTATTGCAAATTTATGTGGAATAAAAAATAGTTAATAAAAATTGTTTATGTTAATATAAAAAATAGTTAATACAAGTTGTTTATGTGAATATAAAAGATAGTTAATACTCTCTGTATACAATATTTTTGTATGATTATGGGTATCCAACTTGACTAAAACGTTTATAATTGTTATAGAAATTCCTCTTGAAAGTGCAACATATAATTGTCCATGCAAGAATACATGTTGTGGAAGATATATTCCAACACGAGATATTGTTTGTCCTTGGGCTCTGTTGATTATCTTGTTGACCTAGAGAACTTCCCCAAATACCATTACTTTACTCTGAAATTATACAAAATTGTTCATAATATCTTGAAAAGTCATGTCAACACTTCAATTGTCGCTCTCTATGCCATTTGAGCTTCATCATATAATTTCATTTTGTTACATCTATATTAAAAACAAAGTTGTTGAGTAGATAATATTATAAAGTTAATCTTTGATTTCTCTTGATAATATTTTTTTTTTTACTTTATAGATGATGTTTACCCACTGTACAAGAGAATCATTTTTCGTTTCTTCATTGTTCTTTCACTTGGCCTCTTTAACATTGATGACAAAAAACATACTTTAATTTTATTACCAACCCTATGATAACTGAAAACAAAGAGGAAAATTTGAAAAAAAATAAAAAATCATTGGTCTGTGGACAACCTTAGATATCATGAATTTATTGGCCACTGCTTTTACTAACATGATGTTGCGGTTTTTTTAGATATCAATAAACAACTATTAACAAAATTGGAGCTGATTATAAAATGAGGGTTGAATTTTTGGAACTGTAGAACTAATACTTAGTAAGACTCTCCGAACATAATTGTAAACTATGCATTTGACTAGAAAGTATAAATTAACAATCACTATATCTCCGCTAGCGAATTTAATTTGGTACTTCATTGAACTGAAGAAAAGAATTTGATATCTTATCACATTTATGTTCGGTAATCTTTTCTACCTCCGTTACAGTTGTGAAAAGACAATTCGATTTCATCGTTCCCATTTCGATACTTTCCATTGACAGATCTTAAATTTTCATTTCGTATGATAAAAGATTTTCCCTTTCTCACATCATCAAATTTTTTAGTTGCATTATTGAATAACATGGCTTGAATTTTAGATTCATGTAGAGATGTCAAATACTATATTACTTCTCAAATATAATGTAATTATGAAATAAATAGTCATCGTAGTAGACACAGTACCTCGTCATTTAGAACGAACCTCAAAATATCAAAATTTTCAGCATTTTTGGAATAAGATCTGACCAAACTCTTTCGAACTAGAATAATACTATTTATTATCATGATGATAAATTATCGGTGATGTGACAGTTTATGTGGAATAATGAGATTGGACAGTTCAATTTATATGAGAGATGGGAGGAGAGAAATAGAAATATGAGGAATAGTGAGTAGTTATATCACCAATGATTTATCATCATGATGATAAATAACATTACTTTTCGAACTATCATCACTTTCATTTTCATACGTCGATAAAACTCTTATAATCTTTGATTCCATGATATACGAGCAACCTATTTGTTGATTCAAATGAAAATAGAAATCAGTTCGTGATTCAATTAATTAGTTGAGAAAGTCAATTAAAATAGTCTCTCAATTTACTATTTTGATTTGAACTTGACATCCAAAATACCATCATTTCTTCATCTTCACTCAATATGCATTGAATATATCAATTGAAATTATTTTATTATAGATGCACATATGTCCCCCATTTACTTTGTCGGCATCTTAACATTTATTGAATAAATCAACTAGAACATAACTCTCAAAAGATCATCTTTTGTTCCACAAAATATAATGAATTTAGTTTGCTATCCAATCAAGTGGAATGAATCCGTCAAATGTACATTAATGATAAACTAATATACCTTCTTTGCATCTTAACATTTATTGAATAAATCAATTGGATTATAACTCTCAAAAAATCATCTTTTGTTAGAAAAACAAAAAATTAATTTAATATATTGTCCAATCAAATGAAATAAATCCGTCAAATGTACATTGATGATAACTAAATAATTGACAAAATATTTCATGATAATATTGTTCAATTTGTAAAATAAATTAAATGCATATTGAAAAACGATAAGTATGGTATTATTGGAATAATTGAATTATAGTAAGGATGGAATTGTCCAAAAATACATTGCAATTGTAATCTAGTCACAAGAGAATATTATGTCCCTTTGCATAATTTGAAAGAAGGTTCTCTAGCCGTAGATATCTCTAAAAATTTCCCAACTACAAGAATAGAATATTAAGCACAACATCACAACATCGCGCAATAATAATCTCTTTTTGCCTCTTGTTTAGTACTCTATGCATAGGATGATCCTTCTGAATCCCTTGAGCTCCTTCGAAATCTGTTGTATCTAAGGTTCATACAACCAAATTATTACCCACCTAAAAAAATAGATTTTATAACTAATCACAAAAAATCTTCAAACGTAAAAGCCCATCAAATGAGTTCCAAAAAAAAGTTGATGAATAAAATGTCTGAATTATTCATGAAAAGTGTTAAAATAGTTAAGAGACTAATTCATTTGCGAATACTCATGAGAACAATCAAATACATTCATGAACATGGAATTTAAAATTGAAAATTAATTTTGACAAAGGGATGTGTACATGAACTTAGAGAATAATTTGTATCATAAATTAAACGAATGATTTTGAAAACGAAAAGTTTACATGAACTTTAATAATTTATTTACTCCTAACTTAATTGAATAGTCCCCGAAAATATATAAAGTGTGAATGAACTTGGGAGAATTGATCATTTTTTTTTTAGAAAACCAAACCCACCAGTTATATATGTACATATTTGCTAGTGCGAGGCAAAGGCTATGAAGAGGGTAGAGGGTTTTTAAGGAATTAATTTTTAATTATTGATATACAAATGGTTTGGGGATTGTAGGATGATTTTTAATTGGAAAATTAATACATACCGAAAAATCAAAAGTAAGGTGAAAATGAAAAGTAAGGTATCATTGAAAGAATGAATTATAATAAGGATATAATCGTCCAACAAATAATTCTCACTTGATATAATATTTAA
This sequence comes from Fraxinus excelsior, assembly GCA_019097785.1. NCBI lineage: Eukaryota > Viridiplantae > Streptophyta > Magnoliopsida > Lamiales > Oleaceae > Fraxinus > Fraxinus excelsior. Next base: position 14,076,429 of record CM032624.1, on the reverse strand, counting down.
TATATGATAGATAAATAAAATATTGCATCATGTGCACCACCAAGCAAATTAAAGTCATTGAAAAAAAATATGTGACATATTTTTACACATTTTATCTACTAGTCAAAGTGAACGTGCGTTGCACGTTATTCTGAAATGCATTATAAGCAGAAGCGGATGTCGTAGGAGACAATGCCAAATTGTAGCCCGATCAAGGGTTAAGACCCCTTTATTTGTTTGGTGTAAAAAAAGATTTATGTTAAAAAAAATTAATGTGTTTATTTAAAATAAAGAATAATTTTTATACATTTAGTAGAGGGTGTGAACATGACTTTGGTTATAGATAAATTATGTATGCATGAATTTATTTAGGCAAATGTATTCAATATATAATTATTATTGTGCATGCATGCATTTGTGTAGGGTTAGAAAGGTCCAAGAATGATTCCATGTAGCGTTAGAAACGTTCAAAAAATGATTCCTTCTCCCGGCATCAATACTGACATCCTTTTGGCATAAACATTCGTATGCAAACATAGAGAAAATAGATTAAACATCCCATTGTTAATTTTCTTTCTTGTAATTAATGAAGATGCAAATTATCTACAAACATGGGAGGCAAATCTTGCAAGTCCACCCTTTCGTGCTGTATTTGTCAAAGGTTATGCACTCCATAAGACAGACAATAACAAAATACATTAAATTTGAGGGACGATTATGATTGTTCGGATAAATTGGCAATCTATTGGTGTTTGCTTGTTTTTGTTTTTTGAAACTTATAAGCCATCTTTGTTGAAATTGCTTATTTTATTCACTATAGTGCAAAAACCACCAAATTGGTTTACGGTAAAAATAAAGGAAAGAACGAAAATTTCTCACTCAAAAGTCAAAACCCTCAGAATTTTGATATTCCCTTAATCTGGAAAAGAGAGCCACCTTAGTTCCTTTTATTTGAAAAAGAAAAAAAATGATCAAACACAAACGAACTAAAATAATTAGTCAATCCAAATTAAATGAAAAGACCATTTAACATTGCGTGAAATAAAAACAAAAGAATAAAGCAATACCCACCGGATAAATCTTGCTGCCTTCACTACCAAATCGAAGCATCTCTTTGGTCGATTCAAGCGCGTTTACTAAAGAAGCTAAATATTTAATGGATTCATCGGGTAACAGATCTTTGCTATCTCGAATTTCTTCAAACATTGGAATCAACAGCCTCAACCTCCGAGCTAGATTTGTATACTGTTTCTTCACGGTGCTGCTGTAATCAGAAATTGTCGAAATTTCGTTAACTGTTTCAATTAGTTTATTTGATTTTTGCAAAATCGACATCTCCAGCAATGAAATTCAATAAAAAACCTCAGATTTGATCATTCAAAATATAAACCCCAAACAAACCCGTCAATAGCTTTCCAATTTTAGCTCGAATTTGCCCAAATTTTTTTAAAAAAAATAGAATAGTTAGCCACAAAACACATCTGTCAACGACTTTCCAATTTTAGCTCGAATTTGCCCAAAAATTCAGAAAAACAGAATAGTTAGCCACAAACACACCAAAATGAATCAAACACATATAAATTAATCCAAAAAAATCATTGCCTAGATGACGCATGTTGATAAAAACCCAAAACATTCAACAAAATAAATACAAATACAATTAACTCAGATTAGGAAATTACCTTGGAAATGAAAAGATAGGATCTTTGATAATTTAAATCAGAAATCAGCAGATTTATGCGTGTATATAGATGTAAGAAAGAGAAATAGGAGAAAAAATATAAGGGGAATAGATAATCTTTTTTACTAAGTTTGGAGGAGTGGAGGACGACTCTTGAAGATTGAAAAATGAAGAATTGAAGATGATTCATTATTGATTGGAGTCTCGAGGAAGACGACTCTTCCTCTTCCTCAATTGGATAGACAATGTATAATAAAATGAATTTAGTATCATTCATTCATGTTGGGCTAGGAATGTCAAAACAATGATTTCATGGAGGGATAGAAACGTCCAAAAAAATGATTTTCCCTCCATGTGATATTTAGATATATTATAGATTAGCTAACTTAATATATAATTTTTAATTGTCTAACTTTGAGATAAGTGCACAGGTCTTATTAGTAGCCATATTGACTGGTTATGATGGTAAGCAAATTTGACTAGAAATTCTGAGCTATGAATTTTTTTTTACATAAAATGATTTGATTTCTTGTTATACAAATACAACTTGTGTAGAATAGATCCTATATTACCTTAGATATTTTCTGATTTGTTAAGAAGGAAAATATACTGATATGCTAAACTAAAATGATCTTTCCTTGTACTTTTTAACATATTTTATACTAATTCTCTTATCGTTTTTATTGTAGTTTATTAGATAAGAAATAATTCCTTATTTTGATCATTACTTTAGCTATAAGTAATGTAAGAAATCAAGAAATGAATTGAGCTTTGAAAGATATTGTTTTCTGTTCCTGTTTTGCGTTTGAAAAGCGTACTACCTCCTTCATGGAATGGACGGACATGCTTCATTGTTACATTCAAAACAAAAGTTTTCTTCGAGGAAAGATCAAATTATTTGGCATGAACTTAAGAAGGATGGTTTTTAATTCAAGTAATAGTTGCAGTCGAGTACAATAGAAAAGTAGTGATAAAGTCAAGAACGATGAGTTTGATTCCACTTAATGAACAAGTCAAAAGAAAATATAAACAAAAGGAACTTGTTCTTAGTCCTTTTTTATTGTTCTTTTGTTAATTTTGTGAAATTACAAAAATTGGATACCATTTTACTTTTTATCAATACTAGTTTTCGCCCGTGCGATGCATGGGTTTTGTTCTTCTCAAGGATATGTTAGTGCTGCATGAAGTAGCAGGTAATTATTGTGCTCCATCTGAAGAATTCTACCTTTTACTCATCTGTTCAAACTCTTGCTATATGTTGTTTCCATTTTGTTGGTAGCTATTGTAACACTATTTTACGGGTCTTAAGGACTTTCAAAAGTCGATCTATGGTTTATCATATGATGAAATGCAATCAGGTTAAGTTGTTTTAAAAAAATTCTTGATATAGTTCCTTTTCTTAATCTTACTCTAACTTCATTAGCCATAATGATCTTGAATATTAAATCAAATATATGCAGAAGACAGATGAGAGAAAGAAATCACCAAAACCATAAAAATTTACAAGTGAATAATTAGATATCCAAAAGAATTGCTATGTAACAATTTGGTTGATTTTAGGGTGGGATACGTGTGTTGGAGGCTAGTTGAGGTATCAATGAATATTTTTGTGTATGGATCGTAACCAACAAGGATGATAAATAGAAAATTAGCACATACACAAAGCAGGTCCCCAAAGAAATATTGTTTATAAATAAATATATAACTAACATAAGTAGAAGGGTAAATGGCTTACAAGAAACAACTAAAATATAGATAAAGTAGACCAGAGACATATTGATACGTTAGTGAGGGTTTGCAAAACATACTAAAGGAGAAATAATATAGAATAGCAAATCTATATTGTTACGTCTTATCTCATCTAGGACAATAGTTTCCACTGCATATACTATGACCTTTTTTCAAAATTTCGTAATTTAAATTCTAATTTCTTACATCCCAAAAAAAAATGATGTACAACTTTCAGATGAAATGACAATGTTTCAAACAATTAATAAGTGCAATCACAAACACATGTAATTCCTCTAGAAATGTAAATATTTGCAAAGGAAATCCCATTATAGCACTACAGTACATACTGTGACTTTTCTTCCTCTAACAACGATCCCTTTGCTTCAGATGTTTGTGAACCAGGATGTCAGTAAACAGAAGGGAAGGGTGAAAAAATGCAATGTCCAAAGAAGCAAGAAAGTAACATGATGTTGAACACCAATTCACCTTGTAGAGGATAATTGAAATCTTCCATCACTGTCACATGTGCATTACAAAAGGAGATACACTATAAACTCCTGCTTCTATTCCAACTAAAAAAATAGAGCAAGAGTATTATTTATAGCCATATGATGATCCGGCCTAGAAAATCAAATGGGTAAGTTGTCTCAAACTAAGCAATAGATACAACCACACATTTTATTAGTTGTATCAATAACACTTTTATTTATGATTGATGCATCTATTTTTACATCTAAATTTGTTATTAGAAGACAAATATGTATGAAAACAATTTGAAATTTTAATGGAGGTTTATTTACAGTAGTGATGTGAACAAGATAAAAGAAGAATGTAATGCCTGGGATTGTAATCCGGGAAGAAAATAAAAAGGAAAAAAAATTAACATGGTACATGCACAAGTGTGATATTGCTTCGTCTTCAGTTTTTACTCAAACAATATGCAATTCTCTATATATTTAGAATCCAAATCTTTCGTTCATCTACAATTTGTAAGTAAACAATAATAAAGATAATACCAAACGTTTTAGAACAAAGGATAGCTATGTAAAAAAACGATTAGGATTATGTGGAGATTATGAAGTCTTTGTGGTTACATTTACGTCAAGCTAATTAATTGGAAGCATAGATTGAAATCAGGAACTCTGAATCCATTATTGAAATTTTAGATGCACCAATGTCCATTATTGAAATGCCAGCGACACCATCAGACCAGACACAAGTTCCAAAATTTGACATTGAAGTCAACTTCAAAGCCTAAGGTACAATAATGAGTTAAATACAAAAAAGTGGATGCAAATAAAAGTATTCTCATACATTTAATATATATTTGTAATCGAGAAAGGAAAACATACTGATTATGGTATAGTTATCCAGTAGTATCGGACTTAATGAGGGTGTAGATAATATTCATTGAAACAAATATCAATGGCAATCTTTTGTTTGTACGAAGCCATCCTATTTGTAGAGAGTGTCCCGATTGGATAGCCTAAGATGAATCACTCTATGTATTTGAGCAAAAAAACTCCACAGTATGGCCAGTGAAGAAATAGTTTGATGTTTAACGTAATGGGTGTGATAAATATACAATTATGTGAAGTGGGTAATTAAATATTATAGGTAGCACTAAGCGGTTTGTATACTTACCCATTATTTATAGTAGGTTGATATGGCATGATCTCCATTTGCAGTGTTTTGTTGACATTTTTCTTTATGTAGCCTTTGTATTGAACAAAGTTCGAGGACATCAATAATGTTGTTGTTGCGTTAACCACTGCATGTGAATGTGCCTTAATCTGGTATGGTGTGTGGCCGTTGTTGCTGCAGTTGTAGACTTGAACTTCCCATTTGGGAAGATTGACGAAATATAGATTCCATCTGTTGCCTGGGTATGAACATGGAATTAATAGATATTTGCATCGTATCCTCGCTCATCCGGCTGTAGGTAAAATGCCATTTATGTAGCGCTGTAAAATGGGTACTATTTTTACTCGTCTCGTGGTATGTATATTTTGAATGTCCATGTGGACCATAATGAATTTAGTACATTCCTGTTCATAGTTGAAATCTAGGACTGCATACTCTTTGGAAGTGGGGGAGGATTTATCATTGATGAGATGTCGTAATAGTGTTAACTCCAAATTAATACTCTAACATCAAAAGTAGATGTAAAGTGAATATAATATTTATGGAATTCAAAGTGCTATGAGAAATGAATTGTACTAACCGCAATGAGTATGTTTTGGGTCGTGTCCATGATAGCTTTTAGGAAGTCCCGTCCATATAGGTTGTGACATCTATCTTCCCACGATGCGTTGCATAACATAGTTTCATTCAACTCGAAATGAATAAGATTGAAATGATGCAATGGAAGATGATAAAATAAAAATAGATTGGTTACCTTGGTTCATTTTTTTCGATCCAATCTCTAATTATTTCTTATCTCTCCATACAATAGTCTTCCAAAAGATAATTTGTTGGTGGTAATGAAGATTGTACATTTTTCCTTTATTTTTTTCTTTTTGTTACCTGTGTTGGAACGTTGTGAGTTTGTTGAGAAGTTGATGTATGCTGTATAACAGGGCTCGTATGGGCGGGAGCATCTTTATGAAGAGCACCTATAATAGCTTCCATGTTTGACTCCCATGAAGATAACTTGTTTAGGACATTGCTATTTTGTTCGTCAATATAAGCTTGTACTGAATTGACGTTGTTATCTACAAGATTTTGCATAGTAGAATGCATGGCTTGGCATTGTTCTTCTTGTCATTGTTGTTGTTGGTGGAAGAATTGGGTTTGATTGTCGAGGATAAGTTGGTAATTTGAGTTGTCCCCCGAGTGCAATCTAAATTGCATCTGTTCATAGTGTCTTCTTGCCACTTTTGATGTTGAATGAACAATTCTTTTCGGTGTTGAAGAATTATTTCGTATTAACGTTCTTGTCTATTTGACTGTTCGACAATAGTTGTCTCCAAGTTGCGTATTGTCGTTCTTATGTCGTTGCATAAATTAGAAACATTCGATACGATATGTTGCCTATGTATATTTAGCAATTGATGTATTTCTTCTCTAGTAACGTGGTTGGAGGTTGGAGGAGTAGAATTTGAGGTAGTTGGAAATGAAATATTATGAGGAGGTGGTACGGTATCAGTCTGGTGGATTTGTTGTGGTATACTGTTTAACTCCCCCAGCAATAATGCTTTCAAGTATGTGATGATGGTTGTCTTGTAGCATTAAGACGTTTGCATACCACATCATCTATAATTCTTCGTACGTAGGTTGTAGTACTGTATTTGCATGAATCTATAAATGTAATAAAACAGTTAAATGGTTTGTTTAATTTTTTTCCAGAAGGAACAAATGATATTTACAACGTTATGTAATATTGAATGTAATGAAATACATAAAGTACCTCTTGGGTAGACAAAAATTGTCTAATTGTATTTTCTGTAAATATTTTATTTGGCTGCCACCTGTACATCCTTGGAGTTTGTATTGTTAGACTTCTAGGCCGACCAAATTTTTGTTCAATCCGTCGGAATACTTCGTATATCCAGTACTTACATAATTGAAAATATATATTAGATAAGTAAAGTTTATACCAGTAAATGAAATCACATATAAATTAGTCAAACGAAGAGAATAGAAGAAAAGTATCTGGAATGCGAGTTGATATCCATGTAGTGTATATTTAGACTCGGGTTGCTGATTCAGTTGCATTCTATGTACTCTTTCTAGATGTGATGTTTGTAATGACTTAAGTAGAATAATATATGCTTGTCGACCCCATGGGTATGCAAGGAAGGCATCAATATTCTCAACCATGCTTAAAGTTCTGTGGTCAATGTACATTCATGTAAGCTTTAGAATACATTCTACAAACATTACGAGCCCTAATTTAAATTTATCGTCCTGATTTTCACAACGGTAGAATGCTTCAGAAATCATTGTCATTTTGATTCTTCTAGTACCATTGAAGTACTGATTTCTAAGTTGATCATTGTTAAATTGGAGTTCCATAGATATTTCGTGGCAATGTAATCCTTTTATAAGGCAAAACTCTTGCATACCGAATCGAGCTAATTGGTCATCTAACTTGACCCATATTTCATTGTTCTTACCACAGTTGGCAGGACACGGTATAAATTCATGAATTCTTTTACTGCTAAACTGTTGTTCTTCTTCAGTTTTATGAGAAATGCCACATATAAATGTATGGAAGTTACTTCCCATCAGATCTGCTTGTTGTTTTGCATTGATGAGGTCGATGAAATTTGTAAGGTGCTGATGATTAGGATATTGGGTTATGGTAACAGAATACCATTGGTCTGGAGAAAGTATATATTGCAAAGACATTTGCACGAAATATGGAAAGAGCACTGTGTAAATATGTTCAATGTATTACATATTTTTGCATACGGATCATATAGTATTTAAAAATTGAAAGGAGGAGAAAGAATCGAAGAAATGGTACATATGATTGGAAGGAAATTCAACAAGGTTTAAGGTTGCAGAACTAATTATCGAAAACTTGTTCTTTGCTCTTTGATTTAATCTCTGAACAAAATGAAGCAAGTTTTGTTCACTGGAATTAAACCCTGAAAGAAAAATAAAAATTTATATGTTGACTTTAAGAACTAACTAATCTAAAAATATGAATGGCTTCAAATGTCTCCAACAAGGCGAAGAGCATGTGATATCAATTAGAAGAGGAATTGAAATAGACATGCTGAAAATTGTAGAATTTTCTAAAGTTGCCCAAAGAAGAATAGTATTTATAGTAAATACAATAAAGAATAGAAAATATAAACAAGCATGAACGAAACATTCCCTCATGACCTGCAAACTTGACATTTAAAAAAATGAAATTAGAAATTTACCCACCAGAACGGAACATTTGATTTAGCAAGAGGAAAAATTGAGAAGTGATAAAATTGAAAGTAATTTTAAACATATTGAAAATTGGGGCAGTTGTCAAAATTGAGGAAATTAAGTAATATTAATAATACTAACATTTAATTATGGAAAAAATGAGAATAACAAAAAAATAGGTTGATTAGAAAAAGTTTAAAAAGAAAAAGAAATGAAATTAAACTTAAGGAATAGCTTGACTATAATGGAAAACCAGCATATGAGGTGTGTATAAAAGTATGTTATAGAACAATAAAATGAAAAGGATTATGAAAAAAACTTCCAGATTAAAGGATGAATTTGAATATGATCGAAAATGAATCTTGATTTCGAGATGTCTGGACTGAATATTCAAAGGGAAATGAGATAATTTGTGGATAAGTTGGTGTGAGTAGATAGAAACTAAATTAATATTATGGGTAGATAAAAAAATAAATGTGTGTAGGTTGGATTCAATTATTATTAGTAATATTATTACTAGGGTGGGTAATTGCTAAATATATTGATAGTGTAGGTGGCAAGGTAGGTGGGAAGTATTGGATGAAAATTATCAGACGAGTTTTAGTGTATACATATGCACACACACGTATATGTAATTAGAAAAATTCTATTTGTACATCAACTTTTGTACATAAGGGGCTACACAATCTCTAACTATTATTAATTGCAGAGATTTTTTTTTTTTAAATTGGGAATATAATATAATTTAACATTTGTTAAACAATGTCTGACTATTATTAATTGCAGAAGATTTTTTTTTAATTGGAAGTTGGAAGAGAAAAAAAAAACAAACATTAAGAAACTCTCTGTGCATGCACAGAGAGAAGCCAACTCTTTGTGTGCGCACAAATAGACACTCTCCATGCATGCACGGAGAATGTTGCTCCTCTCCGTGCTCGCATGGAGAGTTTCTTAATGTTTTTTTTTTGTTTATCCTACTATCTTAAAACAAGGACTTGAGACCAGCCATATCTTAATTATATGGATTGACTAATTACGGACTAAGTTTCTTTCTATTTTTTCCTATGTGCAGCTGGAGGGACTTCGTTCCATGCCTGGATGGAGAATTTGCATCTCTCCGTGCACGTACGGAGCAATTGGTGTCCCCCGTGCATCATGGATAATTACTCCGTATCATTTTCGTTTGAACGGATTATTATGAATTATTCAACTTTAATTTTTTCAACCAACCAGTTGTTTATAATCCGTATCATTTCTCTTTGGGTGGGTTAATGTAAATGAGTTGAGTTCAATTTGTTTCATTCACGGGGTGTGTACATTAAACTGAAACGCCTCCAAAATGAATTTATTTTAAAAACTTCCATGCATGCTACGCAAGCTACGCATATAATGGAAAACTTAGAACAGTGAAGCGGCAGAATGTACGAAGAAAAGATAAACTGCAACAGGAGCATGGTTTTATTCGTAATATAATAAGTTGTACATAGCCATGCAGTCTTTGTCGCTGTAACCTATTCATATTTCAATGCAAAAATGATTACGAAATTACTTAAAACAATCGCTTGAACTTGAAACCTAACTAGAGATACTGATTACATTATGTATATTACTGTTCTCCGTAGTTTCAGGAGCGACTTATAGGATTGTTGATTATCAAAATATGTAGCTTGTCAAAAAACGTCCTTGTAAGAACAAAGGTCATGTCTTCTGTCCAAAAAGTGACTTCACATTCTTTTACTTTGGGTGTTCCTCGGAGTCAAGCAAATTGAGATGTTCATCTTCTAGGGTATATTTCATTTTCTTCTTCGAACTTGTATCAAGTTTTCTAGATGCAATTGTGGACGAAGCTTTTTTGCGTTTGTGTGTTGTACCTGACAGGTTTTGAATCATCGTTTTTTGTAACCGTTTCACAGAACTGCTGATATTACCGATTGTAGGAGAAGACTCGACACCCATTACTTCGTCTGAAAGGTTATCGCCGGTCGCTATTGTCAAACAAGTGAATATGATTTTGTAGCGATATCCTGGTAGATTTTGTCTCCTCAGAGTTACTTTCAGGTAGAAGAGTTGTTCTTCTTGATTCTCAACCTTTACTACATCAAACATTGGTGCACTCGATTCTTGGTATATGAAGAGTGTATTTAAATTACATGTTGTCGTAGGTATATAAGAAAAAATCGGTAATATGTGAATGTAACCTTTTCAATATGATTCATTATCTCAACGGCATTGGTTTCCAATAATGTTTCTGCTATGGCACTAATCATACTCGCTTCCAATCCTCCGAAATTATCTTCAAGGTGCACAAAAACATTTGCTCTGCATGGTGAAATGAATTAAGTTGCATAGTATGATTTGAAAGTAGTAGTAATTTTAATAGGTGTGAAGTGCATAGGTAGGATGTGTTCATACCGTGGTATTGATTTTGCATGTTCGAACTTGCAGAAGCGACATTTATGAACCTCATCCAATTCTCCATTAGAATTTTTTTACAATTACTACAAGCTAAATACCAGAATCTTTAACGCATTGTCGTAATTTTCCAGTAAGCTTTCACCCAATAAGATTTTTTCTCCACGTTAATATATTTACAAATTTAAGAATGCAATATGAACGAAAGATGTAAGTTCTCGTGCAACTTATATAAGTATAATAATTATTAAAGATTGGAAATAAGTGTGCTGCTATATATTGAATTAGGCAGATGTGAACTGACCCCCAAGTGATCTCCTTGCAAAATCGACAATAGGTATGCATTTCTTTATATCTGGAGGTGAAATTGTTGGTGATGTTATTGCAGCGGATGACTTATCATCAATAAGTTTGTCAAGTGTTTCTTCGTTTGTATTAATCCTGCAACAAATAAAGAAGCCAAACCATTAAGTACATACTGTCAGTATTAAATATTATGAAGATGGAATAATTGAAGAAATGTTTGTAGTTGTAACCATTCTCTGTAATCCGCCACTGTTGGAATTCCCGAATTTATGAAGAAAGTGCTGGTCACTTTAGTAGAAAGTGTGACGCCTAATAAGAAGACAATTACATTAGTTGTATTTATTACGTAAGTATTAATGTGAATAAAATATCATAGTTCAGTTTCAGTTACCGTTATATGAGGACACTTTCAGATTAGTTGCCCATATAATAGGTTTCTTCCCAAGGTTCTCACTTATCAAAATGCATTCTCTGTCAACAAAGGTGTCCCACATTGTTAGTATGACGGTTTGAAAATATTTATCTATGAGCATAACGTCTTGAAGCCATGCTTCTATACCAAAATGCATTTGGATAATTCTTTTCTGATGGACTTCTATAGCAATACATATAATACCTGCAGTAGAATGTGTAGAAGTTGTATTATTAATGAATATGAAAAAAGATTATGAGATAGTAAAAAGAATTATATTCCCTATTGTTATAAAGAAGTCTACTTATGTCGGTGTTAGTATCCATGTGTCGTTCCAAATGGTCGAATGGCATCAGCTTATATCTTGAGAATAAGAGGTTAATGTTATCTTCAGGGAGTTAATCAATTTTTGTTTTCCCGCTGATGTTCCACACTTTGTCTGGACGTGACCCCTTCAAGTCATTCTTGTTATCTCTGACAGTTGCATTCAAGAGCATGTATGTTTTCTCAAGTTGGAGTTCATCCGTTAGAGCAGTAATATTTGCATCATATAAAGTACCTGTGACTTTATTTCCCCGTTGAAAAGTACGGATGAAATGAAGAAAGAGATTTATATACATATATGTATATATATTATTGACAGGCAGAACATTTACTATTATGGTTATGTATATATATGCCTCTAAATCCATGAGAACAATATTTTGGTATCGGCTAGTAGTATTACGAGCAGCTTTCAGTGGTTGTTTTCCCGCAACTATCACTTTGACGGACCAATTCTTGTCAGAATGAAATTTGTGGGATGAGCTTTTGAGTGGTAGACATTGTTAATATCTGTAAATAACATGGGAAATATTTCTTAGTGCTAATTGATGGTGAGTAAACTAAAAGTGGAATATATAAGATCCAAAGTAATGATGTGAGAATAATTTACCAAAAGTTTGAAAGCGTTGATAGTATATATGAATGAAAAATATGAGGTTGATATTGAAGGTATTTATAGAAACTATAGTAGAGAGTAAATGTATTTAATGTTAAGTGTACACGTGGTTCTATGATTATAAGCAAGAAATGTTGTAGTAGTTCTTTTGCATGTGGCTCTAATAGTAAACTATTCATGTATATGTAGTAGAAAATATCTAGGTTGCATGGGGGAATCTGAATCTAAATTTGTGTGAAGTGTAAAGTTAGAAAATATTTTTATTATCTTCTTGAATTTTTGGTACGTGGCAGTTGGGAAATATCTAATTTATACATGTTATGCAAAAAGCATTTTATTTTTTATATTACAATGGAAATGAGGTTCTATCATTTTTAAGAGGTATAAAAGGAATCATTAGTAAGAAAACAAATTTCCCTCGATATTCACCAGTTGTAATTTCAGCAAGAATTACATTTTTTCGAATTTTCGACAAGTAAGGTGTGTTCCATTACATAAACCTTCAGTAGGATTAATATTACACAATAACATTACAGGACAATTTATTTTAAGGTTTAATTCATGTGGTAGGATATCATTTGGTGTTAATGTGTTCAAAAAATCTTCTTGCAAACTCTGTTCTAACATGTCAATCGCTTCATCGAAACTATAGTATATGAACAGTTCACAAGGAATTTGCTCAAGTAGAAGTTTGTTGATGTAGTCAACGCAATCATTTGTAGGGATAAGAATCACTTGATTTACCATATCATGTAAGTTTTCAGCATAACCTTTTATATTTGGAAATACATGATGTATTAAAACTTTTAAAGACGTAATTTCATCTTTGAATGGTAAAAGTATATTAGTCGGAAGCATCATGCATTTGCAATTGTGTTCTTTTTTTATTCCATCTCCAATTCTCATTAAGTAACCACAGAATGTAGGATCTAACTTTGATCTCATATTTTCAACTAGTGGCAAATGTATGAATGATGGCCAAAGATCTGAAAAAACTAAGCTTGCTTTCATTATGTCTTATTTTTTCCTCTTGGGACAACTGGTAAAACTTGACGGAAGTCCCCACCGAAAACAATGACTTTCCCACCAAAAGGAAAATCTGAATCAGTAATATCTTTAAACATTTTATCTACAGCTTCAACAGCACAACGGTGTACCATAGGTGCTTCGTCCCAAATTATTAATCGACACAATTTTAACAAACTTCATAAAGCTGATTGTTTGCTACGGAGCAATTCACTTCACTGATTATTTCTAAGGGAATTTTAAATCGTGAATGGGATGTACGTCCTCCAAGTAGCAAAAATGCAGCTACTCCGGAAGATGCAGCTGCTAAGGCAATCAAATTTTGATTTCTTGTATTATTTAGCAACACTTTGTGTAAAAAGCTCTTACACGTGCTTCATGGGCCATCAATAAAGAATCACCATTCATTTCAAATTTTACTTTCTCCATAATTACGTCGTACACAAATCGTTGTTCTCTATTTAATGTGTCTGCAGAAGGAAATATTTCTGCAGTACCACAATACGTTGTTTCTTCTGTAATCACTCTTGTCTGTCTTTGGGCTTCATTTATATATATATATATATATATATATATATATATATATATATATATATATATATATCAAATGGAACCACGCTATAATCATTTATCATTTTCCTTGATGATTCAAATATAGAATTGATGTCTTCTAAAGTTTTGAATTCAGTAGTATGAGCAAGTATATTTTGATGCACGTAGTCATCAATCATGTACGATTTATATTTATTCCATAATGCATTTGGATTATTAGGACTACATGACATTAAAAGTGTAGCAAACAAACGTCTTAAAGAAACAAGCATTTGATACAAAATAGATTCGAATAAACATTCTTCATAATAATTATCACCACTTAAGATACCATGTAGAAGTGTTGCTTCTCGGTATGTAAGAACATTTGCTCCATTCGAGCTTCATAAATTATCGAACGATGTTGCACCTCTAAAATGATTAAGAAGGATACGAAGGAAACAACGTTCTCTTTTAGATGGATTAACAGACACAATTTGTCCTATAATAGTATGTTGTTTTCTGGGTATCCAAACTTTTTTACTTGCGTTTCAGACAAAATGAGATGGAAAACTCGATACAATAAGGTTCGAGCAATTCGTTTGCTTCATTCATTCGAAAGAATTCAGTTAATATTGTTTTTCTCGTGTACTCACTTCCAATAATATTTGACAATTTATCTTTATTATTATACGTTACATGCTGATGATCTTGAAGATGTAATTGTAAAGTATAGATGGTAGGATAAATTTCTAATAAAGTAAAATAAAAAACTCTCCACATAGCCTCAGGTAGAGATATCTACCAGATTGGTAAGCAGAAATTCCATCTGTTGTATTATGTGGGTCGTTTTTGTCAACTGAAAAATTAATACGATCATGACCTTTATAAACGTACTTATATATTTTACTGCTTTAATAGAAGAACATGCTTCAACGTTAATGTGACATTCAAATTTTTTGTTTAAATAAGGATTATATGGTATGGCTCATCGATTATCTAACATTTGACCTCTAACTTTAACAGAAATACCATTATTACGACGTCTATATAATGGGTATGAGTTATCACCAAATATAGTATTAGTGGAGTAGTCTTTAGGATATTTATTTTTACAACAATTAGATGCTAACATACATACATTTTTTGGATTTAAATTTCCACAAGGATCGTACATGTTGTGTTTTATAATCACTGCATAAAGATGTGGGTATATTTCTTTATCTAAAATTTCACACGATAATATTCTATTAACTTGATCGATATAGGAAATGAGCCGCATCAAAAATTAATGGTAAATGTGCATGTGGGAGCCCTCTTTTTGGAATTCAATCATATATATATGAGCAACAATATAACCAAAAACATGTTCTCTGTATAAATCATTTTTTAACTCTTATAATTTTGCTTTAAATATACGCACGACTATATCTTGTCGATTTTGAACTTCATCGTAGTGTTTTACATGTTACCATTAAAAATATATCTGAGTTTCCATAACGTTGTACAATAGCCATCAAATCTAAACATTTTCGTAACATATCCCTAGGACCACATGTAAAGCTCTGTGAAAGGATAATTTTCTTCCCAATTTTATATCCTCTAGTTTCCCCATCTTTAACACTATTTATAATACATTGATAAAGTTTTGCACGAATTTATTTTTGATTGTTACGAAAGTAGTCTATTCTAGTTGTCTCAATTTTAACGTACATGTCTACAATATATTAATGAAAAAGTCTACCGGCATGAAGTAGAACACACTTACCAGAATGTCTAATCTATAACTTGTACGAATAATATTCACGACAAAAAACTTGGCATCGTTTCTTTATTTCATTAAGCACTGTGAAAAGAAGAAAGAAATAAGAAATCACATTAATGTAGAATATTTAATAAACTCATGAACGGAAAAGAGGAAAAAAAAAAGTGTATGTATAAACATGTTGACTCTTTCCCAATAAGGTCTTCTACAGAATGTATTGTGTTGCTAAAAGTAATATCAGTAGGCAAAGTTTGAGTTTGTAATGACGTCTTCCTGTATCTTTAAATACCTTCATACCAATTAATTCTCCAAATGGAAAAAATAAAGGGTACTGCAATGGATCATAACAACCGTAATGATAATGGACTTTATGTGTATCACCAGAATGACCATAAATACTAATATCACGAGTACGAATATTTGTATTTTTATTATCCTCAACCCACACAGTACTTGAGATGCTGAAGTGGTATTGAAAACTCTTTGATCAAGTTCTGGATCACATCTTATTTGTATTTGATGGTCTTCTAAATTAGTCATATCACTTAAAGATCTAAAAAATCTAGTATACGGATTAACTTTAAGAATTTTCATTAATATAATCAAAGTAATTTCAATAATTTTTTTTGAATTGTTCATACGATTTTCAACTTCATTATATATATCGTAAAAATATAATTGCATATAGGTAGGAATATTATCTTTTGGAATCAGTTGATTTATATAATGGTACACTTGTCCTTAAACTCTGAATGTATAAATACATTTGTACGCTTTAAAGAGATCTTTATCGTACTTTACACCAAATGAAGTAAATGCAAAATGATTATTCTACCTGCGTGAAAGCTTTTTGAAGTCTATACATGTACATTTGTTAGATGTAAACATATCATATAATTCAATATGTGAATCAGGTATAGCAATTTTTACTTTCCATCATAGCAACAAAATCATTTACTTTCTCGATGAAATTCTCGTGCACCACAATATTGACAGTTGGAAGATAAAGATAATACATATGGAGCAAGTGGTATGTTCGATAAATCAAAACTTCTTTGTGATGTAAGATGAAATTGGATAATTGATTCCTGATTTAGAATAGGAACTTCAATGTCAGAATCAACTGCATATGTAGAAACGGAATTATGTTGATTTGACAACATAGAATTAGTTATCCTTTTATGAGGATAAGTTTGTCGAGTTTGAATTTGTTTCGTCCTATCTGTCTGTCGTCGAGTTTGTTGGTGATAGATCGAATCAACATATGGTTCTATTGCAATTACGGCAGTAGGTGGATTTTGATAACTGTTTTCTATGTTGACACTATGATGTTCATTACCAGACATGGTATAATCCATATTCAAAGAATCCTCAACTTATCTGTAATAGAAAACATGTATGGAAACACCTTTTCAGTATGGCTAAAATATTTGTGTTCATATGAAATGAGGAGTCGACGAGAATTTGCCTGATTCTGTAGAGGAATCGATTGGCAATCAATAAAAATATGGAGTAGATGGAGAGCTTAATATATTAATAATTCAGGGCGTTAAGGGAAAGAAATTGAGCAACTCAAATCTGTAGGAAAATATAGAAATCATGCACTATTTCTTTATGATTGTCATGAAAATTGGAAACTAAATAGGTGTACGATGTACAGTTTATTAAATGTAGTGGAGGTAGGCAACGTAAATATATGTTCACAAATGCATACATTTGATTGTGTGGCAATTCACCAATGAGTAATAACTCTACACGTACTCGTGTGATGATAACACTTAATGTGTAAGGAATACAGTTCTGAACGTATTCGGGACGGCATAATACTTAATGGACAAGAAATATGAGAAGTCAGCTGCATGGGAAACACAAATGCATGGTTTCCATATAATACTTCATCCCAATGTGATAAGGTTGAATAGTCAACAATTGAGGCCATAAGGTGTCCACATATTAATGGTACAAGTTGAACGGTATCCACGATGAAGGGTAATATAGAAATTAGCTACTTACGTTGATTTGTGTAATTCATTTTGCGCGCCATTGCAACAGTAATGTGTGAGTAACAATTTTCCTTGGCCAAATGAACAGTAAACCCTGAATAATATTTCTAAATGTGTCTCGATGGCTTACAAGAACGTCATCGGCTCGCTCCGCGTTGCCGGCACATAGTGGTTCTTGACAGCTCAGACGTCGTTTTCTTATCTTTTACACCAATTTTTTTTATTCATTTCTCATCATCATAATATAATAATATAAAACATTGCACACTCATTAATAGCTATACATACATGTATTTGTATGTCTCTCTATAGAAGAAAAATCAAGAGAGACAGATATGTAATGGTCTGTCTTTTTACTCCGTCTCTTTTACTTCAATTTTTTTGTTTGCATTTTTCACATATTTCGATTTAGATCTGGTGTATAATCCTCTCTTTTAAGACTTCATGGACAAGATTCATGGACAAAAGTTATGAGAAGTCAATTGCATGGGAAACACAAACGCATGGTTTCCATATAATACGTTCTTCCAAGGTGATAGGGTTGAATAGTCAACAATTGAGGATTGGACGCTAGTGCTACAGTAATCTGCGAGTAACATTTCAGAATGAACAGTGAGTCTTTCATTTTACCCCGTCTCTTTTACTTCAATCTCTTTGAAGACTTCATGGACAAAAAATATGAGAAGTCAATTGCATGGGAGACATAACTGCATGGTTTCCATAGAATACGTCCTTCCAAGGTGATAGGATTGAATAGTCAACAATTGAGGCTTGGACGCTAGTGCTACAGTAATCTGTGAGTAACATTTCGGAATGAACAGTGAATACCAAAGCCTCTATTTTAAGAGGGTAGTGATTATTAGTTGCACTTTTTATCATTAAACTGCAGTAACAACTCACAAACATATTACTAATCTACGCGTACTAGTCAAAACTATTAAAACTGATAATAGCAAGTTATGACTATTGCTCAGAGTTTTACAAGTTAAATTAAATTCTGGATTTTAGAACTTTCAAAGGTAAATCATGCAAATATGAGCTACAAAAACATGTTTGTACCTCTTGTAATCAACAACTTTTGCATGATTAAGCCCGGGGGCTTCTTTATAATTTCTCTTGTGACACTAGATTAAGCCCTTGTTTGGGCTCCATTAAAAATGCATTTTTAAATAGTAATATTTGAAGAATATGTGATTAAAAAATTAGGAAAATTTTTAATTTTACGTGTAAGATTATTTTATTGAAGATTGTATGGTTGAAAATAAGAAAGAAAAAAATGTATTTTTGGAAAATGGAAGTCAAATAGGGGCTAAATTTTCAAAATCTAAATAATTCATATATAATTTATGAACCTTGCTTGGAATACATATTTTTTTATAGGGATTTTACAGAAAACACACATGGTGGGGCCCGAGTAATTTTTTTTAAATACATGTGGGCCCGTCCCCTTATGAGGGGCCCTGTGAAACTATCCCATGTACATGAGGATTTATCCATAATTTATTCATGCAATAAGTTGGAAGTACTCATATTAATTTGTTCAACAGAAGACAAAACTTTCATCATTAATAATAGATCCAATTAAAGAAAGTATTGTCGACATATTTCACTTTCTTTTGGCAAGTCAAAGGGGTTTCAACTCCTTTCACTTCCAGCAATCTTCTCACGAACAAATGTGTCGACTTCGAAAAACATGACATCGACATGGACAATAAATGTCGGGCTCACTCAAGTCAATCTAGGCAAATTCCCGCGCGTTTTGTCCGAAGTACCGGAGGAAGTGAGTGAACGCAAGATGTTTAACGACGTGAAACATAAATGTTCGAGTACCGGTGGGTAAAATAAAGATGATTGCACTAACAACAATCACCAATCTCTGCTAATGATCAAGTTAATAAATATGGAACAAACCAGATGATATATGGAGAATTTTTCCTCTTGAATGCGTATATTAGAAAATATGCTTACAAGCTATTTTTATTTCTTTTTTAAGATTTCCCAAAGATCATCTCTCATTTACAAAGACTCCCTATTTATGATGTTTTGGCCGATGTGGTGTCTGTTGGATCAGAACCATGTGGCCTCATCTCCTTGACTAAGGTTTCACATCACTGTTTGTCATACAATAAATGTATTGACAACGGGTCAGCCGCCTTATACATTAGACTATTACACCTCACATGCTTTATTACAAACGTTACATCAATCATTTCTAAAAATTGTCTATTAATCTTTTAAGAGACAACTTCGGCTTCAGATGTTCAAGGCTTCAGTTGGGGGAAGCTTTGTATCGATCTTCTGTGTAAAGAGTTTCGTAGTCTTCTCTAACCTCTTTAGGTAGCACTTCAGCTTAACAGGAATCGCTTCGGATTTACGTGCTTCGGCCATTTAGGCAATGCTTTGGCATAATAGATTCGGCCATTCATTTGATCTCTTAAAATTTGACCAATTGACTCTTTGCTGACATTTCTTTCCACATGGATTGCTACGTGGCGTTTTGACTTGAACTTTGGTGGCGAGGCGTAACAAAATGCATCTTCCTCTTTATTGTTGAGCCTTTAGGTTAGACTTCTTTGTTGGATCGGTGGAACAGGTAACACCTGAAACTTCGCTCTTCGAGATACTTTTATTGACGAAAAGAAAGTATGTTCATTTGGACAACACACGGTGTCTTTACGAGTATAATCACAAAAAACCTAATGGAATAAATGATAGAAAATCGAAAAAGGGATTATCAATTCAATCAATATGCTTTAAACAAATATTTTCTCATATGAACCCTAATTTTATACTCCATGTTGAAATTCGAGAAAATAATAAAATATAAACATACATATATCCATAGATGTTTAACTGTTTGTCTGAATGAGTTATGATCTTTCAAAGTGATTTGTAGCCTTTTATCTTTATTTCTCTTTGTTGATGGAGATGCAGAGAAAAGAAAACAACACTCACCATTGGGGACCATGACTCCTATAATAATAATAATAAGATAATGAATAGTCATTATTTTTCATTTGTTTCAAACTGGCCCCTCATCAATTTGAAACAACATTCCGGTCTTTACACTATATTTTCATGAAATCTAATACCCATTAGTCAAAACTTAATTTTATTGGATCACTTTAATTGACTGATATTATTTAAATAATAGCACCACACATTTTAATATATTACATGTATGGCCCTATATATGTTAGAATTTTTCAACAATCTCTATCTGGGCCATATATGTAATCTTAGAAATGTGCACAACATTATGAGCTCAAAATTTTTCTATCATTATTATAGATATTTCAAACAATTTCGTCCATTAATCATATTGATATAGGATCAAAGCGATTTTCGTCACATTTAGCGTGACTAAATCCATCAATGGTCACATACATCCATACAACCAAATGACATAGATCAATTATGAGAGTGTAATTATGAGAGTGTAGCATGGAAATTACATGTTATGTGATTCAAACATGTCTATTTCCAACTGATCCAACCTCATTTCTTAAGTGAGATCAACCATAAACTTTAATCATAATGGAACTGAACTGAATATTTTATTTCTGAAATTAATCGAATATCCATGGACAAAATATGTGTCTAAAACAGATAACATCAAAATACAAACTCCCACTAAACTGACATATTATCAAAAGATGCAACACTGGTGTGCTGTCGTAGGCACCCAAAAATAGTCCTTAAACCTCTAAAACTAATGTAGTAGTGGAAGTAAGGGTCGATCACACGAAGAGTGTGTAATTCAATATTTTATGCTCCGTACAATGATTGGGGGAGGGTTTGTATGCGAACAATTGTAAATAACGCAATTAATAACAATGAAAATTAAATTAACGAAAATAATCAAAAAACTAACATTGGTCTAAGTCTACATCCACCGTCGAAAATCCACAATTAATCATAGATGCAGTGATAATTCAATTCATATTTTGAATATTCATCGTTGGAATTATTTTCCTATCTCACATTATTTTTAGTTAGTTAGAAATCAGCGTTCTAATTAACCCTAATTATTAAATAACCCCAGACCAGCGCTCAAGATTCAATTTAATAACAGCTTTACACAATAGAGAAATCGATGAACTAGATAACACAAAAACCAACGGTTGCATTCAATCTATTTAAACATTCTTCTTAAGATTCAATAACCTCTATCGCAGAAAATCATCAAATTCTAGTACTTCACAAGTTAAAGGGATTCAACAATTAAGAATTTGATGTTTAACTTAACGGTAGATTATTACAATCAATGAACTAGCAGACCCTCTAGTAATTAAACACAACAAATCATAGAAATAAATGCAGAAGAACATTCAATACTCAAAATATAAATCAAACAATAAGAAAAACTATTTAGATCTCACAATATGTGGTTCCGAGGCTTCCGTTTCTCTCGACCAAGTATGAAAGTTTAGTTACAATTCATGAATCTAAAAGAGAAATAATGAATCACTTGAGATATATATTTTTTATTGGGTAATTGGCGCAAAACGTCCCTATCTATGACGGTTGTTGTGGAAAACGTCCATACGTTCGATATTTTGGTGCAGAACGTCCCTACCTTTGCATTTTCTTGCGCAAAACGTCCTTTTGACCAATTTTTAACATAAAATGACCATTATACCCTCTTATATAAATAAAACAAAAAAAAAAGAAAAATAAAGAATAAATTGTAATCTAGTCCAAAACATTTTTAAAAGTGCAAATCAATCCAAATAAATTATTAAAATATTAAAAATAATTAAAAATAAAAATAAAAACTTTTTTCTCCTATCCCCATTTCTTGTTTCGCCCTTTCTTTCCCCGTCTCCTTTCCCACCTCGACGGAAAAGTTTTTATTTTTATTTTTGATTTTTGATTATTTTTATAATTTATTTGGATTGATTTGCACTTTTAAAAATGTTTTGGACTAGATTGCAATTTATTCTTTATTTTTCTTTTCTTTTCTTTTTTGTTTTATTTATATAAGGGGGTATAATGGTCATTTTATGTTAAAAATTGGTCAAAAGGATGTTTTGCGCAAGAAAATGCAAAGGTAGGGACGTTGTGCACCAAAAAATCGAACGTAGGGACGTTTTCCACAACAACCGTCATAGGTAGGGACGTTTTGCGCCAATTACCCTTTTTTATTTTATTTGTCAACTTTTCAAGTGTTGCATTAGACAATGCATTCGTGAATATATGTGTCACATAAATTGTCATGGTAATCACATATAACCCCTGTTTGGTATACATTAAAATTTTTATTTTCAATCACACATTTCTTCAATAAAATAATTTTTTCTATTATATCAATAACTTTTTCTTTTTTTTCAACCACACATTCTCTATTAATTTATTATTCCAAAATAATGTAGCTCAAACACATCCATAAAAAGTTAATCTCGTTGACAAGCTTTATATAGATCAAATAATATGGTGTATCATCAAAATCAATTAGTCTCAAATCATAAATTATTAGCAAAATACAATAGTGAATCTATTGTACCGAGATATGGATATTCGAGACTGATAAATTATTCATTTTCATCTCGTGGATAAAAATGATCTTTCTTTTCACTTCAGGTTAACAAATAACTCTAGAATATCAAATGAACGTCATTTTTCATATTTAATAAAAAAAATATCTATTTTCTACGCAAGTTGACTAATAAACAACTAATAAAAAAATTTATTATTATTATTATTATTTTTAAATTGGGCCGGTGATATCTATTCATAGATTCGACCCAATTTATGGGCCACACTACAAGACAGTTTCGTTGCTTGGTCGAGGAAATTGTTGAAAATATCCGGGTGATCCGGCCCATTTTTCAAAATAACCTTTGACCAGTATTAAAAAAAAAAAGAAAAAAAAACTAATAAAACTTAAAAGTCAAGCATTTTTCCATTTTTACCCTCACACGTGATTTGGAAGAGGAGGAAAAAAAAAAACTCATTCACCAACGAGGAGCAAGACTGACGACCAAAAAATCGACAAAAAAAACGAGGTGAGTTTTAAATACCATTTGATGTTATTTTACAAAGCATGGTTGAAATCATTAAATAAATAAAACATGTTTTCGAATTTTTATTGATTATCTTTAAAGAAATTGTTGTAGATATTATATTAAGGATGAAATGTGATTTGGGTGAGTTTTGGGAGGTGGAGATCGTCGGAATGACATTTTCCAGCTACTTCACATGAGGGAGATGACTCCTCGATTTGCATCTGGGCCGTCTAGGCCCAGACGGCCCAAATTCTAGGTATCTGGGGAATCTGGGCCCAGAGGCCGCTACCAGTTGCCATGGCTTTTTTTCTTTTTTTTTTTTCATATTATTTTAAATAAATATTGTATTTAATATTTATTTTAAAATTAATTTCTAATTTTATTATTTAATATTAATTATAGCTTAATTTTCTCGTGAATTTTTAATTATTTATTTAGTATTTAATTTAAATAAATAATTAACTTATTTAATGATGAAATTAAAAAAATTAAATAAACAATTAAATTTATTTTGTAAACAACTTGAAAAACTCACGAAAAAAGAGTTTTTAAAATATAAAATATTATTTAGTTATAAATAATAAACTATTAAATATTCGTTTGTTTATTTAATATTCTATTAATTATAATTAATATTATAAACAATTATAAATTATTTTTTACAATGAAATATTAAGTAAACAATTAAAAAATCTATTTTAAATTACTTATTTAATTTGTTTACAAAGAAAAAAAATGAACAATTAAATAAATGATTTCATTTAATTTGTATATTTTAATAGTTTGTCTAATATTTAGTTACAAAAAAAAGAGTTTATTTAAAAATGAAATATTATTTAATTACGAATAATAAAATATTAAATAAACAAAATAAATTGTTTATCTAAATTTTATATTTCGATTGTTTGTTTAATATTTTATTAATAATAATTAAATATTATATAAACAATTAAAATAAGGAATTTAATTATAAATTTTTCTTTTACAACGAAATATTAAGCGAACAAGTAAAATACTTATTTTAAATTACTTACTGAAATTGTTTATAAAACATTAAATAAACAATTTAAAATAAATTATTTCATTTAATAGTTTATTTAATTTGGTTATTTTAATAGTTTGATTACTATTTAGTTACAAGAAGTAATTTATTTCAAAATAAAATATTATTTACTTATAAATAATAAAATATTAAATAAACAAAATAAATTGTTTTTTTGAATTGTTTATTTAAATTTTATATTTCGATTGTTTATTTAGATTTTATATTTCAAGTATTTATTTAATATTCTATTAAGTATAATTAATATTATATTAAATATTAATAAATTAATATTCAATTAACAATTAAAATAATAACTAATGAAATATTCAATTAAAAATTAAAATTAAAATAATAAAATTTTATTTAGTTGTAAATAATAAAATATTCAATATTCAATTGTTTATTTAATATTATATTAAATATAATTAAATATTATATAAATTATTAATAAAATATTCAATTAACCATTAAAATAAGAAATAATGAGACAATCAATTAACAATTAAAATAATAAATAATAAAATATTATTTAGTCATAAATAATAAAATATTAATTACTCGATGGTTTATTTAATAATCTATTTATTAATTCAATACTTTGTTTAATATTTAGTTACAAAAAAGAGTGTAGTAGTTAATGTCATTCGGTTATTTCATTATTGCATTATTTGTTGTTCTAGTATCTACTGATTATTGCGGATAGTAGCGAATGTCGTTCAGTTAATTTAATTTTCTCATATTATGTTTTATATATTGCATAAGATTCTATTTGAAATATTGCAGGATGAATTACCATTTAGACGATGCGGTGAGACAGATCGCAGACAAAGTTACATCGAACTATAACTTTGTCATCTTTACAGTGGTATTAGAGTTGCTCGACGAGGAGCATGCGGACATATATAGACTATCCTGTTTATGGTCATTATGTTCATTGCGCGGCGTACAGTTTTCTTTAACTGTTTATTGAACATTTAATTTTACATATTAAATCAATTAACTATTACATAAATGATAAATAATTTAATATCCAATTAAAAATTAAAATAGGAAATAACAAATTAATCAATTAACAATTAAATTAATAAATAATTAAATATTACTTAGTTATAAATAATAAATTATTAAATATTCGATTGTTTATTTAATACTCTATTAAAATCAATTAACTATTACATAAACGATAAATAATTTAATTTTCAATTAAAAATTAAAATAGGAAATAACGAATTAATCAATTAACAATTAAAATAATAAATAATTAAATATTATTTAGTTATAAATAATAAAATATTATTTTGTTATAAATAATAAATAATAAATATTCGATTGTTTATTTAATAATCTATTAATTTCAATAAACTATGACATAAACGATAAATAATTTATTATTCAATTAAAAATTAAATTGGGAAATAACGAATTAATCAATTAACAATTAAGATAATAAATTTAATTATATTTAAATATTATATAAACAATTAAAATAAGGAATTTAATTATAAATTTTTCTTTTACAATGAAATATTAAGTGAACAGTTAAAATATTTTATTTTAAAATATTTATTGAAATTGTTTATAAAGTATTAAATAAACAATTAAAATAAATTATTTCATTTAATTGTTTATTTAATTTGATTTTTGTTCGCTTCAAGTAGCACCCCCTTAAAATGGTATCAGAGTTATAGAGATCATGGACATTACAATTATAAAAACAGATTGATATTACAAAGTTCTCTATAATATGGCAAAAAACTTATATAATAAAAAATTTCAATGCCTGCCAATATGAAGGATGAACGCTCATGACAAATAATGGAAAAAAAATCTTCAATTTTAAAAGAATACATCCAAAAATTTGATATCTACCAGATTGATGGAAGTCCATCAACTATACATTAATCATGCCAATTAAGGGAATGTCCCACATGCTACCCAAATGAAAAAAAGACAAATATATAAAAAGATAGAAAAGATGTCTCGTCACTATGCCAAGCATTATTGAAGAATCTTGCCAGCTCTATATAAAAACAATAGAGGATGTGAAAAAAAGGTGGACAGCTGGAAGCAATAATAGAACTACATTATGTAGTGGATATACTGTTGTAATAATATAACTCCATTATTGGAGTATGAGATAATGAATGATGTAAGAGGCCAATAATCGAACATCATGTAGTTATATAAATAGAAGCATTTGGGCTAAGATATAGACAAATGAGTTAGAAAAACATTTGAGCTCTCAGACTATGAGAAAACCAAAACATTTGTCTTTTGATACAATCCTTGTACCAATTTCAGAATATTAATAATATTCCATTTATTTCATAGAAGAATGAGTTTCCATTCTCATAGATTCTTGATAGATCTAAGAAGAAACTTCTTTCTTATTTTAACAACTAATACAATTTTTATTTAATTCAAGTATAAGGATTTGTCATTGGAAACGATATAGTGAAGGCAAGAAGTTGAAATAACAAAGATCACATTAAGGCAAGAGGCCGTTGAAGGGAACAATGTGCATATTCAGAGCCTGAAGGTCACTCGATTCTAAGAATAAAGATCGAGATCAAAATTAAGGTAGAACTATTATTTTTTGTTAAATTTTGAATTTTTTTTTTAGATCTTAGAGAATCGTAGGGATCATAAATGTTTGGATTATTGTTTACCATAATGTTTATATCATTATTTTATAATGCTATGATAATTTTCATGATAATAGTATTCAATCATGTCAGGATATACAGTTAAAGGATTAGACGATTTGTTAGAAAGGATATTAGAAAAAAAAATAGGGAATATTAAATTCCAACTAGAAAATATAGATAAAATGTCTGAAGAATATGATAAACTTATAAAAGAATATGAACAAAAAATAACAAATTATGCTAATACATTAGATCAAAGAATGAATTTATATATTAAAATTCAAAACATAAAAAATATAGAACAAATCCAAAACTTACTTTAAAATAAAAGGAGGTGTCTTGCAATAAAGAAACCAGTTTCATTAAGGGTTAAATAGTATTTTCTATAAAAACCTTAAAAAGGCCAATTGACCCGACTAATTTGAAAAATCTCCCATAAAAACTAGACTCGAAAAGGAAGTGAAATAAAAAAAAAATGAAGTGAAAATGGGTAAATTGGTGGAAGTTCACCAGAATAGGCAATGATAATTAGGGGTGGGCATGGGTCGGGTTGGGTCGGTTTTTCCCCCAACCCATACACAACCCAATATGGTCGGTTTGGTATAAATTCAACCCAACCCAACCCAACTCATGTAAAGATTGAAACCCAACCCAACCCAACCCAATCAAATGTCGGTCGGGTTGGTTTGGGTTGGTCGGGTTAGATTGGGAGTTGGAACAACCTATCAACAAACATTAAAGTCACCAAAGTACTAAATTTAAAACAACATTAATATATTGTATTAAAGAGAGATGTATTGGAAGAGAGATCTCATCCAAAATCACAACCAATGTTAATGATTTGGTGAGACGACGCCCGTCACGTGAGAGAGATGATGGAAGATATGTTATAGTTTTTTTTTGTCTTTCACTTTTTTTTACCGGGTCTATCACTTTTATTCTGTTTTAGTTTGACAAACTTTTTTAGTTTTTTAATTAGCGGGTCGAGTTGGGTGGTTTTTGTCGGGTTGGATGGGTTAACCCACAACCCGACCCAACCCGACCAACTTAACTTTGCAAACCAACCTAACCCAAGAAAAAAATGACAAAAACCAACCCAACCCGATCGGGTTGGGTTGGGTCGGGCGGGTTGATCGGGTTGGTCGGGTTTTTGCCCACCCCTAATGATAATAGTGCAATTATCATGTTTTTCATCCAATAACTTATTGGCGTCTAAATGTTCTATGTACACTTGTATTTTGGTTTAGGCTGCAATGGACAAACACAATGGAAATTAGAAGAAAAAAGCGAAAAAGACCAATATGGAGGAAAGTGATAGTTCAGGGACTAAGTGAAAATATTCTAAACCTGTTTCTAACCTTGTGATGAATATTCGAGAGTGCTGGAGGTCAATTGGATGAAGAAATGAGTCAAATGGATAAAATATAGCCAAAACATTATCACATATAAACTTTCAAGCTGAAAAGTTTTGCACCGGCTTTCAACTTCATATTGAGACCAATTTTTGATATGGAAAATGATCGAATTCGAAGATGGTATCTGAAGCAAAGTTGTAGCTCTTTGAGTGAGCTTTTCAACTTATTTTGAATCACTTCAATCAGATATCGGGAGAGAAAGTTATGACCTAAAAACACTGTCAAGCGCGCCTTCTCCGTACGGCCCGGACGAGTGGGCCTGGACATCGGGGCCATCCGGGTACGGGTTTTTCCATCATTATGTCTTGGCATTTTACATATCGTAAATTTGTCTGTAATTATACATGTAGATAAATTTTTTTCTCATTTTTGTTAAAAATGATTATAGATCCATTTAAAATTGTAAAATTTTAATATATTTATATCGAAATAAAATTTAAATATTAAAAAAATTTACTAATTTAATCGAAGCGAATTTAAAAATACGTAAAATGATTCTACTGATTGCTGTGAATAATATTTTCTTGTATATCGTTTGATAAATTTATCTGTTTTCAAGTTTGAAACATATGAAAAATGAAATAATTTTTATCTGTGTTGAAGTAAACATACAAAGAAAGTGATTTTGTTTTAAAATTTTAATTGGAAATGTTTGGAATTCTCTGTAAGTTAAAAAGAGTATTTTTATCTTTTAAACAATATCATATTTATGTAATTGTATAATATTTTAAAAATATTTTTATCTTTTAAACCTTAACTATTGATGTAAAAAAATTTGGGTAAAGCGAAAAAAAATACATACAAGTAATTTAAAAAGTACCCCTTTCTTGGTCGGCAAGTTGAATTTCATTTCCAGAAGTCACTCCGCAGGCGATATTTATCAGATCAAACGAAGAAAAAAGGAAAATTTTCAATGGCTACCGAGAGTGAAGATGCCGTCCGCCGAAAGACGGCAGTAGCCGAGTACCGGAAAAAGCTCCTCAGCCACAAAGAGCTCGAGTCTCGAGTTCGTACCGGTCTGTTTCTTAAACCCTAGATGGATTCTAATTCTCTATGATTTTAAATTGCTTCAATAAACAGATCGAAGTAGGTGATTTATCTACGTATTTTGTATTTACGCATCTACGTGTGGGTTATATTAAACGTGTCTAAAGTGAGATCCGTTGAGATTTAGGGTTGTGCTGTTACTTTGCGGAGCCACGATGAGCGGTTTTTATTTGCATTGGAGAACAGGGCATCGTTTGGTTACTGTTCAACTCTAACATAGTGTATAAGCCTGACCTTTTAGGGTCTGATTAAGATTTTTACTGAGTTTCTTTGTTTGATGTTGAAATTACTAATATTAACTATATCAAGTTTGGGTCAGATGAGTATATGTGTTCCTGGTGGGCATAACTCGAAGGAACAGTTTTACCTTAGCCGTATTCTAATTCAGGTTAAGGTTTGTTGTGCACTAGTTTCAAAATGATTCAGCCATGCTGAGGAAATTAACTGAATTAAGTGTTGAAGTCAATAATTGCTAATAAGGACTGTCAATCAGCCCAAGCTGGTGCAAAGCTCGGAAGCTTAGCTTGGTAATTTTCAAGGCCAAAGTCTCATATCATGTTCAATTTCAAGCTGAGGCCATAGCAGGCTCAGCCTAAGTTAAGCTCTCGTATTTGGCTAGGTCAATATTGGAGTATTGTACATATAATTACACATAGATTTTCAACATCTGCTGTAACTTATCTGTGAAACTTAAAAACTATAGGTAAATGGAAGTAAATTCGGTACTTGAACAGTATATTTACTTTAGCCCTTGGAACATGCGATGATGTATGAAGAGTTGATACATCTGTCTTGTAAATTTAGGAGGAGGACAGGCTAGAAAGCGTGTGCCTGGCCCATAGCTTTTATTTTAATTTCCGAGCAGGGCTTGCTTTTAAATACAAAAGTTTGTGCCAGTTCATGCATTGAGGAGATATAGCTCATGTAGATTCAAGGCTCGTATGAGAAAATTGAAATTATAATGAATTTAAAATCATGGCCCTGATTATTACAGGAAAATATTTCATACCATTATCATATCTTGATCTTAAATTTCATGCAGCATCTATTCCCTTTTCATCTGCACTGTTTTATCGTTTTTCCCCTCTAATTGCAAACAACCCATCTGATTTATTATTTTGTACATTGACTTTTATTGATTCTGATGTTATCTTTTGATTGATGACCCATAATCTCTGCATAATGATGAATCAGAGTTTGAATTATTTGTTTTAAGTTGTTTGTTTATACCTTATA
Organism: Fraxinus excelsior; assembly: GCA_019097785.1. Lineage (NCBI taxonomy): Eukaryota > Viridiplantae > Streptophyta > Magnoliopsida > Lamiales > Oleaceae > Fraxinus > Fraxinus excelsior. The sequence goes on along the minus strand of CM032624.1, from coordinate 14,045,375 downwards.
GCTAAATGTTTGTATCTTATAGCTGAATGACTGAATACACTTTATAATCTTTATAGTTAGGGAGAGTTTACGAACTACAAAGAAAGAATATGCTAAAACTGAAGATGATTTGAAGTCACTGCAGAGCGTTGGACAGATCATAGGAGAAGTTCTCAGGCCACTGGACAATGAGCGATGTAAGAATTCTGTAATCCTTTTGCCTGCATTCATTTCCATAGAACCACTTCATGTTAAGCCCCTATTACACGATAAGTAGGAAAGAAGTAGCTTTAATGGGGGCTAACCATGATCATTGTCTAGAAGTTTAAGTTAGATATGGGACTAGTTCATATATTTTAATTTTGTCTAAAACATGCCCCCATCACATACAGGCTCGATTTATTTATTTATTTTTTTTCTCTCTCTCTTTTTAATCACATGCCTCATCTGTGTGCCATTTGAAAAATGGATGACAGTGTAGCTTGAACTCCGGATCCACCCATTTAAAAGAAACAGTTGTATTCAGATCAGACTTGTTAGTCTACAAGTTGATTATGCAAGAACTTTTTGCCCTTGTAATCCTTCTTAACTCTTAACTTCAGAAGATCATGAAGATAGAAATTTATTGATCCTGGAATACATCATTACAAAACTTAGGTTTAAGTGTCTTGTGGCGTATGTATCGATCTTACGCCTTTTTAATTATACAGTTTGGTAATTTGACTAATTGACACCATCTGTTGTTTCAGTGATAGTCAAGGCCAGCAGTGGCCCAAGATATGTGGTTGGTTGCCGCAGTAAAGTGGACAAAGAAAAACTTACAGCTGGCACTAGAGTAGTTCTTGATATGACAACTCTCACTATTATGCGAGCGCTTCCTCGTGAGGTATTCTACAATTTGATCAACTACACTGATTCTGGGTTCTGTCGGTATAATCTTGTACATAAAATAAAATGTCCTTGCACCCAAGTTCTTTATGTATTGCATCTGAGACTATTGTAATCTTCATCTGTCATGAATGAAAAAGAAAGATAGATATTCCCATGGTAAGAATAGGACAGTTGCATTAAGGAAGAGAGCTAGGGGAGGAGATTGGAGCCTCTTAAAGCACCCACCTGTGTTACCGTCTTCGGAAGTTCTTCCATCAGTCAGTGGTTGGGCCAGACTCCATTTGTTTGGTTCGACTTTTCTCACATATGAGTATTTGATGTGTGCTGCAGGTTGATCCAGTTGTATATAACATGCTTCATGAAGATCCTGGGAATGTAAGCTATTCTGCTGTAGGTGGGCTGTCAGACCAGATTCGAGAACTAAGAGAATCTATAGAACTGCCTTTGATGAATCCTGAACTCTTCATCAGGGTTGGCATTAAACCTCCCAAGGTAGTAGCTTTCTTGTAGCATGATCATTATGATTGTTTTATATGGTTTGCATTGTAATCAATGCCATGTTTATTTGTTTTAGGGTGTTCTTCTCTATGGGCCTCCAGGAACTGGCAAGACTCTATTAGCAAGAGCAATTGCAAGCAATATAGATGCCAATTTCTTAAAGGCAAGAAGATAACATTACCTGTGACTCGTCTGCAATGGTTCATTCCTATAAAAGTCTTTTTATCCACTTGAGCAAACTGTTAGGACTTACGAGTTGCAACTATGCAGGTTGTATCGAGTGCTATTATAGATAAGTATATTGGCGAGAGTGCAAGATTGATCAGGGAGATGTTTGGGTATGCCCGTGATCATCAAGTGAGTGATTGGCACAACATGATTCTCTTGCATATCAGATATTTTATTATTGGAACTTGCATTGTAGAAAATGCTCTATTGAATTATTTTTGTGTGTGAAGCCATGTATCATCTTTATGGATGAGATTGATGCCATTGGTGGACGTCGGTTCAGCGAGGGAACAAGTGCTGACCGCGAAATACAAAGGACACTTATGGAGTTGCTTAATCAGCTTGATGGGTTTGACCAGCTTGGAAAGGTTTCTGTTTGATCTTTCTCATTTATGCCCATGCTTTACAGGGATTGAAAGCATCATTACTTCAATGATTGCAATGGAAGATGCAATTTGTGTGTGTGAATATACTAGTTTGACTATATATACTGGATTTTGTGGGCAGGTAAAAATGATTATGGCGACAAACAGACCTGATGTTTTAGACCCTGCACTTCTTCGTCCTGGTCGGTTAGACAGGAAAATAGAAATACCACTTCCTAATGAACAGTCGAGAATGGAAATTCTGAAGATCCACGCTGCTGGAATTGCCAAACATGGTGAAATTGATTATGAGGCTGTTGTCAAACTTGCAGAGGTGACCTGTGGATGCTTAACATGACCTTTATTTTTTGGCACATCCTTCAAAATATGTATTAATAACATGTTTCTTTGTCCAGGGTTTTAATGGGGCTGACCTTCGTAATATTTGTACCGAAGCTGGTATGTCTGCAATCCGCGCAGAGCGTGATTATGTTATTCATGAAGATTTCATGAAGGTAAAGTCATCTTAGTTGCCCTTTTTGTATTTCAGTTTCCAATGTATTTTTGGAATGGGTTTTGTATTAGGAAAAATATTTATGCCAGTACACTTACCATGCTTTATTACACACTAGAGTATATGTGTGTGTATCAAGTACCTGAGTTGAAGACTTAGGGACTTGGGTCGTTCTTTTACATTGAATATTTCCTTCCATCTAAAAATGACTGGCTTCCTTGCTAATTTGGGTTTTCTCCGAATAACATGAACTTTATGACTTTTTCTCCAAATTACTCGTTTTTGAACTTACAGATAACAAAAATTAATGTACTTCTCCCTTAAAAAAACCTGATGCAGTGCTCTCTCTTATTCACACGTACACACTACCTGGTCCACCTCCACTCGCCAACACCTGCCCTGCAACACTAAATCTTCTAGCCACAAGATCCTGGTCACCATCAACCAAACTCAAGATTGTCACATGTTTGATTTCGTGGTGTTTTCAGTTTGATTTTATATGTTTATTGGGTTCGGTTTCTGTAACCAATCACTGTTTCTGCCTTCTGGATTCAATATTATTATTGATTGGCTTTAACCATATATCACTATTTGTCTTCTTGAAATCTGAATGGTAGTATGATGGAACTTTCAAGTCTTCATGATATATTTAGTTCCACAACTATTAGATGGTACACTTGTTATTCTCACTAAAGAAGATAAATGAACTTTTCTTCCACTCAACAATTTTTCAGGCTGTAAGGAAACTGAATGAAGCAAAGAAGCTGGAATCAACTGCACATTACAATACTGATTTTGGGAAGGATTAGGAAGATTTAGTTGGTTCAAATCAGGGTTGACATGGAGAACTGTTGTGATGATCAATTTACATTTCAGGGAATTCATAATCTACGCACCTTTTAGCGGATATTATTCGTCAATTCTACTTATTGTATCATGTTTGGTAATCTTTTCAATCTAATAATTTTATGTTTTGAACTTTTGGTATACAGAGACGGTGTTCTCCTCCTCTGTTTTTGGGTTATATAGGTTGATCGTTTTTATTTTTTATTTTTTTGGGAAGGGTAATGCGTCAAGCTGGAAATGACGCCCAAATGCTGTTATCGCATTTCTTGGCCTAGGTGCAAATTGGGAGAAAATAATGCCATATTCCCCCAATCAGCGCAGTTCTTTCTCTCCATCTCAAAAGCAGTCTGTTCACTAGAGTTATCCTTTCAAAAATGACAAACCCAAAACTGCAAATTAGGTCATTTTTAAATGAAAAAAAGGTTAATTTCAATAAAGATTGATATGTGTAGCATTTTGGTATATCTACAACAATATTTGCTCTTATTTTATTTTTTATTTACAATTCTCGGAATCAGATATTTTCTCTCAAGAACATGTGGACAGACTGACAGTCGTTAACAAATGTAGTAACAATAAGTGAATTCTTGAAAACAATCTATGAGTATTTCGGACCAACATTAACATTGCCACTCGTGCACATTTTAAGTCGTAATGCACTAGGTGAAGGAAAATATTTTATCGAACCATTTATACGTTTAAAATTTAAATTCTTTTAAAATGTTGGACGGATGTAGAAGGTGGATTATGGGAAACTGATTTTAAAATTCATAAAACCCTTATCGCATGAAAGTTAATTTTTCTCTCCACGTTTAGGATTATGATTGATTTTTGTCCCCTTATATCTCACTTAAATGGTAACATAATATTACAAGTGAAAGTACAGACATTATGAATTTTTTAATAACCTAATTCACCAATTGAAATATTACTCTACCTAGTTTATCAAAATAAAAAGTTCATAATATGATTGGGCATAATTATCCAGGGAATTAGCACGTAATATCTCATCGTAAATAGTTATTGTGGAAAACGCCTTTACTTTTCATTTTTTTAACATTTTCACCCTTATTTTCACATTTCATCGCGCAGAAGGTTCATTTCATCCTTTTTCAATTAAAAATTGTGAAATGACGAATATACCATTCCATCTAAATAAAACAAAAGGAAAAAAAATTAATTGCATCATAGTACCATTGTTTTTGAAAAGCGCAAATGAATCCCAAATAAATTATTAAAAGGATAATTAGTACATAATGTTCATACCTTTCACTATTATTGCAAAAAAGTCCTACCTTTTACCTTTTATTTTCTTTGGCATTTTCACCCTTAATTAGACATTTAATTGCGCAAACCATCATTTCTATCCATTTTCTCAATAAAAGCTGTGAAATGATGAATATACCCTCATATTTAAATTAAAAAAAAAATAAAGAATCAATTGCAACCATAGTCCATTTTTTTAAAAAAAGCAAACGAGTTCCAAATAAATTATTAAATAATTAGAAATTTAAAAATAATTTATTTAAATATGAGTGTATATTCAATATTTCACAGTTCTTTATTAAGAAATTGGATGAAAATGATGGTTTGTACAATCAAATGTGTAATTAAGGGTGAAAATGCAAAAAACAAACGAAAGTGTGGAAATTTTCCCAATAACGATGAAAGATAGTGACATATGCACTAATTATTCTTTTAATAATTTATTTGGGATTCATTTGTACTTTTTAAAAAATTTGGAAGTATTATTGCAATTAATTTTTCTTTTTGTTTTCTTTAAAAAGAATGATATATTCGTCATTTCATAATTTTTAATTGTGAAAATAGATGAACACGACTTTTTGAGCAATAAATATGAAAATAAATGTGAAAATGCCAAAAAATGAAAGGCATATACATTTTTCACAATAACAATGAAAGATGTAGACGTTTTGTGTTAATTACCTTCATCATTTCATAGCTTTTTATTTAGTTTGTGCAACTAAATGTTTAATTAAGAGTGAAATTGACAAAAAAATAAAAGGTAAATTTTTTTGCAATAATAATGAAAAATGTTATGGTGTACATAATATTTCTCATAATGGACACATGAAGACCCCTTATTGCAGAGTAGGGAGTCTCCATGTGTCCATTATGGATAGAATTATATTATGAGCTATGTACTCATAACATAACCCATAATTTAGTTGGGGCTCAATTGCATTTTTTCAAAAAAATAAATAAATAAATAAATAAAACCGAAACTATAATTGCAATTAGTTTTTTCTTCCTTTTGTTTTATTTAAAGAGAAGTGTACATTCATCATTTCACAATTTTTAATTGAAAAAAATGAATTAAAATGACATTTTGCACAATGAAAGTTGAAAATAAGGGTGAAAATGTCGAAAAAAAAGAAGAAAAGATAATGACGCTTTCCACAATAAAAGTGTAAGGTAGGAACGTTATGTGCTAATTACCCTAATTATCCCATAATAAAACTATTCAATAGAGTAGAAAAAATTAGAAACCAAGAAAGTCGAAACACCATATGCATAAAATATAACTCTAAATTAGATTGTTGACTGCCATTCAAGGATTTTAAATTGCTGATAGCTATATAAAAAAGGAGTAATGTTATATAGATTCGGGTTACAACCTCCAATTTAGGTGACGCTAGATAATAGACTTACAGACTAAGTAAAAAGTGAAATTAAAAGACTCATTTAACCCCAATGATATGAATAACATTACTCAATTATTTAAATGTCACATTAAAGCCATCTGGGATTGCAATCTTAGTAGGGCTATAAAAAGAGGTCGCTTCTGCCCAAATTCAGTGCTAACAGTAACAACAAATGTGACAATTGAGTTATAAATATACACACATTCATCTATTGAATGCACGATAATTTGCCGTGTTTAGCTGGACATCGACTCGCCATTGTTTGGCAAGGGCTCTGTCATTGTTATTGCGATCGTTATCTTGAAAGTAACCGGCTGTCAGTCGATAAGATGAAACCTAAAAGAACCTTTTTGACTGAAGATCTTGCTGTCTCTAGGGAACCAAATTCCATGCTGAAATTAGTACCACTGTAAAGTGTCTAGAGTTTCTTGATAGACCCTTTTGTCCCCAGCTGCCACTACATTAAAACCTGGAAATACAACGATTTATTGTTATGTTAAATGGCAATTTGGCTAAACTACAACCTTAATGATTGAAGTTGACATGGATAATGAGAAGCAGCTTGAGCAAGAAAGTCATACTTGCCACATCGGAATTTGGTGATGCTTCCCAATGAAGTTGATGTCCTCTCCAATCAGTTATGACTCCACCCGCGCCTTCAATTACTGGTATCAGGGAAAGGAAGTCGTACGGCTGAAAATTAAGTAGTTACAAATTCATTAATAAAAAGATATCTGACAACTTGTGAGTACCAACAGGTTTTACAAATTTCTCACATGCCGCGGTGGAAAAAATTTTCTTAGCTATACAATCCAACAAGTCATAAGACCACAAAGCAGAAAATCAGCTGCTTGATTCCAATTTCGCTTGAATTATAGATTATTGCGGGTTTTATAATACTGGACACACATGGCTACATCCCAACAAGAAAACACGGTGAAGGGAAAAACTGAATATATCAGAACACGCGAACAAGTAAAAACAGTAGAGATCACCTTAAGACCCGACTCAATCACGAGATCCACATGGCCCGATGCCAATAGAGCATAAGCATAACAATCACAGCCATATAGAGGCACTTTGACCTGTCAAAACAGAAATGAACCTCTTAAAGTACTTCATCGTTACAACATTACCTAAACACAACTAAGCTTTTGTTCCGCATGAATAGAAATAAAATTAACAAAAGAGGACATCGACCGAGTTTTTTTTCTCAAAAGGAATCAAAGGTGAAAACCTTATAGTACTAATCAGTCACTCTCTAGTGGTTTATTAATTTATAGTAGAGTACATATAAAAGTGAATGTGTTTGTGTGTTTCTTATACATCATGAAGACATTGCTAATTATGTTTGATCACTGTTAGACATAAAAGGACAGACCTTACTTCTTACTCGAGCAAAGGCCACCTCAGCATCGCCAGAAAATAGATGTGGACTAGTAGTGTACCTTTAACACAAGAAAATGAAAAATATGAAAAGGGTAGTGTGCCTCTAAGGAAAGGCAGACAGTGCACCTAAAACAGTGAGTGGACTAATATCTTCACATTCTAAATGTCAAAACCAAGAGAAAATGTCCCAAATCTTGCACTATATTAGCTGTAAATATTTAGCTTTACGGCATAACATTTTTTGTAATATAAAAGGAATAACATACAGGTAGGCTTTGGAAAGTTGCGGACAACTGCGAGTGGATATTTCTTGTCCATTTAAAGTAGTTCTCCTCCCACTTATTCCAATCCATCTCTCTCTCAGAACAGGTTGGTCAATAATGCCAAGAATCTATATTCAAAAATAATATAACAACTTGAATTACATATGAAACAATAACATCATATAGCAAAATCAACGCAAAAAATGCATGACTGCATGCTGGCAGCTAGACTTATTTCCTTTTTATACGATTCTAATGGTAGAATGTAACTTAATTATATTTGATCCTTGAATGTATAGCAGTTTATTGGATTTTTTCTGACATTCTTCAAAATAAAGAAAGAAACACAAAAGACTGAAAGCAATTTGAATAACTTATTCAAATGTATTATATTCAATAGAACAAAGAAGTGGGGTGTTACAATTCAAAAATATCAAAATTAATTATGAACAACCATATAATAGATCAGCTGATTCATCGATACTTGAAACACCATAATGAACACTGTAATTTAAGAACAAGAGATCATCAAGCCAAGAAGGAGAAAAGAGTTAACAAGTTATGATCAAGAGGCAGAGTATTATAAGCTTTATTGGTTAGTCCTTTTAAATTATCACACCTAAAATTTTATATCGAAATGTCTCATAAAGATGTTACTTTAATTACTTAATGAAAATATAGATACAGAAAAACCATCATTTATGAGGGCCTAACTCAATGGAACCAACACAAAATTAATACATAGGCTACTTCCACTATTTCAATGGGGGGTCCTAAATGGAATATCTTCATTATAGCAGACAAAGGAAATTAAACTCAACGAGAAGCATCGTCAGTGCAAAGAAAAACAATTTTGTCAACATCCCAGATATAGAAAGTGGCTGGGATTTCTTACCGGTCTACCCTTGTGTAGTAGAGCAATTAGAGTTCCAAACAGTGGTTTGCCTGTAAAATAATTTGAGAACTATCAGCTGACTAAGCTGAAAGTTAAAAGTTGACCACTGTGACATGGAAATTTATCGGCAGATACCAGTAATAAAACTTTTCGTCCCATCAATTGGATCCAAAACCCAAACGTAATCTGCAGCATTTTCCTTACACCTCCACCCACTCTCTTCTCCAAAACTGAAATTTGAAAGCAATAATTCTATAAAGAAATTATGAGTCATGCATCTTTGGCTACTTTACTCAAGATATCTATATATTGTGAACCGGAATTCACTAATCATAATAGTGATGCTACAAGGCCAATTAATTTACAGCCAACCAGCCAACACAGTGGTTTGGCTTAATTCGAGTTGATGTATTCTGGTTTGTGCAACACAAATATTTGCAAATCAAATCTGGTTCATAAAGAAAACATGAGAACGAGCAAGGCGTGAAAGATAACAGAAAAACTTGGAATAAGTCTTTGTTCAACTGATTATAGCATTGTCCTCGAGGCCAAATGAGCAGTACAAAAATAATTAAAGTTCAATCCCTGAACAGCTAGACCAATTCCAGTAAAAACATTTCTTCCATTTTCTTAATTTCTATTAATTTCTTAAGAGCCTAACAGCAGAAGGAGTATTTAAAAGAAATAAATATCCAGTGCATTCACACTGAATAGCAAAAGAACTAACACTGCATGAGAAGGAAAATTCTCCTCTATTATCTTCACCATCGACTCCTCTGCTGCTTGATCAGCAATTGTCACCGGACCTAATATCAATTTAATTACCACATTAAATAACCCAACTAATTGAAAATTCCATTATAATCCATTAAATTAAGCCAGACCCACTAAAATTATAATTCATTTTTCTCTCATCTTATCAATCACACCTTCTCCAATAAATTTTTTCCTTAGTTTTTAACCACACATTTTAAAAAAAAAACACTGGTCCAACCATTAAAATTTCAAATAACGGGGCCAAACTGTCACTAAAATTTTATAATAAAAAAACTGACTCAAATCTTCTTTGTCAAGAATGTCGAAGGGCTTCCGGAAGTACTTGCGGATAACGTCACCGGAAGTGTCGGCAAGCTTGTTGCCGACGTCAACAAAGCCGTCGAGGTCCAAATGGTCAAACCCTAGGTCAATAGTTTGAATGTCAACGTTACTGTTACCGTTACAGGAGACAGTAGAATTGTTAGAACTCATCTTGAAATCAATTGCTCCAAATTTTAGAGTCGAATGAGAAACTCGAAAAGGAAGAGACGAAGAGCGAGAAAAGAGGGCGGAGTCAGGGTGGCGCGGATGGTGATTTAGAGAGAGAAAGTGAGAAGACGAGTGAGAAAGCATTTGTAAAAGTTGTATTTGCACTGAGGAGTTTACATAGGCGAGAGTGTGCGTATGTGCATGTGACGGCGATAGCGGGAGCGATGGTGCTGGAGGATGGAGAGTGGAGACTGACGTGTTTTGCAATTTGCACAGTAGGATTGGGCGGGCGGTGGTGCTTTCATTGTAAGGTTTATTATTAAAAAATACGAATAATACTATTTGTAATCGTAATATATGTGTCGCTTAATGCCTTAATGATTTCATGTATGAGTAGTAAAAAACTATTATATTAATTTATCAAATTTACTTCTTGTTATATCCGTATGACGACTACGATAATATACCTGATTACAAATAACATTACACAAAAAAATAAATACTTAAATTTTAGGCCATGTTTGATTGAGGTGGTTTTTCATGGAAGATGGAAAAAAAATTCAATTTCCACACAAGTGACATGTTTGATTAGCCAATAATTCTTGACAATTGAATTTCCACATTTTGGCACATGTGCCAATTTTTTATTTTTGAGGAATTCATTTTATCATGGTTTTTTAGGCCCCCCACTTTTTTTTACGAATAATTCTTCTTGTACAAAATATTGTACAAAATGGTTGACAAAAAACTACATGGTGCCCCCTATTGGCGAAGCGCATGCGGGCCACAGGCGCCCCGCCAATAGAGGGCACCATATGGCTTTTTTGTCTACCATTTTGTAATGAGTTTTGTTTATGTAACATAATCCTTTTTTTACAATGAAAACAAATTTTATGGACAAAAAAAAAAAAATTCCTTTTAATGGACAATTTTCATGTAAAACAAAATCAAAAAAACACCAAAAGATTCAAAATTTCAATATTTTCCAGGTAGAAAATTATATCAATCTAACACAATTAATTGCCGCTGATATGGTTGATCCAAAGTTCAAGTTAGGGATGAAGTTTGCCAATGTCAATGTTCTAAGGGCTGCAATTGTTCAGTACTCAGTTCAAAATTCCAGGCAACTCAAACTCAAGTATGTGAAAAATATGAAAACACAACTGAGAGTTAGAGTCAGGAGAACTGCCATTGGGTGCTATATGCATACCAACAACCAGATAAGAGCCTCGGAATTAACACCTTCAGATAGCTATGTCAACGAGCTGAGCTGAGCTCGAGTCGAGTCCGAGCTTTTTTGGGCTCGAGCTCGGCCAAAAAAAATGAGGCTCGGCTCGAGCTTTCGTCCCGAGCCGGCTCGTTTTTTTTTTTTACTTAAAGATTTTAAATTTTGCACAGTTTATACGTGTTATAAATTAAATAAATTATAAAAATGTAAACCCTCATTCTTTATCCGGGTTTGGACCGGCTACAATTATCGTAGGCGGAGTTAAAATTGTACATGAATAAAATATTTCGTGTACAATTTTTCTTGAAACAAAAAAAAATTAAAAATTACGTTTTTTTTAAACTAATCAATTTAAAAACTTACAAATCATAGATACTTGAATTTGCTGTAACGCTTTGGCCATTATACTGTCAACTTGTTCTTGAATACGTAATTTCACACATTTCCAATCTTTCAAACATATTAAAACTTCAAATATATCTTCTTTTAGTCTTGATCGTTCCTCACATAAAACTCGACCATCTAAACTAAATGCAACTTCCGATGCTACCGTAAACATCGAAAGTGTTAGTAGATCGCGAGCAATTTTTGATACAATTGGATATTTCCTTTCGTTACACTTCAACATTAATAAAAGATTAAATTCATCTAATTCTTATGGTTGTAGCATACTACGAACGTCAACGCACATATACTTAACTAACTCAGATGGAATTTCAAAATTTGTACCACTGACGTCTATTACTCTAGATATTGACGAACTAGAACTAAATGAGGGAACACTAGTATTGGTCTATAAAAAATTCCAAAAATTTTCTACATTTGTTAAAGTATTTCTTGAAAAAGAACTTTGGGCAATAGAACTATACTGACCATCTTTTTCAGCGTAATATTTATACATTTCACATAACATAGATTCTATATGCACATGTGATAATTCTACATTCATGAAATTTGAAATCCCATTTACGGTAGCTTTTGTGCCAGTTAAATTAAGTCGAGAGTCCATTACCGAAACTAATAAAAATAAAAAGGGTATATCTTCTCAATATTTACGAAATTTTGCCTCCATAGAATAAATTACATCAACAAAAATTGACAAATTCCTATGCTTTTGAAATCCTTGTGAAATATAGAAAAAGAGTTGTAAAACAAGTGAAGATTTAGGGTAATAAACACAGCAACATTTCTTCGTAGCATCAAAAAAAGGTTTTAAAATTTTTTTCACGACAAATGCAAAAGACCATTCCCAATCTTTTAAATTATATTTGAGTCCATGTGTATTTCTACCATTATAATACATTGAAATAACTTTATCATAACTTTCACACGAGTGTAACATAAGATATATATAATTTCATCTATGTGATACATCAATGAGAAATTGTTTCTCTTCTAAGCCATACTATGCACATAAAATGTTAAATGCTTGTTTTTTTGCTGGTGATATAGTAATAAAATTAATTGTTTGCCAAATTTTATCTAAATGTGATTTTACATGTTCCAATCCATCTTTTACAATCAAATTAATAATGTGGAATACACAATGTTGATTAAAAAATAAACCTCCAAATGTAGAATTCAAATCATGAATAAATTTTTCGACAACAACTTTGTTTACACTAGCATTATCAAAAGTAAAACTTCGAACAATTTCTTGCATATCATATTCTTGTATAATATCTTTTAAAACCATGTATATGTTAGTCGCATTATGAGGATATTCTACATATATGAATATAATAATTCTTTTATGCATAATCCATAGGTGATCAATGCAATGAGCTGTCGCAGCAAGATAACTTTTTTTATTAACATCAGTCCATAAAATCAGAGGTAAATGATATAACACAATTAAAAGTTTTTAGACTTTCAACGGCAGTTTGTTTTCTGCTGTTATATAATTTTATAGCATCCGAACGAAGAGTATTTCTACAATAAGAATTATACCTGGGTTAGAGATGATTCTACACAAGACGAGTAAAGTATTCTGACTCAATCATTGTTAGCAACATCTCTGCTGCAGCCATGTATGTGGTCATTCCTTCACGAAATCTTTCTTGTGAATATATAAAAGTGGAAAGAGTGGAATCGGAAACGGTAAATGTTAATTCGGTCTGTTTTGGGTAAAGATCGACTGATTTCACTTTGCAACTAAGATATGTGTCTGTTTAAATGCAATGTGCTCGAACTAGGCTTCCAACTAAGTTCTTTACCACAATAATTGCAACATACTTTCCAAATATCAACTCCATTTTGAATCCCAACTTTTTTACGAGTCAAATGTTGCCAACAATCTGTAGACTCTTTTTTCGACATTTTAACTTCGACTACTTCCTCCTCTTCGACATCTTCCAAATTAATTGGAACGTTTTGCATCGTACCCCGATGGAGTACTCAAACTACCTTTAAATTGATTAATCTCATCACTGGTAAAATTCATGTGTAAGTATTATAGTAAAGAATATTGAATAATAGAGTAAAAGAAATAGGAGAGTAGAATATAGAATATTGTAGTAAAGAATATATATAGCCAAATGTATAAATTGAAAATAAGAGTTAAGCAATTGAAGAGTAGAATATTGAATATTGCGTAAAAAATTAGAGATAGAGTGATATGAAATTGTAAATTTTTTCCCGTATTTATAGAAAAAAATATATCCGTTTTTTTAAAACTCTTTTTTTTTTGTTTCGTGCATGCAAGATGCGCGCAGCACAGGCAGAGGCAGATTATTACAGCAAGCAGAAATTCAAATTTTGAATTTTAATTTTTTTTTTCATATACCGAGCCGGACATAGGCCAGCCCGGGCTTGGTGCCACCGAGCCGAGCCCGAGCTGTGCGAGTCCACGATCTTTTTTGCCACTCCTACCTTTATAGTTGAGCACACATGCACCATGGTGTGGAAAAATAAAAGGGTGAATGCATATTATCTAGTAAAAAATACATTAGAAAGTTTAGGTCCGATCCTAGTATGCCAATGAGCATTTTTGTGGAAATGGTGAAAGAAGATTGCATGTATGAGATTTCAAAGCATCAGTTCTACAAGACAAGATCCAAATGTGCACAAGTGTTGCATGATATTGAAGCTGAGCAGTACAAAATTTTATGAGATTATGGAGAGGAGTTAAAGAGAACAAATCCTGGTAGTACAGAGCAGATTGAAGGGTCAGGTCCTACCTTTAAGAGATTGTATATCTATTTGGGGGCTTGTAAAGAGGGTTTTAAGGTTGGATGTAGACCAGTTGTTGGGTTGGATGGTTTCATAAAGTCTGCACAAGGTGGACAGTTGCTGGCAGCTGTAGGAATTGATCTTGAGAATTGTATATATTCCCCATAGCATGTGCAGTTGTTGATGCTGAGAACAAAACAAACTGATAATAGTTCATACAGTTGTTGGTTGATGACATAAGTATGTATAACCCTAGAGCTTGGACATTCATTTTCTATAAACAAAAGGGTTTGATGGATTGTATAAGTCAATTATGTAAAGGGGCTGAGCATAGGTGTTGTGCAAGACATTTATACGGTAATTTCACTTTGGTACACAAAGGACTGGCCCTTAAGAGCTAGTTTTGGGCTGTAGCAAAGGCCACAACTGTGACTGATTAGATGAATGCAATGAATTGGTTGAAATAAGTTAATGAAGATGCTTACAACTGGTTTAATGAGAAACTGCCCTCCCAGTGGAGCACGTCACATTTTGAATATCATTCCAAGTGTGACATTCTTTTGAATAACTTGTGCGAGGCATTCAGTTCTTCCATTGTTGTTGCTAGAGAGAAGCCCATCATCTCTATGCTGGAAACAATAAGACATCAACAAATGATAAGAATGAATGTGAAAAGAGAATCGACCCAGAGGTGGGATCGTGCATTCGGGCCTAGGTAATGAAAATCATTGAGAAGGCTACGGATGAGGCGAGATACTTGAAGGCAAACTACGTAGGTAGTTGTAAGTTCGAGATAACCAGCAGAGATGGGTTGAGGTGGAGTGTTGATTTGAAAAAACATAAATGTACATGCAGAAAATGGTAGCTGACTGGAATGTCATGTCCCCATGCAATATCATACATGCTGTCAAGGGAAATAGGCATATATGACTACATCGACCCTTGTTAGAGCACGGAAAAACACCTCATGTGTTACTCCCCAGTAATCTAACCTATGTCAGGGCCAGAACTATGGCCAAATCTAGGAGAGCACCCTTTGAATGAACCGCAAAAGAAAAAACAGGCTGGCAAACCAAAAAAAGTGAGAAAGAGGTTACAGATGAAGCCACCTGCATGAATGAAGTTGGGACGGAGTGGCATGAAGATGACATGTAAACGATGCGGGGGATCTGGACATACCAGAAGAAGATGCAAGGGACCATTGCCTGGTAAAGCTAGTTCACAACAAGAAGCAGAAGCAAGCACGAAATCGAAGTCTCAATAACCAAAAATTTTCAATATGAATAAGTAGAAGAGGTGAATGCTATGTAAGTTCAAGGATTGACTTTAAATATTTCTCTTTTTAACACATTTGAAAGTCCATTTCATTGAATGCAAAAAGAGAATATATTTATAGAGAGAAAATTGCAAAACATTCTATGAGTTCGGGTGATGGTTCGATTGATTGGAACAATATATCCATTGGACAAAAAAGTCAGAAGTCAAAATGATCAAATTTTGATTTGTTACATTTTTTATCAATGGGATGACCTTCGATTCTAGCCGGTTGACTGTCATTCCCGGTTGATTCGGTCAATTTTCTTGTTTTGGCTCCATTTGATTCGATTCGAATGTTTTGAAAAGCATAAACTTTTGTAAAGTATTTTTAATTAGCTTTTTAAGGTACAAGATATTCAAAAATTATGAACTAAGTTCAAACATCATTTTGAAAATCATTTTTATTTTTGATCAAACTATTTTATGCAAGTGATAATCGAAATAGCTTTTAATGCACATATGGTTTTTAAGTTTTTATCATTCAATGTTAAAGATCAAAGATTTACGACATTTACATTTGGTTTAGAAAGCCTAGTCTTTGACGATTATTATTATTATTTTTTTTTCAAATTTTACTCTTAAGCTTTTGTCTTGGTCTTTCTTTGAAGTTTGACTTTTAAGCTCTCTTGTCTTCATCTTTTTTTGAAGTTTGGCTCTTAAACTCTTATCTTGAAGTATCTAGTCTTGAATGCTTGGAAGACTTGACTTCGATCTTGACCTTCATCTTGAGTCAGATTTGATAGTCTTGATTTTGATCTTGTGATGACAAACGATCAATCTATCATTGGATGTTTTGAAAACTATAATTACTTAAATTCAGTTGTTAATAAGCATAATTAACTTGTTTGTTATAATCAAAACTTTAAGGTTATAATCAACCATATGTCAACCTAAGTTATTTAAAAACATGTTCCAATATCACTTTTACTCTTTCATAGTTTGGGTTGAAAATGTTAATTTGGAAATGATGACAGGAACCCAAGTCTCTTGTTAAACTAAATTACATTTACGGAATTTGATGAATCTTTTTGACTTATTAACACCACATTAAATTGAATATAAATTTGATGTACCGTGGTGAATTTTATAAGAAAAGGCAACATGACTGGTGTTAAAAAAAATTGGTTATATCTAGTTGCTTTTGTTCTTGATATTAGAATCGAGAATCGGACTACAATTGATTGTTTCTCGATTTTAATACTCAAAATCGATTAGAACTTGATTAGAGCCGAATTAAATTGACAGTTCCGATTCAATTTTGGTTTGAACCAATTATTTTGTTAACTTTTGTCTGAATTTTATGACTATATAAAATTATTTATTTTTAAATCTTAGTAAGTAGAGTTTTAATAAATGAGTACTTACCATTATGATGTTATCCTAATCTCATAGTTAAAGCAATTACGTTTTAAATTTATTGATAAATAAATAATTTATAAATTAGTTATGGATAGATTTAAGTAAATATATTTTCAATGAACATTATAAAAATGTAATGAATGTCTAGCACTTTTTGTATTATGATAGTGAAAATGATACGATGATGGAATAACCTAAAGGCAAAGAATTACTCCAGAGTTATTGAAAATGCTTACCAATAACGATCATGATTTAGATGATATCTGTGTTTTACAAATTTTCTTTTTCCAAAATAAGCCTTTAGGGATGAAGATAGCTAATAACTTTAAATGCATATTTTTCGAAAAAAGATATAATTGCAAAAATAAAAGTTGTAACTTTTATTTTTGCAATTATATCTTTTTTCCAATTATATCTTTTTTCGAAAAATATGCATTTAAATATATATATATATATATATATAACCAATTATTATTTTATATTTTCGTTGGGGCCTAAGTTTTTTTTATATATATAGTACATTTTCTTATGCATTTAGCGAGATTATTAATTTAGTATATTGGTTCGAATCGAATCGAATCGAGAAGTTTTTATTATTTAAACGAGATTATTAATATATCAAACATTTATTTATCGAAATTTTGATGTGTCTAATAACTCAATGTATTGTCATTTAAATGGTGTTATATAAAAATTTAATATTTCAAATGGAGTATTTCGACAGAGTATCCTTAATTTAAATTCGATAAATTGGTCAAAAAGTTTTCATTATTTATTGGAAAAGGCACTTTCATGTCAACTTCGAAGTTCTAATCACTTGGCTTTATGCTCTGGCGATTTGCACTTTGGCCAACTTCTATTGTACCGTACCAATTCCCACTTTAAGGGAATGGACAAGTTGAGTTGCTTTCCATTTGCCAATGGTACTCAACCAAGTGGGGTACCTAAATTCATGTTTAGTTGTTCAGATGGCCACGCGTCGCGATAAGTTTATAATTAAGCCTTGACAAGAAATAAGAGCAAATGAATAAAAATAAATAAAGAAAAAGAAATAGCATAAGAAAATGATTAAATTGATATTTGATGTTATTTCGGAATTAAACACTTGCAAAAAAAAAAAATAATAATAAATTTGAGTTTTATCTGAGATTCTGAATTTAAGCTTTTGAAAAATTGTGTGCCCGACATGAAAATAAAACATAATTGATACAAGTGTGAATTATCGATTTGGTGTAGGTGTTGTCGCACGGCATCAATAGGCTTGCCGCTTTAAGTTGATCGTTATTATCAGTAGCACTTCTAGACATTGCGGGTAGAAAAAATAATTAAGTTCTTTTTCCTTTTTTTTGTTTAAAGTAATCATCATACTAAGATAGTCATCCAATCGTTAGACACACCTTGATCGACCATAATATTAGCTCCTCCTTGACCGACCACCTACGTGAGAAGTTAGCTCGGGCTAGCAACATTAGATTCCCTCCTTACGAGTCAATTGTATTATTGCTTGTGGGTATACGACCACGGATCACCAACCTTGGCAAAGTATTCTCATCTCAGTGTCATGTCATCGTTGTGTTTGAATGCCCCTTTCATCAGCACACCATGTCGAATTGTTAATATGTGGTCAATAATGTAACAGATCGTGATTCCTTGTTAGCCATACGTGGCATCCTTTTATTAGGTCGTCAAGCTTGACTTCTGAACTATTATGTGCATGCGACATGCGGCTACCTTCCATAATGTGCCATCTAGCCTATATGATATATCCACACTACAAACTATAATTTAGCTCGAAAATCCATACTACCGTCATAATTAGGGTTGGACAAAAGTTACTGAACCGAATCGAGCGGTTCTTTATAAATTAAATGTCCAAACGTGTATCTGAATCGAGAATCGATGAGTTTGGTTCGGTTCTCGATTCTAGGCCAAGAACCGAAGAACTGAATCTAAATAATTTTTTTAATTTTTTATATTGAATTAATTAAATTATTTTATTTTTTCTAAACAAATTAGCAAATTAATTAGGTAAATTTAATTTTTTTGTTTGTTAATCGTGTTTTTTTCAATTATGCTTGTAAAGTTTCTTACTATGGCAAGTCAAGCAATTGATGATTAAATCAAATAGTTGATAAGTATTACCAACACTTAATATATATTTCATTTTTTTTATATAGGTTGTTTGAAACAAATGAATTATTAATATGGATCGCCGATATTTTAGTATTAATATCTATTTTTTGGTATTTGTATATATTGAATTAATCTTATTGGACAACTTGTTATTTATATGTTTTTAAATTGAGTTACGTTAATTTGTAATAGTTACGAATGAACATGTTATTAGTTATATTTATGTAGTGTTGTTGTAAATGTTAAAAAATTTAATTATGGTACGAAACCGAAAAGAACCGAATCGAACCTGAACCCGAACGGTTCCATAATTATATTTGGACCCGACGATTCCATTTATTAAATACTCGAAAATTTTTTGTCGGTTCGATTTTAAAGAAAATTGAACCAAATCGGACCATGTCCAGCCCTAGTCATAATGATGACATTTTCAAATTTTGATAATTTTTCCTTTTTTTAAAGTAGTGGGCCTAATTTTATAGGTCTAATAGTTGGTTTGACTTTAAGTATCATGGGCAAAAGTCAATTAATTAGATTAAGTGGAAATTATACCTATATATCATTTTTAACTTTTCAATCCAAAATTAAGGTTTAAAAGGTTTTTGTTCAAAAATTAGGCCCCTGTTTGGTGAGAATTAAAATTAATTTTTTAGTAGATTTTAATAAATGTTTTTGAAATATGTGTTTAATATTGATTATTTTACTTTGATTTAACTTCTAGTTTAAATCAATACCAAACATGGTCAAGGAATAATTTATCTTTTGAATATTAATAATAATATTATAAAATTATGTTATTCTACGTATTCACCCCACCCCACCCAACACATCCCACCACACCACATTCACCCAAACCTAATTTCACTTCCAAACGCTAAATCGTTTCACTTCATCTTCTCTCTTTATCACTCTATCTATCCTCTCTACTCGACCCACCCTCTCTATTCTAACGTCGATGCTCTCGCAACGTCACCTGACCACTGCAACAAGGCAGCACATTTGCTCCGCGCAGATATGTTTGTTAGTGGTTTTTCTGATTCGATCTGCTATGAGTGATTTGTTGATGAGTGATTTTCTAATAAGATATACCGCTTAGTTGGAGTTTTGAGGTGGGTATTATTGTTCAGAGAAAGCCTACAATTGTATGGAATCATTGACAAATAATAATATGATGAGGTGAGTTATCGTCCCACGAGGAATAATTATTACCTATAGATTACTAGTTTGTATCAAAATTGATATTTGTAACGCAAAAGAGTTGATTTATTTGTATTTATTCTAACTTAAGATAAGGGTATATAAAGAATTGGTTTTTATCAAATAATGAGATGAATATATTGGATTTAAGAATTCACCCATTATGTATTTTCCATTCTCAAATCATGTAATTCAGTGATTTTCATGTGTTCATAAATATCGATAATCCATTAATATCTAATATTTTTTTTTCAAAATATATTAAATATATCCTGAGCACAATACGATTCAAATTCATATGCAACACAAGCATTCAATCATCACACGATTATCACACAGTTGTATACACTATAAGTTATTCTTAATATTTATTATCTGTGTCACATATGCAGTGTTCTACTTATTGTGAGTTTTCTAAAACTACAATAGCAACCTATCGTCTAAATAGCACGCAAGCATTCAAACATTGAAATATGCATCCACAATTGATCAAGAACACAAGAATTCACTAAAATATTTAATAATTGAACTAAAAATAGCACTCAATAAATTTCATCATTCATTACAAAAGAAGTTTAGCCTGACATTATTGTATTCAAATTATACAAAAAAATATTGAAAAAGATATCACCCTTATGAAATAACTAGAAGAAGATCTTGAAAATTCCTTTTTTTTTTTTTTAATTCGAGCCTTGAATTTTCAGTTCTTGTAGTAAAACTCTTCTACGCTGCTTGCTAACCCCTCTTCAATTATAAAAACATGGTCTCGTGTTTTGGACGACCATTAGGTTATATAAAATGCCAAGATCCCATATCAAAACTTTTCGAAATAAGAAAAGGAAATAGAGTTTTTCTCCCTAAATTTCTTCCATACGCGCGTGTGGTTTAGTGTGAGGCATGTGCGTGGAAGAATCAATTGGGCTTCAGGCAGCATGGGTGAAGGGCTAGGCTTGCGCCGGACCTACTGAGCCGTGCGCATGCTTGAAGCTTCCTCCCCATACATTTCGGTCATTCTTCATTTTTTTTCAGCTCATTTTCCTCTTTTCTCATCCAATTGAATCCTAGTATTGTCCAATCATTACTTTGAGGCCCGTTTACACTTTTGAGTGTTTACGTTTGGGTCCCTGAACTTTTTATTTCTTAACTTTTCGCTCATTTCACTCATTTATGTCATTTTCATTGAGTTTTGCTTGAGAAACACAATTTACATCAAATTAAGCCATATTTTATTAAAATAACCAACAACTATCATAGTTTAACGACTAAGATAAGTGTACCCAATATGTTTATCATTTGGTATTTTACAAATGGTGGTGGTAGTGCTGGTAATGATGTGATGGTGAGGTGGTAGTGATGGCAATGGTGGCGGTTGTGCTAGTGGTGTGGAGTTGGTGGTGATGGTGTAGTTGGTGGTGGTGGTGATTCATGTGGTGGTGTTGCCGATGGTGAGGTGGTTTGGAGTTCAGTTGGTGTTTGGACTGGAGTGGGGTGAGATTTTGGGTGATTGTAACTAATAAATTGATTAATTTGTAACTAATAAATAATGTCACATAAAAAAGGTGAAATTGCAATTAAATTTGTAATTATGACACAATTTGTACCCTTGTTTGACCCTCATTATTTTCAAAATACATTTTTTTCCATTTTCTTTTCAACCACATATTTTCAATAAAATAAAGGGTTATTGGCGCAAAACGTCCTTACCTATGATGGGTTTTGTGGAAAACGTCCTTACGTTTGATTTTTTGGTGCAGAAAGTCCTTACCTTTGCATTTTCTTGCGCAAAACATCATTTTCACCAATTTTTAACCTAAAATGACTATTATACCCTCATATATAAATAAATAAAAACGAAAAGAAACGAAACGAAAAATAAGGAATAAATTGCAATTTTACTCCTAATCTTTTTAAAAAATACAAATGAGTCCAGAATTTATAAAAATATTAAAAAAAGAAAAAAAACTTTCTTCTCCTCCAATTCTCTTCTCCTGATTAGCTGCAGAACAGGGACGAGTTTCCAAAAAAAAAAATTCAGGGCCTTTAACGTCTGCCCAACTGTCTAGTTTGAGCTCGGGAGTAAAGGAATCAGGCATGCCTCTATTTTTTCTTCTTCGGGGTTGAGAATCGTCGGTAGTCATGGAGGCAAAGCAGTTGGTCAACTGGTCTAGGGCTCGAATCGAACAGCTGTTATCATGTGGAACTTCACGGACTCAAGGACGGATGTGGCGAAGCAGCTGCGGCTTGCGAGACCTGAGTCGGAGGAGGCGGAGGGAGGTGGAGAAAGCTAAATTGAAATGGCAACTGAAGGCTGGAGCTGCGAGAATGAAGGTTTCAATCAAGACCGACCTAACGATCCTTGGTGCCTTCCATTTACAAACCCCAATCGCCTTTTCTGTGATTGAGATTAAATTGATTTTCTGTTATTGAAATTAAATTGATTTTTTGTTATTGAGAATTCAAAGATGGTGGAGATAATGAGTTAGAGTTGGAAGGGGTGAACTTTCTGGATGCTTGATGCCGAATGTAGAGATCAATTTTGGGGTGGTTTAGCAGCTGGAGGTGGAGGGGAATTTTCAGGTGACATGGACGTTGGTGGCGGTGGAGGATGTGGAAGAGAGAGATTTTTTTTTCTTTTTTTAATATTTTTATAAATTTTGGACTCATTTGCATTTTTTAAAAATATTAGGAGTAAGATTGCAATTTATTCCTTATTTTTCTTTTCTTTTCTTTTTTATTTATTTATATATGAGGGTATAATAGTCATTTTAGGTTAAAAATTGGTGAAAATGATGTTTTGCGCAAGAAAATGCAAAGGTAAGGACTTTCTGCACCAAAAAATCAAACGTAGGGACGTTTTCCACAAAACCCGTCATAGGTAGGGACGTTTTGCGCCAATTACCCTTTTAGGGTATATGTGTATTATTCCCTTAGATTAATTCTTTAATTTATTGACCCATGAGGGTTGGGGATTTACTAATCCTATGAGATTAGGATCGGTAGAATCTTATATAGCCCTTGTTTATTTAGATAAAAATTTACTAAAAAATTTAAATCAAAGTCCCTAATTAATTCTAATCATATATTTCATATGACTCGCAATTTTAATTACACATTGCATCAACTTTATCAAGAATTTACTAAAACTCCGATTTTAATATATACCAAAACAAAACAAGGAGATTATTTGAGTTTAAAAGTTCATGGACTCGTCATATTCTACTCTCTCTTAAAAGAGAGATTTTGAGGTTTCCTATTCATTTGTGAATTCTACTAATATATTACTATTCCATATGTGGACAAAAAAAATAGTCGTCTCTATTGACTTAATTGATACAAGTAATTATCAAAAAAAATAAAATCTGCAAATCGACTTAATGACATAGTAACAATGGTTACCTGTATTTTGCCACTTTCTACACTACATGCAAATGCACTAAATGCAATTGTAATAATATAATTTCTTTTCTTATTTTGAAGGGCGGGATGAATATGAGAAAGATGAGTTTATAGTGGATGATGTCGAGGATAAATAAGAAGAGGAGGATGAACATATAGCTCACAATGGTGAGGAAAGACAAAAGAATAAGAAAAGGAATAAAATGGTTGGCTATGAAATAACCGAAACCACGATTTAACTGTTCATGGGCTCAAATCCAAAACGAGTCAAATCTTAATTTTTTCCCCAAGAATTTATATAGGATTTATTCAATTTGAATGCTTGTCTTCGTGATTAGGTTATCTTAATGAAAAATTGTGAATTTGACTGTGAACGCTAATGAGTACATTTCACGATCATGGATAGTAGCGAAGAGGCAACATATCATTTTTTTATCTTTAAGATTGTCAACATATCATTTTACAATTGAAATACAAGATAGAAATGATTTTGTTGTAGATTATTGTCAACACGAAAAAAAAAGTGAACTGTAAAAATAAAAAATAAAAATGAAGACTCCGCACTGTGTGGAGCATGCTATGTACCATATATACATAAAATCAGAATTTCTTCAGGGGGCCTTGTCCCCAAGCCCCTATGAGGGACGCTACCTCCTCGACTCCCACGACCGACACGTGTCACCACACCTGCGCCCGTTTTAAAAAAAAATCTTATTTTTTTGCCATAAATTATACTTATTTATATTTTACACAAACTATAAATATAATTTCAGTTATTAATAATTTAATTCAAAAATATCAGAAAATATTCAATTCCATACATACATGAAAATAAAAAACATTAGAAATTTAATTAACTTATTAATAACTTAATTCAAAAACATTCGAAAATACGATCGATCCTCCTCGGGGGCATTGCCCCGACCCCCCCCCTACAAGGGCGTTGCCCCTCAATCCCCGCGACCTCTACCCTTTTTTTCTTCCAATTTTATCATGTTGCTTCTGAATATTTGATTTCTTCGTGGGTAAACTATCGTGTATTGTATATATACCCTTGTTGAATTTACATCCATACTTTGCTCCCGACGGAGGCCAAAAGGCAAACAACAACTTTCTCTATACGTTTTGCCACAACATCAATTCCAATTCGCTACGTCAATTCCCTATCGACTCTTAGGATTTGTTTTACAAAAATCGCTTCACTGAACTCATAAAAAGAAAAAAATCTCTTTGTTCTACACAAAAGCAATTAAATCTACAAAAACAAAAAAATCGTTCTTATAACATTGGTACAAAATTGAGAGATACATTATAGTCTGCAACTTCTCTCCTATTACCAACAACAAACTCAAAGGCAAAGAGAGCGGCGACAACGACTTCGCACTGGACACACTGATTATAGCAAAAGAATAACTCATCCTATGTCCTGTACATATGTTTTAATATTCTCAACATGCGACAATTTTCCCAACAACCTCAAGTTCAAGAGTCAATTGCACATGATCTACATAATAATGAGTGGAAATTCAATAAATTTCTTAATCGTAGGTAAGGTCAATGGGTGTGTTGGGGAGAATATGCTATTTCTTATTGGATATTTGATAGTTGATAAATGTGGATTATTGGATTAAGCATAAATATGTCTCCATTCTACTCTACCATTTTTGGTAGTTCTCATGGACAAAAATAACTATCCATTTTTAATGTTGGGTAATTTTATGTGGTAGAATTGCATTAAATATTTTAGTAAATGTTTTCTGTCAAACAATTGTCCTTCGATTAATTTCCAGTGCAACCGAATAATGGCAATTTGATTTATTCTAAAATCTCTTCTCATATATGAGATGACAAAAAAGATGGGATATAATTCCCAATTCACGGTTCACAAAAAATATATGAGATGACAAAAAAGATGGGATATAATTCCCAATTCACGGTTCTCGTCCATTCTAAAATATATGAGATGACAAAAAAGATGGGATATCTTACAATCACATTATTCAGAAATCAATAGGTATTCCAGCTAAACGCATTGATGATTCGACTTTTGATTATTGATAAATGTTATAATTTCAATATGCATGCTTAAGTTCACTAATTCACATTTCGAATCTAGAAGAGTGAAGTTTCGAGAAGAGAAGACTAGGAAATCAAGATTCACATTATCTGATGACACCAGTAACGGATTGTGCGTATGGGCGAATTCAGCACTTTAGTTCAACTATGGCGGAGAACGTTGACCGATGACCGATGACAACCAACTATCATTAATTTTTTTTTCACTTATCCCTAATTTCCTAAAATCCTAAATTCTCAAATCACAATTTACAACACACAATTCAAAATTATAAATTATAAGCATATTCACCATTAATGTTTTTCATTTATCCCTAATTTCTTAAAACCCTAAATTTCCAAATCACAAATCACAATACACAATTAAAAATTATAAGCATTTTCACCATTAATGTTTTTCACTTATCCCTAATTTCCTAAAATCTTAAATTCCCAAATCACGGTTCACAATACATAATTCCAAATTATAAGCATCTTCACCATTAATGTTTTTCACTTATCCCTAATTTCCTAAAACCCTAAATTCCCAATTCACGGTTCACAATTCATAATTATAAGCATCTTCACCATTAATATGTTTCACTTATCCCTAATTTTCTAAAACCCTAAATTCTCAAATCACAATACACAATTATAAGTCATAACTCATAGTCTCAGACAATAATATAACATAAATTCTCATTTTTCATAATTCATAAATTACAAAGTTACAAAAATTGAAAAAAAAAATAGAATAAAAATAGAAATACAGAATGCACCCAAATAGGAATTACAGAATTCACAAGTCACAACAGCACAAGCACTAGCAAGTAGCAAATAGGAAATAGGCAAATAGTAAGGCAAGATTTTTGAGCTAATACCTACAGGCAAGCAGAATGCAGACCGATATACTAGACGAAGCTCCAGCAGACCAACCTCCAACTATTGGCTATTGCACCACCGTCCTCCGTGACACTGACTCCATCCACCTGTCTCGGCGGTGTCAAAGACTCACAGCCAGGCAAGGCCCCCCTCAGTGGAATTTCACCCTCGTGACAGTTAGGGCTGGGCAAAATGTCCGAACCGAACCGAACCGAACCGGAACCGAACCGAACCGAACCGAACCGAACGGGTATCCGAATCGAGAACCGACGGGTTTGGTTCGGTTCTCGGTTCTAGACCAAGAACCGAAGAACCGAATAAGAACCGATTTTTTTTTTTTTTTTTTTACAATTGAGCATTTGGGCTTCAAGTATATTGAATATAACCCAAACCGACCAACATAAAAAAATTGAAAAAAAAAACCACTAAATATAAAAGGAACAGAGCCCTAGAATTTTCGGTCTTCTTTTCTTCTTCTCTCTCCAGTCCATTCCTGCCGCACAACATGTTTCTCGTTCAGTCATGAGTCATTTTCTCTCAACTTGAAGAAGTCCTCCTCCTTCTAGTTCTCACACTAAGCTGGAGTACTCTCGTAATTATTCTTTTCATATTTAAGAGACGTGAGATTTTACCCTCTTAACGCTAACAGTGTTTTCGTTCTTTTATCGTGTTTACAATGACAAATTTTTTAAGCCTTCCAAAAGCTTTGCACAGAGATTTTCAGCTCTAGCTACTGGATTCTTTTTCTTTACATGATACTCAAGAAATTGTTAACATTTTAATGGTACATGGCAAGTCAAGCAATCGATGATTACATTACATAGTTGGTAAGTATTTTTAATACTTTAAAATATTACGTTCATTTGTAAAAGCTAATATTGAACCTGGTCAATATTCACACGCAGATTCACTCGGTAAAAGACTGAGCATGTTGGGATTGCCTCACTTCTCACAATGTTTTCAGAAAATAGGAATGATTTTGGTACCACTTCCCAAAATGAAGAACGTAGTTATATGCTTTTATATGTTACCTTTTGGTAGGTAAGTAGTGGAGCAGTAACTGTTTGAGGGAAGCAATGAAAAAAATTGTGATCTATATTGTCTAGTACTAAAGTGTTAGCATTTTGTGAAAACTTTCTAATATGTTATGGATTAATTATTCAAGACGCACTGACAAAATTTTCTAAATGTATTTATATAGTGTTATTATGAATGTTAAAAAAATTAATTATAGTAGGAACCGAACAGAACCGAATGGAACCGAACCGAAACCCGAACGGTTCCAGAATTATATCTGGAACCGACGGTTCCATTTACTAAATACCCGAAAATTTCTAGAACCGAAAAAATCGAACCGAACCGACCCGCGCCCACCCCTAGTGACAGTCGTCCATTTCCCTCCTCTACCGGACCAAAATGAATTGAATTTGGTTTTGTAATTGTTGTGGCTTCATTGTAATGGACTTTCATATTTCAACCATGAATTGTAGGATTGGGCCCAAACAATTAAACAAATGAAACAATAAGAAATCGAGCAAAAAAAAATTACAGTGTCTTCTACTCTTCTTCACCTCTCTGCCCGACGAACGGGTGAGTCGACTGAGAGATGTGAAGGTTCCGACGGACCCAGCACCCAGCACGAGCGGCCGCAAGAACTGACCAGGTGCTGGGTCCGTCCCTGATTGTGCGAGAGGTTGAAGATAAACAAAAAATTGGAGAACAACCACAAGTTTAATTTCGCTATTTGTAATTGGTGTTTCTAAGCTAAGACGAGAGTGGCCAATTTTTTCATGATATGAAAAGAGCTCGTTTTCAAAATGGAGTTAAAGATCATTCTTTTCCTCATGGTATTAGCTTTCTCAAGAATTGCTTTTAAGAACAGCATTTTGTAGTTCTTGAAAAGGTACAAGAAGACGTTCTTTGAAAAATCCTACGAATTTACCTACCCAACCAAGCATACCACAAACAAAATATTGAGAACTTGTTTGATTCTATTTTTTTTTTTAATATATTTTTCTTGCTCTTCTTTTTAAAGATCCATTCTTAACACAATTTACAAGCTTCTCTTTCGTTTTTAAGAACACATTCTCCATCAATTTGGTATTCTAAAATGCTTTCTACCAAAAAAAAAAAAAAAAACCATTAATAAAATAAAACTCTAAAAATGCTATAATTTATGAATCGTCCTAGTCCCCGTTTGGGCTCATTATTTGAAATTATAATTTTTAAAATAGTATTTTTTTTTTAAGAATGTGTGATTAAAAAAGAAAAAATTGTTTTGAATTTACGTTTAATATTATTGGATAAGTGTGATTGATAGGAAGCGAGAAAAATGGCTAATGGGAGCTAC
Organism: Fraxinus excelsior; assembly: GCA_019097785.1. Lineage (NCBI taxonomy): Eukaryota > Viridiplantae > Streptophyta > Magnoliopsida > Lamiales > Oleaceae > Fraxinus > Fraxinus excelsior. The sequence continues at coordinate 14,016,508 of CM032624.1, read as the reverse complement.
ACAGTGGAAACATTAAAAAGAAGAAGCACAAACAGCATAAATAATCAACACACAATCAAGCTGCCTACACAACTTCAGTCTTCAAATAAACATAAATAATAACAGAAAATCTGTATTTTCTAGTGGTGATGGCCAGGTATTCTCTCCTTGATCTTCTCCATCATGCTCTTCTTCTCGTGCTCCGGTGCAGTAGCAGTCGATGTTGCACTGCAGACCGTAGTGGTGGCGCTGTGTGCGGCTTCATCCTCGTCTCTGTGCTTCCCACCTGTCAACTTCTCCTTTATTTTCTCTTTCAGTCCCTTCTTCTTCCTCCTCCCACCTTGCCCGTCGTCCTCCGACTACATTTACACAAGAAGATAATCAAAAACTAAAAAGAAAAATATACAATAAACTTCAATTGCATTCCCTTTATCGAGAATCCTGAGAACTGGAATCACCCCCTTCTCATATTTCAATTGAATATCACAAATTGAAATTTCATTCCAACCCGTCAAAAAAAAAAAAAAATTGGTACAATGTAAATTAGGTAGAACTAAACAGTAAATTAATAAGAAGAAAAAGGTGAACAGTAAAAAATTATATACAAATTAATGGCAAGATCTTGAAACAAATATCAAAATTAAACTCACCGAGCTAGAGCTAGAACTGCCGGAACGATGAAGCTGCTCCTGCAGCTGGTGGTGGTGGTGCTGCTGCTGTTCACATGTCTGGCCACCCATGCCGGCCTCTCCGAGCCCAGTTCTACCATAAAAAGCATGCTGCTCTTCATATTCATCGGCCATGCCAACCCCGTCGACCCCAGTACCATGAACAACACAGGCAGCGCCGGTGGCAGCTCTAGCATACGAAAGCCCAGTTCCGCCACCAGCAGTGGTAGCGACAGCAGTAAGATGCACAGGATTGCCGTACTCATCAGTTAGTTGAACAGGTTTCCCATATTGATCTGCAAGCTGAATTGGATTGCCATGTTTATCACGTATATCAGCCATTTCTCAAAGGACAAAACAGAGTTGAAACGATGAATATACAAGTAAGAAATTACTGTTTGGGGGCTCTTTAAATAGGGGAAAAACCAAAGACGGTAGCGAAGAATGCATTTTCTGCATGTAATTAGGGTTCTTACACGTGTTGTGAAGATGGCAAGATATACTGCCACGTAAGAATAGTGACCACTTCGCTTTTCACCATTTTTAAGGATTGGGACGAGGCCAAAGGCATGTTTGGCTTACCTAAGTTGAGGTTCATATGAAGTGACAAATCACTTGGTAAAATCGTCGGTAATCGATTTTCGTTCATCACTTTCACCTACTTTAAAAATTGTTTCTTATTTTTCATAAGAAATTGTGGTGAACAGTGCAAAATCGTACGGATATGAACGTGGATGTGTATCTTGATTAATTTGACCGTTTTGAGGATTCTTATTCGAAGTTTTCATAGACATGTCTTCGCGTATTCATTGACCGTTTTGTTCAAGAAGAGAATTTCTTCTAATACTATGTAGTTTTCTTGAATAATGCCATTAAAATTTCAAATTGCTCAATACTTTTTCGTTTTGTGGTGGGCTGGTGGCAATGACGATTTGGAATGATAGTGTAATTTATCTGTAAATTTTTAGGAGGAATAATATAGGATCTTATGAAATATGTGGTTCATAAATGGATAGTATCCGTAAATATTAATGTTTAATTTTAACTGAATAAAAAAGTAACCTTTGAATAATTTTTAATTTTACATGAAGGGAGACTAGCTTTCATCAAACCACATTCATGCATTTAAAACTATGTTCTTGTGTGAGCTAGCAAGGCACTATCTCACTTAGCTTTATTTCTCCTTCATTAAAAAGGTTTTTTTTAAAGGAAAATGAGCTTTGAAATTTAGATTTTTTGAAAAATGTGTGGTTAAAAAAATAAGAAAAAGATTGTGAATTCACGTGTAAAATATTTTATCGTGTGAATGTGATTAAAATTGAGTTTAAGAAAAAAAAGAATTTTAATTTAATGAATGACAAATAGGGGGTTAAATCTCAATTGTCTTCATAATGAAGATATTATAGTTTTTTCTTCGACTCGGCAGTTCGACATTGGTTGGTTCGCTAAATTCTGATCCGAAATTTATAATTGTGCGCATTGCTAAATGAAATGTTTCAGACACATCGTGAGTCACGTTGCTTAACTGATAAAAACCCTACGCGCAACAGCCGTTCCAAACAGACCCTAAATCTGGTTTGAGAAAAATAACCATAAATGATAACTAATTCTCGTACCAATACTTGATCAAGGTGAAGATGCTTGTACGAAAGGCACAAAACAGAAAGAAAAACACAAGCAAGGGATATCTGATAAGTGAATTTCCTACTCTCCAAAAGGGTGCTGACAATTGCAAAAGGGTGGTGGTGGGGGGGGGGGGTGGAGTGCTACGAAAAAAAAAAAAAAGACAGAGAGATCAAGTAGTTAAGTTACTCACTCAGAAGAAGAAAGAGCACCCGACTCAAGATTTAGGGGAATCGAGACTATTTGAGGTATGCAGGTCTAATTCTATTGGAATAAAATTTGTTGCAGTAAATAATATTTCCAGAATTGACTTGCTTAATAGTAAGAACATAATGTATTAATTTATACGAGTAAAAACAGAAAGTATTGAACGAGTAAAAACAGAACAGAAAGCATTAAACGAGTAAAAACAGAAAGCTAAAACAATTGCAGAATTCGAAATGATGATGATCGAGGCGAGAAATGGGCTATCTGTCCTTAAGACGTTTTTACTCCGTTACACGGTGCTTACGGTATGTGGTAAAGCGTCTCTCAAGATACAACGATCAGGCACTTGTAGAAGCAGCACTTCAACTGCAAGATAACGAACCGTAACTGGATGTACTCTCCCAGACAAATGCAGAAAAGGAAACCCGAGAAGAAGACTGTATGCGGTATGAGTTCGAGTGTTTGTTGGTATGTCGAAATGAAAGTCTGAGGACCCTTTAAATAGAGGAGGCAGTTTGACGGTTGAGCCTCGTACAACTCCCCACTTTGAGCAGTTTCACCACCCACGCCCACTTAACTCACGGTTGAGCAGTTAAGACGTCCACTTAACTCGTCGTTTTAGTAAATTGATGAAAATGGAGGGAATTCAGATAAAATTTAAATCCAAAAAATTAATATTGACCCGGGCCGGCCCAGGCCCACGACCACGACCACGACCCCGACCCGACCCGACCGGTCTGACGGACGGACAGCGGCGGCGCGCGCGCGTGTAGCCTTCGGTTAGTCGAGATATTGTCTAAGACTCCCCCTTTTCAAAGACTATTGGTCCCCTTGGGGCCCAAACTCATTTCCAAACTTGAGGTTTATTAAGTGATTCAAGATTGTGTTTACAACCTATGTGGGATTGGAACAGTTTTCCAATTATTTCTCATTTATTCCTTTTATTTATTGTCTAACTTTCAACCATAATTTCTCATTCATATTGAAATGGTTTTTCACAATTAAATATTCTACACTCATCTACTCGAAATATAGAATTTAATTGAACATTTATTTCAACAATTCGAACATTGGATCCCACTTAAAATTGTGGTCAAAGTTGACCCATTTGGCACCATTTTCAACAATCCCCCACATGAATGGAAATTATCATGACTATGCAATGCAGACACAAACAGAGAGTACAGGCGAAAGACTTATTGCATCAGGAGATGTAGCTTTTGGCTTTGAACCCGCGTTAGTGGAATACTATCGAGTTTACTTGGCTAATCAGTTAACTGATGTATTGAACTGTTCAGCTGTTGGTGTAAACCAAGGCAACAGTATCCACACAATAATCTTTCTATTCAATTCTTAGGTTCTCATAGTTATGTTCATTTTGGCCCTGAACAATTCTTGGGATTTATAAGTGCTTTAGAGAATTTTAAGCCTCAAATTCTCATAGAAGCGGTCATACTTCACACTTATATAGTTGATCTCCTATTAAAAGTATTCTGCTGTACTCCACTCGGATTATCCAAGCTATAAGAATCATTAAAAGTTACAACTTAACATTTTACATTCTGCAGACAGCACTTTTTAATAAAGGAATGGTTAAGTGCTTAACTGAGTCTTAATAACTTAGTTGTCCCATTGAACCAAGATCTTGGAATCTCCAGTCAACAAGGTTGGGTTACCATCATTAAGATTCATGCATGTTCGACTTTAGTCCCATTCCCTTTGATAGATAATATACGTGATCTCTTGGTAGGCCTTTTGTAAGCGGATCCGCGAGATTCTCCTTTGATTTCACATAATCAATGGAGATAATACCATTTGAGATCAACTGCTTTATGGTATTGTGTCTACGACGTATATGTCTAGACTTACCATTATACATGCAATTTTGTGCCCTTACAATAGCTGACTGATTGTCACAGTGAATACTAATTGTAGGTACTGGGTTAGGCCAACACGGAATATCCTCTAAGAAGTTATGAATCCATTCCGCTTCTTCTCCAACTTTATCTAAAGCTATAAACTCCGATTCCATTGTTGATCGAGCTATGCAAGTTTGCTTTGAGGATTTCCAAGACACAGCCGCACCACCAAGTGTAAATACATAACCACTTGTGGATTTAGAATCTTTCATATCAGATATCCAATTTCCAGTTATCATGCTTGGATTACATGTGAACATACTCAATTTATTAACTGCGAACGCAATATCAGGACGTGTGTAGTTCATTAAGTACATCAAACTCCCAATGACCTGAGAATATCTTAATTGATGTACAGGTTCACCTCTATTCTTTGCTAAGTGTAGACTCGTGTCTACTGGAGTGTTGATTGGACTTTCATCAAAAACTCCAAATCTCTTTAACACAGACTCAACGTAATGAGATTGTGAAAGAACGAGGCCATCTGGTGTTTTAAAAATTTTAATTCCAAGAATTACATCTGCTACACCCATGTCCTTCATGTCAAAATGTTTTGTTAACATTTTCTTAGTAGACACAAAGATATCATGATTGCTACCAACATTAGCATATCATCCACATATAAACATACTAAGACATATGATGTCGGTGTACTCTTATTATACACACACTTATCACACTCGTTAATTTTTAAACCATTTGACAACATTGTTTTGTCAAATTTTTGGTGCCACTGATTTGGCGCCTGTTTTAATCCATATAAAAATTTAACGAGTCGGCAAACCTTTTTCTCTTCTCCATGAGCGACAAATCCTTCAGGTTGCTCCATGTATATTTCTTCTTCCAACTCATCATTTAGAAAAGTTGTTTTAACATCCATTTGATAAATTTCGAGATTATGTATCGCAGCAATTGCAATAATGATTCTTATCGAAGTAATCCTCGTTATTGGTGAGTAAGTATCAAAGAAATCAAGACCTTCATTTTGTCTATATCATTTTGCTACCAAACGAGCCTTGTATTTATCAATAGATCCATCCGATTTTAACTTTTTCTTGAAAATTCACTTGCAACCTAGAGGTTTATTTCCAGGTGGGAGATCAACCAACTCCCGAGTATGATTTTACATTATCGATTCAATTTCACTATTGATAGATTCTTTCCAAAAAGGAGCCTCTGGTGTTAACATTGCTTCATTGAATGTCTTTGGTTCATCTTCGATCATGTATGTTAGAAATTCTGAACCGAAGGACGTAGACTTTCTAATCCTTTTACTGGATCTGAGTTCTTCTTCATTTTCATCATCATTTGTAGTATCATAAGTTCGTTTTGTTGAACTTACATCACTTTTGTCTTTACGAGGAAAGACATTTTCGAAGAAACTTGCATTCCTTAATTCAATTGTATCTTTATGTATATCCGACATATCGGATTTATGCACAAGGAAGCGATATGCACTATTGTTATGAGCATATCCAATAAATATGCAATCTACAGTTTTTTGTCCTATTTTTATTTGTTTAGGTTTTGGCACTTCTACCTTTGCCAAACACCCCCACACTTTCAAGTATTTATATGAAGGTTTATGACATTTCCATAACTCGTAAGGTGTTTCATCCTTTACTTTGTGTGGTATTTTGTTAAGAATGTGATTTGCTGAGGGATAGCCTCCTCCCACAAATTCTATGGTAGACCAGAATTAATCAACATAGCATTCATCATTTCTTTAAGCGTGCGGTTCCTTCGTTCCGCAATTCCATTAGATTGAAGTGAGTAAGGAGCCGTTGTTTGATGAATGATGCCTTGTTAAGAACAATATTCTTCAAACAGTACTCCATATTCTCCACCTCTATCATTTCGAACAATTTTTATTATTTTGCTAAGTTGATTTTCAACTTCATTCTTATAATGTTTAAACATTTTCAAAGCCTCATCTTTGCTTCTTAACAAATAAACATAATAGTACTGAGTGCAATCGTCAATGAAAGTAATGAAATACTTTTTCCCACCTTTAGTTTGTACGAATTTCAAGTCACATAAATCGCTGTGAATTAATTTTAAAGGTAAAGTATTTCTATCAACTAATGGAAATGGTCTTTTGGCTAACTTAGCCTCAACACAAGTTTTACATTTGTGATTAGGATCGGAACTTAAAGAAGGTAGCAAATTTAAGTTTATTAATTTACGCACAGATTTAAAGTTTGCACGTCCTAATCTTTTATGCCATAAAAAGGAAGAATCAATAATATACACAGAAGTAGAAGTTCCATTCATCTTGTTCAATTTAGGTACAATAGTAAGGACGTTCATCTTGAACATTCCATCGGTCATGTAACCCTTCCCAACGTACATTCCATTTTTAGTTAGTACAAATTTATCAGATACAAATACTAACTTAAACCCATTCTTGCTAAGAAGGGAACCAGAAACAAGATTTTTCCGAATGTCCGACACATGTAGCACATTGTTGAGGACGAGTTCCTTGCCAGATGTCATTTTCAAAGTCACCTTTCCTTGTCCTTCAACCTTTGAGCTTGAGGAATTTCCCATGAACAGTTGTTCTCCATCGATAGTTTTGTAATTAGAAAACACGCTCTTTTCAGCACAAATGTGACGAGTGGCACTAGTATTCACCCACCATTCCCTGGGATTTCAAACACTATTACATTCAAATATTACAGCAGATAGGTGCATTTCTTGAACACCTTCAGTCAGATTTTCAGTTTCAACAATATGTGCACGGTCAATTTGCTTTTTAAGCTTGCGACACTCATTTGCACGATGTCCGGGTTTGCTACAGTTGAAACAGTCCCCTTTGAACTTCTTGTTCATCTGGTTGTTTTCATTTTTCTTCGGAGCAAAGTTTGAGTGTTTCCTTTTCATGTTCTTCTTTGAACTTGATTCAGTCATGTTTGCCTTAGCTTCCATGTTTGGTCCCCCGTTCCTCCTTTCAGATTTCTTAGTATCCTCTTCGATCCTCAAACGCACAATCAACTCCTCCATGTTCATTTCCTTGCGTTTGTATTTGAGGTAATTTTTGAAATCTCTCTATGAGGGCGAGAGTTTTTCAATTACTGCTGCTACTTGGAATGACTAACTTACAGTCATTTTTTCAGCATGTAAATCATGGAGAAGTACCTGCAAATCTTGCACTTGGGAAATAACAGATTAGAGTCAAATCATTTTATAATCTAAAAATTTACCGACAAGAAATTTTTTAGATCCAACATCTTCAGTTTTATATTTTTTCTCTAAAGATTCTCATAGTTCGTTTCCAGTTTTCATTACGATATATACACCATATAGCGAATCATTCAGTCCATTCAGTACATAATTTTTGCATAAGAAAGCAATAATTGAAAGTCGATTATTTTCTCCTTGTTGAACAGAAGGAGGATCCTTAGTGAGAAACATTGTCGGCTCAGAGTGGTGAGATAGAACAACATCTTTTGTTGTCATCTCTTAAAATCGACCCCATTAAATTTTTCAAGTTTCTCTCCAGGAGAAATATGAGTTGAAGCAGACGAACCAGCCATAGTTGACGTAATTGTAGCCATAGTTGGCATCACAGTAGGGGTCACAGCCACAGTAATGGGAATTGCATTCGTCTCAGAAGTGTTAGCAATTTCTGTTTTCAAAACAGAAGATCAACAAGTCAGAATTTTCGAATCAGAATTCTGTAGAATAGTAATATAGCACAATAGTCTCTGTATAAGTAAGCAAGTACAATTTGGAAAAGTATTTAATAATTAAGAAACGTCTTAAGATTGTTGGAATAAAATTTGGTGCAGTAAATAATATTTTCAGAATTGACTTGCTTAACAGTAAGAACAGAACGTATTAATTTAAACGAGTAAGAACAGAAAGTATTGAACGAGTAAAAACAGAAGCATTGAACGAGTAAAAACAGAAAGCTAAAACAATTGCAGAATTCAGAATGATGATGATCGAGGCGAGAAATGGGCTCTCTGTCCTTAAAACGTTTTTACCCCGCCACATGATGCTTACGGTATGTGGTAAAGCGTCTCCCAAAATACAACGATCAGGCACTTGCAGAAGCAGCACTTCGACTGCAAGACAACGAATCGGAACTGGATGTACTCTTCCAGACAAATGCAGAAAAGGAAAACTGAGAAGAAGACTATGTATGCAGTATGAGTTCGAGTGTTTGTTGGTGTGTCGAAATGAAAGCCCGATGACCCTTTAAATAGAGGAGGGAGTTTGATGGTTGAGCCTCAGAAAAGGGAGAGAATTCAGATAAAATTTAAATAAATTTTATCCAAAATATTAATATTGACCAGGCCCAAGCCCAAGCCCGTGTCGTGCTGTGCCGAACGGCCGGCGACGACAGCGGGCGCGTGGCCTTCGGTTAGTCTAGACATTATCTAAGACTCCCCCCTTTCAAAGACTATTGGTACCCCTTGGGGCCCAAACTCATTTCCAAATTTGAGATTCATTAAGTGATTTAAGATTGTGTTTACAACCTATGTGAGATTGGAACAGTTTTTCAATTATTTTCCATTTATTCCTCTTATTTATTGTCCAACTTTCAACCATAATTTCTCATTCATATTGAAATGATTTTTCACAATTAAATATTCGACACTCATCTACTCGGAACATAGAATTTAATTGAACATTTATTTCGACAATTAGAACATTGGGTCCCACTTAAAATTGTGGTCAAAGTTGACCCATTTGGCACCATTTCCAACAAATTCCACGATAAAAGAGCTATGTTTCCAAACAGATTTGTCCATCAGTTAATGCTGTTTTCCCTCAACAACGCGCAAGGCCATGACGATGAAAAGGGAAATGCGCAGTTGTGGTAGTGGTAAATGGGCAGTCCGATCCCATCTCCACCAGGCCCGTTACCGGAGGCTGACCAAGACAAGCTATGAAAGGGAGAGAAAGAATAAACTCCTTAGCCATAATGGAGGTCATCCAAAAAAACAAAATCATGCACTTGAGAGCAGAAAACGACCAAAATTCAATTTACAGTAGAAAAGATAAATCAGTCTCACAATCGACCTTCTACTATTTTTTCTTTTTCTATATAATAAAATCAAATTTTTATTTGTATTTTGCACCTTACACCTTAGGCTAATAGCTACACTATTCCTGCTGGAGATACCTTTGTTCCTCGTGAAGATGCTGATGACATAATCCTGCTTTGTCCTGGAAGTAAAGTTGGATTTACGATAGCCACTGACTCCAGTCCAGGTAGGAGATGAAGACACGCTCGTTGAATCTGTGGACGCAAAAAATGCGGTCTTGAGTGATCAGACATACCAGAATAATCGATCTCTGAACTTCTGAACTACAATAGGCCACTCAAGTGCTGCAGAAGTTACTATAGAATCAAGAAATTTACAGCTGCTGTTCTCAAACTTACAAATAACTTTCACAAATAAAGTACACGAGTCCCTATTCAACTTGTTCCGGCCTTTAAGTCCGAAGTTTCATTTATAGTGCATTTGTGTCCCCTTTGCACGTGTTGACTTGTTTGAGGGTTATTCCTGTCAAACCACCTCATTTCCCTTAATAAAAATAGTTTTAAAAAACTGAGAAAATAGTGTTGATTTCTTCTTAACTCTTTTTGAAGAAAATTGAGTGGGTTGGAAGAAAATAACTCTCAAATAAGTCATTGCATGCAAAGTACACCGCTTTTCAATGGAAAAAATTGAATGTTTCTATTCAGTGGGCACCAATGTGCACCGAAAAATGAAGTTCGGGGACCTAACGGCCAGAAAAATAAAATAAAATTGGAACTCATGCAGCAACATATAAAGTACCCACAGAATATCTTTGGTTAACTCACAAACATGGGGACGAGACTTACCTCTTAGAGATCCATAAGGAAGGTCTCGCTATTTCGCCCAGAAAAATCCCCTTCTTTGAGTAGAACGATTCTCCAGCAATGATATATTCCCCTTAGACCCAAATGAGAAGTGCCGTTTCAAGAAAGGCATTCCTAAAGAGCTCTTCAAGCTGGAACTTGTTGTCAATTTGGGGCCCATTCCTTCATGCCTAATGCTTTTCTGATGATCAAACATCACGAGATCGCCACTGAGATCACTATTAACAATGCGATTCCTGGATCGCTTTCTGACTTTCAAATCCATTTCAGCTTTCAATGCCTTTTCGGACATCTTCAAAGTCCGCTTCTCCCCAAAAGTGCAGACTGGACAAGCTGGATCATACTTGTCGGCTTCACGTGTCATATTCTCCAGGCACTCAGCATGGTACACATGCCCACAAACTAAAACTGCAACAGCAGCATGTTCTTGGCTGCACCATGAAGGTCTCTGAGTTAAAGGCTTCGCACAAATGCCGCAAGTTTGGAGATCAGAAGAAAGAGATGCTGGATTTTGTCCATTAGATCTTGTTATTTTGTCACAATTGAAACCCAATAATTCACTATCAAATGACCACCTTTCTCTACGAGTTGTCATGAGCTCAGAGGAGGCAGGAATTGACCAACTATCGAAAGACCCCCCATTGGATCCCCTTGTTGAATCATTGCACAAAGCAGGGAGCACATAGGACCCCTCCTCCTCAGATATTGATAATGTCGGCGACTTGTATGCTGGAATCCGACTATCTGACACCTGTCGTAATAGCTTGTGTCCAGGAGAATGGCAATACCACCTTGAAGGAGTTGAGTATGGATGAACCAGTTGACTTTGGTATGATGATGTCGAAAGAGATGAAACTGAAGGTGCCGAAGGAGACAGCTTTACATGAGATGGATATGGATCCACTGAGAATTCATCTGACTCCTTCACCTGAACATTAAGCAAAGAAAAAAAAAACAAAGTTTGATCCATGTGTATAAACATCCCAAGCACATAATAATATAATTTAATCAACATCGTCACTCATCAGTTCCCTTGCATACCTCTGTCAAATTCTGTGCAGTAGATGAATCTGCAAATACAACTCAGGATAAGTTAACTAATGAATTAAAGAAAAATAGCATTTTACTTTTCTTATTATGTCTAGTATACATCATTGAGCATTATGTCAGTTGTGAAGCATGCTAAATTCCTTGAAGATTAAAGAAAATGCCAGTAAATGAGATTTATTATCTAACAGAGCACCATTACACATGATACTAGGTCTAAAACACTGGGTCTACAGGTCAATGGTAAATGTTATAGACAGCATAAATCTATTACCGCTAGCCTCTGAACAGTGGTAATCCAAATTCAGCAGCCAAGACGGTAACAACTACCAGATCCTAACACTCGTACAGAGCAATCACCCAAAACCAAAATATCTGCAGATCAACCAAAGTCTGGATTGATCCCATAATAGTGAAGCAATAAATGGTAAACAGACGTAGTCTTTCAAAGTAGGAAGAATGAGCACTAACAGACTATGGTCTTGATACATACAGACCGGTAACCGTCTTCCTTGTGTAGTGACCAAGTAACAAAACAAACTCTTACCACTGCAACAAGTCCCAAAAGCCATCAAATACAGGTTCGTAATTACATAAAGTGCATTCATATCTTCTCTCTAAGATATGCTACTTTTCTAGTTTTCGGATAATTTCATGATTATTTCACAACCTTTACAAGTAGATGAAATCTTGATGAAGTGAAAAGTCAGTCCCTCCTAAGGCACGACAATAATGAAGGTGCATCCCAACTTTTTCAATAAAAGTTTGTGATTATTCATGACATTAATCCGCGCTATCATATTTCTCCATCAATCATTAGCCTCGACCCCATATCTCTATGAGTTCCAGATAAAGCCTTCATTTTCCCCAGACGCAACAACACATCATACGAATCATTTATTAACACACATTTATGTATGTCTACTCATTGTTTTATCCTACTTTCATACCATTTTCATCATATCTAGGGCCATCAGGAGCCAACATTATATAGATAAACCACATGAGCAAAGTATCCATTCATATTCCGTATACTGCCAGCATATATTGCATACCTATCTTTCTCAATGTGAAATCTTTCACTTCAAATCTTTTCTTCCACCAACCTCAAAAGTGCTAATTTAGCATTCACCGTACAACTATTTTCTGCCAAAAACTGGGAAGCCTGACAGCCTTCACCTTTAGCACAACTAATTTTCTTTCTTTTTGAGTCAGATTGAAAGACGTATATACTATGTAATGGTCACATCTAAGAATCGAAAGGCATTGGCATTTCGTTGTAATGACACTTCGTTTCACCCAGCCTAGATGGACAGGCATGAATCATATTGTAATTACTTGTTAATCATGACTAACGTGTATACATATTCGTGTAAGAAAGATGAAGTGTATCTAAACTAGATGAACTGGAAGGAAAAAAAAATCAACTTTTTAGATTTCCATATATAACTTGGGAAGAGGAGATTAGATTGGAAAAAAGAAACTTATTATGATATCCATATATCAGTGGTGAAAAGGAGGAACCTAGAACTAAAAAAATGTCACCAGGAGGACTAATAACCACGGCAAATAAACCCAGACAATAGTTGGATGAATAACTGAGAAACATAAACAAAATAGCCTGCATATTGCGCTTTTGCCACTTGATAGGGTTCTTGTTGAAATAGGAATTGAGAAATTGGGAATCACATTTTAACAAATTTTCATCATTATCATTATTTTATTTACAAAAACTTGGCAACTGATTTATAGAATTTACCAGATGATGGAAGCCTTAAAATCCCAGCATTTCCTTCAGTAATTGGGGACTTCTGCCATGCAAGTGACGGGAAACTATCCAATGGGCTACCATCTTCAGAAGCAAATGCAGTTTCTATAGTTGTACCAGATCTGACATCTATACAATGATTACCACCACCTCCATCTGGCAACCAATTTGCAGGTATCCCTTCCCCAGCTACTCTTCCACGATTATCCCATCGAAAGCTCCATGATGGTGAATACCTGACATTCCTTTGCAAAATCTCACTTGACGATCTGTTTGTTATAGTTCTATCCCTTGCAGCAACACAACAAGCAGATCCCATGCTTTCTCAGCCGCAGAAAAGAACAACTTATGGATAACCAACTTTCATGGCACTGAGAGCAGGAATAATCTGAGCATAAGTTTATCGCTGGAACAATGAAGTAAAAGTAATCAGACATCAAACTAATATAAGGACAACTACAAAACTATGCATCCACACTCAACTCTGCTACAGCCAAATAAAATACCCGTATTTGCGTATAAAAGAATTAAAAAATTGTGACAAAGATATATTGCTTTGAAGTATTTTGGAGTCGAACAATTAGGAACAAAAAAATATCAATACAAACAATAACACCATCTATATAGAAGTTAAAACAACGATTCAGCTCTCAAATTGCTATAACATCGAGAAACAACAACCGTTGATTACAAACACAATCACCACAAAAAGATTGAAGTACAAAATAAAAGAGAGATACTTCACTAATCCTAGTTTCTAACAAAAATGTAGTCTGCATACTTTGTGTTAACTGGGTTCCATTACTGACTATTATTCCCATAATTAAAATCCCAAAGCAAAACTAAATTCAAATTTTTTATGAAAAGGCATTTTTCCATCGTCATCAATTGTCGAGCATCAAGTAAATAACAGTTACATGCCACTTCACATAAAAAATAAAAAATAAAAAATAAAATCCTCCCCTTTCGCCAATTTCCCCCCAATTCCAGCTACTCCAATTTAGGGCTTCTCAGAGCTCTTCTTGAACCCAAACTATAAACCCAATCCGATAAAACAGCGCGCCAATCTTCAAAACAACGAGTATATGCATCAATCATCAAAATATAGAACAAAACAAGAAGACAAATTAAAGTACGGAAACAAATTAAACAAAAAATTTAAAACATTAAATCTTACACCAAGGAGAATCAACGCAGAGAACCCCAACAGTCGAATTTCAAGTGTTAGATTAGTAGGGAGTGACTGTCACCAAAAAAAAAAACCCTAAAATCAAGAATCGAACATTACAGAGGTCCATAGAGATCCGAAACTTGAGCCGAATTAGAAGTTCAAGTCAAATCAAACGTAATGAACAACTCACTATCTAATTTTAATCTATGTAATTCACTAATTTTCCATTCTTATCTCCCATGACATATATCATTCTCTCACAAACCCAATACTTGAACAAAAATTGTAAACATAAATTATGTAAAAAAAAAAACGAAAATTGCGTTACGCAACCGTACTTTTACAGCAGAGAGATGAGAATCTAGGTATTTGCTGCAAGTTCCATTTATTTGTTGCAAGTTCACTGCATCAAAAGTCAATTCTTAGCCCTGCTTGAGCTCATTTTTCAAGAATTCATTTGTTGGAAACTCCTTTTCAACAACGTAATCCCACGTCAAATAATTATATACGTATTTTCAAAAAATTATTACATTTTAACCGCTCAATTTCCAAAAAAATCACCGTCTCATGATACATCACCGCTACTATATGACTGGAGGGCCAGAGTAACTTTCATTTCACACTTAAACTGATTCGTCACTTTCGATTATGCACTATTCATCCATAAATATCTTCTCATTGTCCTTGGTTCAACTGTCATATTGTTCTATTATGGAGTAATGGATAGGCATATTGGATTATAAGCACCCGTTTGACCTACTTCATTATCTCATTAAAATAAAAAATATGATCGTTATCCATCACATCAATATTTAAATTCAAATTTTCTATATCTCGTGTGACTTCAATAACGACTATATTTTTCATTCTCATTTTACAATAATTTGGCTCAAAGAGAGCCTAAATAAGAAATTTTATATGCACTTAATTAGAAATATTTTAATTAGATCATTATTTTTTAAAATATTACAATTTAGTCATTTAAGTTATGAATCATTTATAGTTTAGTCGATCCATTTGATTCTATCAACTTGTTAAACCCCGGTTTGACATTCATTCTCATCTCATTCTCATTTTTTCTTTCTTCATTTCAACCATATATTCTCCCAATAAAATAATATTACACACAAATCTAAAACTTTTCATAACTTATCTATTACACATTCTCCCATCAATCACTATTCCAAAAATTCTATTGTCCAAATATTGGGTGTCAAACACCCTCTAAGTTTTTGTGTGTGAGGGATTATTTGAAAAGTAACTTTTAAAAATATTTTGTGTTATTAAAAAGTTAAAAAACTTACAAAAAAATATTAGAAATAATTTTTTTTTAAGAATGTGTGACTGAAAATAAGTGTGAAAAAATGATTTTCAAATAATCACTTTCCCACAAGCAACAAACAGCGATGATCTACCATGTTCGACTGTGGCAATTTTGTGTAGTGTGGAACTAACAATTTTAAACGGTTTGAAAAAAATTTAGAATATATCTAAGATTTTTTGCAGTTCGCAATTGGTTTCACATTAAGGTTTAGCGATAAAAAAAAATTATCTTTCAAACAAATAAAAATTTAAATACATTGATGTGAAATCTCATTATAACACTTTAATTTACTTTTTATCTATATATCTCTCCTACTCTTTCCATCTTATTTGCTACAGATGTCATTTTTGTTGACTAATTGGTATTATAATTGAAATTTTATAAATATCTTCTTTCTCCAAGCATATTTTTTCCCATATATATCATTTGTATTTTTTTTAGTTAATAAAGTAAAATCATATAACAATTGAAAAACGATTTTGTGTAAAAAAAAAAAACTGAAGACTGTAAAAATAATAATAATAATAATAATAATTTTCTAAAGACTCCGCACAGTGCGGAGCGGAGTGATTTTTTTTTTCTTGTTTTATACAGTCTTCAAATTTATTTTTTTAAGTTCTCGTACTTTATTCCATATCCCCGTCGGGACATTGCCCTCGAACCCCCGCGACTTGACCGGTCTGGTTGATCCCCATAGGGGGCAACTCCCACGAAGAGCGCTACCGCCCTCAATCCCCGTGAGTGGCATTGCTCATTGACCTCGCAATTTAACTGAATAGGTGGATCCCATTTCGAAAGCGACAAACATTTTGCATAACAATAAACAAATAAATAAATTATAAAAAAATATATTATCTCCAAACTAATGGTTTCAACTATGTGGTATTCCGATTGCTCGGTAAAACTTTAGCAATAAAACTTCCAGAGTTAATGATTATGCATACACTTGAATTATTTTTTCCTCCATTTTTTTGCTTTAAAATTGTGTCAACATATTTATGTTGATTTTCAAATGTGGCCATAAAATTTGTTCTGTTATAGATGTTAATAAGATAGTATGCTTTGAAATTCGTGACAAAAACAAATATCATTATCTTCATTCTATTATTGTCAAACATAATATATATGCCCATGTGGGGGTTTGAAAAATGACGTGTTCAATCTACATTCATCATAACTAACAAAATAACTATCGATAATATTGTTTAAATTGTTCAACTACTTAATAAATTAAATATATATTGAAAAATGAAAATTAGTATACTATTGAAATAATTAAATGTATATTGAAATATTAATTTCTTAGTTACATAAATAAAAAATAAATTTTTAATTTCAAAAATATAAAACAAATGTTTTTTTTCAATGTGTTTAAAATCGATGGAAAGAATTTTATAGCTAAGAAAAATGAAAATAAAAAGAATTGATAATTTTAAAAATAGAAGAGAAATTAGAAGTTTTTTTTTTTTTTTTCATTTTTACATATTGTTTAAAATGCATTGATAGTTTTAAAAATAAAAAATAAAAAATTATGGTGCTAAGATACGATGATGTAAAGAGTAGATTGACAAAAATAGATTTTTCATAAAAGAAATAAATAATAACTGTAATGAGAATTCATAATTTATTTAATTGAAATGTTACCCGCATGGGCCACATTATTTTCCCCAACCCAAGAACCATTTTGGTTTTACTAGTGCACATGCACAATTTCCACATATGAATCTTTAGTTTCATATGAAGTCTTGAATTGCACGTTTTTTCAATTTACTTCAGTTTATGTCAATTAGTGTTCGATAAATTCGAGGTAAATTCTATTGTCCTAATCCTACGTTACGTATCAATGTACCGCTAATTGCATTGTTAGTGTGATAGTTCAGTGATTTCCATCAAGCTCAAACTTTTTCTTTCCAACCATGTATCTCTTTACTTGTAGGAATTAGAAGATCACTTCAAGAGTGCATTTTGCATTCAAGTGTCACATTGAAATCAACAAGTACTTACAAATAATCACGTTTACTCATTAGAAAAATTAACAACCCGTATGAAATAAGCATGTGTACGTGTAGTTGAAGTCAGTTCTTTTACTATTAATAAGTATATTTTATACATTTATTTGGACCTAAAACTATAAACATATAGTACATTTATGAAAAATAAGCAAGATTCAAAGTTTAGAAACTAAAGTGTACATACTTAGAAGTTGTGTCGAATCTCATGATGAAAATTCGAAAATGCTAAAGGCAATTGAATGCAATTAGAAGTCAAAAGAAATGAAATATGACGACAATATTTTCACAAATCAATTTCCAACCACATAAGGATGTTCCAATTTTACTATAATATTGTAAATTTTACTAATTATTATGTTAAATAAAAACTTACGAACTTTCACAATAATAATTTAGTTTCTCATTAATATTTGATATACTAACATTACCTTAAAAATGCATTTAACTAGTTTTATTTAAAAAAAAAAAATGGGTATCAAATTGGGCTTTTTTTATTCTTTATTTTTTTTTTTTTTGGGTAAAATGAACTTTCAAATTATTCGCAAATATATTTTTTTTTTGAAAAAAGCATTCGACTCCTTATAAATAACCAATTAATATATTTTAATTACGAATTTGTCTTTTTATATGAAATTTGATAAAATTTAATTAGGTATTGATCTTTTACATAAAAAAAATTGGATTAAAAAAGAAAAAAAAATGTTATAATTTATTAGTTACAACTAATAATGCATTTTGGAATAGTAGATTAGTCGAAAATATTTGGTTAAAAACTAAGGAGAATTTTGGATTTACATGTAATATTATTTTAATGAATAATGTATGATTAAAAAGAAAAGAGAAAAATGTATTTTGAAAATAATTGAAATCGAACAAGTGAAATAATAAAAATGGAGAAAAAAATATAAAAAGAGAACAAATACAAATTGTAGAAGAAAAAACAATCGTGCTACTTTGTCCGGCAACGTGGGCCTTGGCCATCTAGGGGGTGCCACATCGTCGAGATGGCTATGTCCACGTGGACCCTAGCCAAATATCTTTATCCTAGAAAAATCATAATTTTTTTTATTCGTGACTCCAAGGTTGTACTCGCAGGGCTGTAAGCAAAAACCGTCAAACCGGAAAATCGAACCGAAACCGTATTTTAGAAACCTTCGGTTTGGTGCCACGTGGACCCGTCAACGAAATGGTTTTGAACCAAACCAAACCGGTCAAAATCTGTTTGGTTTAGGTTTGAGAATTTTATTTGCGGTTTAAAAATAAAAAAATAAAAATAATGATTTTTTTAAAAAAAATTCATCCAAATATGCAAAATTCAATAGTTTTATCATTTGTATGTATTTTTGTCAATTTTTTATTTTCTATTACATATATATAATAATTACCAAATAATCCTAATTTATATCTAATAATCTCGAGACTAACATAATCTATCAAAAACTATTTTCTTCTTTAGAATTCAAATTTCTACAGTTGCTTCTGAGTCTGCATTCTCAAATGGAGGTTAGATACTTGATTCCTTTAGGAGTTTATTAGGTGCAAGGATGGTTGAGGCTTGTATATGTGAAAAGAATTGGTTGCAAATTAATAATGAACATATATTGTTATGCCAATATTTAGATGAAATAAAAACATTTGATGATTCAATGAAAGTGTAGCAGCTGGTTTATATTTTGTATTACTATATTTTTAAAGATTCTCTTATCTATCTAGTATCTAATACTATGATGATATAATGAATGCATTTGTTTGATAATGGAGACTATGAATCATGTGTGACAACAATTGGTGTTTGAGTATATGTGAAAAACTGAATTTGTAACAAAATACAACGGTAAGCTTGTGTAATTGTTATGTTTAGATATTATAAACAATTGATTTATTATTATGGTTGGTTATTCTCTCTATTTAATAGTAGTTTTATTTTTCAGATATGATGATCACGAGATCTTGTTGAACATCATTATATTTTTTGGGCTTTATATTTAGTTTAGTAAACTTGTATTGTAACGTTATCATAACGTCTTAGCCTAAAATGACAAATTAAAAATTATATTTTAATTTATTGTGATTTCACTTTGATTTAGTTGGTATGTAAATTTGTAGTAGATATATTTAATTTGTTTTAGATTTATTACTAGTAAGATATAAATATATATTGAATTCAATGAATTAATGTCATAAAAATAGACGGACAAAAAAATATACGGTGAAACCGGCGGTTTAAAACCGGACCAAACCGTTAGGTTTAGGTTTAAGTTTTTTTCAAACCGTTCAAAATGGTTTGGTTTAGGTTTGAATTTTTCTCAAATCGGTTTAAACAGTTTGGTTTGAAAATTTGTCAAAAATCGCAAAAATCGAACCGCTTACACCCCTAGGTTGTAGAAATGAAGAAGAAAGAGAAATATTAGAAGGACAAAAAATATATTAAAATTTATTTTATGAAAGTCTTTCGGAATCTTGGAGTGAATGTGCGACAAATTTTGAGCTTTTATTTTTGTTATTTATGCTTAAAAATTAGTATACTAGAGAATTTCATGAAAGTCATTAGAAATTACTGACTTACTGAGACTTGTAAAACGTTTTAATAGAATGCATCGAAACTTTTAAATACTTTTTAAAACTTTATAAAGTCTTTATTGAATATAATAATATTTATAGATAGTCTTTTAAAAAGTTTATGAATACTTCTAAATTTTTTAAAAGTTTCGATTGAATTCACCCCTTAATAATTTGGATGTTGTTATATGTATATTAAGATTTACATAATGGATTACATAATATCACATGACACTCTACAATTTATCAATTAAAACATAATTAATTTTTTCATCCAAATTTTTTAAATTCTTAATATTTTAAAAAAGTTTCAATTGAATTCACCCCTTAATAATTTGGATGTTGTTACGTGTATATCAAGATTTACATAATGGACTACATAATGTCACATAACACTCTACCATTTATCAGTTAAAACATAATTAATTTTTTCATCCAATAGTTTCTCTCTACATTATTTTCGGTAATTGGTTATATACATTTTTTATATATAAATAGCAAAATCCTAATAATTTATGGGTAACATGGCATTATAAACCACCCCAATTGCATAAATAAATAAACGAAGTACTTTTTTTTTTTTTTTTTAACATTTCATTACTATTGTACGAGGAAAATAAAAAATAAAAAATCAGTAACAGTCCATATTATCATCATTCCACATACGAATAGACATAGTTGCTCTTCACACGTTAGTATTCTTTCTTCGTTGTACTTGACTCGTAAAATGGTTCTTGACTCGTAAAATGGTTCGAAGTTGCCCCAATGACTGAAATGTTGTGATCATCTAACACCAATTAATGACAATGTCGTTAGTGATCATCTAACACCAATGAAGATGAGACACCCCTTGCAAAAGAAATTGTATAATTTGGCACAAGCTAGGACTAGCTCTAAATGTGTTTAGTATAGACGCGGTCCATGGAGTGTTTTAAAATTGGGAATCTTGATTTCAATAGATCAAGTCCAAAATCAGAATTTTAGTAAATTTTGACAAATATTGATAAAATGTGTGATTAAAATTAAGCTCATGTTTGGTGGTCATTATTTTCAAGCAACAATATTTTGAATAATGATTTCTCGGAGAATGCATGGTTGAAAAGTATAAAAAAAAATTGGGTTTATATGTAAAATATTTTATTATGTGAATATATGGTTGAAAATGAAAAAAATTGTTTGAAAATAATGATTATCAAACAAGGGCTAATTGTTGATTTTTTCTTATATTTTAGGCTAACTTTTTTGAATTATTCTAGTGGTAAATCACCACTTACACAAGGGTGTCCATAATGGACACCCGGCGCCCTCCTATTGGTGGAGTGTCGTGGGGCCCTGGCATCCTACCAATAGGAGGGCGCCGAGTGTCCATTATGGACACCTTTGTGTAAGTGGTGATGTACCACTAGCACCATCCAACTTTTTTACGGAACCAAACAGAAGCGACTTATTTTATTAAGCTGATTAGGTGACCTTATTTGTGTCACAATCTTATCCTAGCAAGTCTTGGCAGCTCTCGGTCGACCCATCGGGTATGGATTCAAAAGTTGGACTTTTGATAGGAAAAATTCACAATTCAAGTATTAAGCCACTGTTTGGTACGCATTAAAATTTTCATTTTCATTTTTTGACTCATTTTCAACCACACATTTTTCAATAAAATAATATTTTCCATCATATCAATAATTTTTCCTTCTTTTTCACCCACATATTCTCCATCAATCTACTATTCTAAAATACATTCTTTCAAAATAATGTTACTCAAACACACCCTAAGTTTCAAAATTCAAAATTTAATTTTCAGGTTTTAAGCTTCAAAATTCATGTGATAAATAAATAATTAAAAATATTTTATTAATTAAGTCCATTAAGGTCACATTTATACAATTAATGATCACATGTACATACTTAGAGGTCACAACTTGCTTATTAGTCACATATTATCAAATTAATTGATTACAGATTATTTCACGATCACGAATTAAAAAAATTGTAAGTCAAAATTTATTCGTTTGTAACACGTTTTCAAATTAATTAGTCACAAATTATCAAATTTTTAGGTCCCAATTAAATGAATGGTCACATACCCACTCCACTCCATAATGCCGATCCACCACCAATACTTGATCGCAAATCAACTAAATAGTTGGGCATAAACACTTTTCATCCTACTCGCCGCTACCACAACCACCACCAACGTCAACACCACCACATCCACAACACCACCGTCCACCAACACTGACACCGTCATCACCAATAAAAACCACCACAACACCAAAACATGAAAAACCACTACCACTCCAAAAACCAACAATCCCAACAAAAACCATAACCACGGCACCATCGCAAACCACGCACATTTACCACAACGGTCACAATTCACGCGCATCGTCGTTACGCACCAAATCACGCGCGAGCAACTGTGATGGGCACATGAATAGAGGATCTCGGAACCAGCGTCGTCGTGCACCAGATCGCGACATACCAACTAAACCAGCAACGTCTTCCGTTGATGAATCTACGTTGTCGCACATTATTTTGAAAGAATGTATTCTGGAATAGTAAATTGATGGAGAATGTGTGATTGAAAAAGAAGGAAAAACTTGTGATGTGATGGAAAATATTATTTTATTGAAAAATGTGTGGTTAAAAATGAGTAGAAGAATGAAAATAAAAATTTTAATGTGTACCAAACATGTGCTAAGCATCTATTTGTCCCCCTTTAAAACAAAATTTTTTATTTCTCATATTAATTTTCAACAACATATTAAAACAATAAGAGCCCGTTTGAGCTGTATTTTTTTTTTTTTCCCAAAATGCATTTTAGAGTACTCCATATGTTCCATTTGTAAAGGCCAACTTTTCTTATTTTATTGTCCCAATTATATAGTATTTTGTTTTGTTTATTTACTAATATACATTTATTTAATTTGCCTAGTTATAATTATTTCTTCTCACTTAATCTTGAAATTGTACAAAAATTAATTTTTTCAACGATAATTTACTACTAGTTATTCGTAATTAAATAATGGTAAACTAGGAAAACTTTTGGCAAAAAATGCTTTTTCAATAACATTGAGGCCATGTTTGAGCCAAATTATTATAGAATGAGAATGAAAAATATAGTCGTTATTGAGGCCCACACAAGAGAAAAAATTTGAATTTAAATGTTGATCTGATGAATAACAATCATATTTTTCATTTTAATGAGATATTAATGTAGATTGAACGGGGGCTAAATATGATTTTTTAATTCGTATGAAAAACAAAATCAATCTATATAAATGGGATGGAGGGAGTAATATTTTGATAGATAATGTGTGGTTAAAAAAAAAAAGTCTTGAATTTTTGTGTGATATTATTTTATTGAAAAATGTATAATTTAAAATAAGAGAGAAAAAATATATTTTTAAACAATGATTTAAAAAATATATATTTTGCATATAAATCCAAGATTTTTTCATAATTTTTAACCACATGTTCTTCAAAAAATCACTATTTAAAACATCATTTTCACTTGACAATGACAATCAAACTGGAGCTAAACTGGGATGCAAGACTTGACAAAACTAGAAGTTTGTCGGAAGTACTGTATTTCGCTGTTTCGTATCGTTTATCAAGTAAATTTACGACAAATCATTGAATGGAGAAGTCAAATTGCTGAAAAATTGTACTAGAAGTCATTTTTTAGTGGCTAATGCAGTTCCAATTCATATGCACTCCTTGGGATAATAACAAAATACCATTCTATCTACATCCTTTCATGATTGAAATTTACAACTTAGCAAATCTCACCTGAATAAATGCAGAATAGGATACAATGGGAAAGGTCCAGCAAGAAAGAGTTTACACCAAGATAAGTGAGTTTATATCAATGTCGATAGGCATACGAAACATTTGAACAAATTTAAGCACTATAAATTCTTATATCAATGTCGATAGGCATACAAAACATTTGAACAAAATTAAGCACTATAAATTCTACATGGACTTCGACCAACCCGAATTTGAAGCAGATAGGCAATTCGGTCTTCACTTAGATGATGTAGCACCATCTAGGCGATCTGTAGTTTCACGTAAACCGTTTTCTCTAACATAATTGGCCTTTGCACCCTGAGAACAAATGAAAACTTCTTGTTTACAATGTAGAACGAATCAATGAATAAATATTAACACGTACACACACGTATAATGCATAGGTTCTTAGTTCACATTCCCATTCCCATTGCCGTATTGTAGTTCATACGCAAACTCCAGATCATTAGCTTAAATTCATCACTAGAGGATTGTCAGTTCTCGCACTTCAAATCATTTTCCGTTTCAATCATTTTCAGGACTTGCATCGATAGACATGACAGAGTGCAAAGTCCTTCGAAAAGAAATAAACACAAAATGAAACAGCAGATTTTGGCCATTTGGCTAAGCTCGAGTAACTCTTTGTTTTTTCTTCTTTTTATACGTGAATTGGTTAGTTACATTTTCTTATTACACACAAAATAAATACTTATTTCTAACTTTGACTGGCCAAAAAAAAGGTTATTTATTAAACATTTACTTATTAGTGAACTTTTAAGTAAATTTTAAGCTTAGCTAGACACGCACAATTCATTCTTACTATGTTATTAACAACCTTCAGAAAACAAATCAATCAAAACATCTTACAGAGGATCTCAGAAGAATTCTAGAAGAGAAAATTACTGTTGGAAAAAATATGTCAAGATTGAAGACTGAAACTTGTTACGAATGTTAGAAGGAAAAAATCAGAGATGAAGACTTCAAGTATAGAATTAACTTATTGGATAAATAAAAGAAACGAGAACAAATTTGAGACTTGAAACATGTATAAATCATGTTGTTTTTAAAGAGATATTTCCCTATCTTGGTTGAGATTGTCTTCAGGATCCACTGGCAAATAACTTCGAGCATATGACGAGCCTTTGTGAGTTTGCTCAATAAAGTGAAAACTCAACAAATGAACTAGGTCACTGAGATTTCTGAACTTAGGGTTTCAAGGAGGAAGAAGGTGTTATACCTTAAATATCTCTAAAATCCTCCAAGAAACCCTTTACATAAATGTTAGACAAGACTTGATTTAAAAAAAAAATTGGAAATGTAGTGATGTTTCACACAAAAATTCAAACAGAATTTCATGCCACGCGTGAACCAAATTTTGCAAGTGCAAAATCAAGCAGAAACTTTCTGCACACTTTCGCACCTGCAAGAATTATCAATTTGAATGCAACAAGCATTCTGCTACATTGCTCGCACATGATTAGTCCACTCCGATACTTTGTGACTGTATAAATTGTCAAACTACTCTTCTTATGTTAATCTTTGAATGACTTTTAACACTTTGTTGTTATTTTATAGAAATTTAAAATATATGATATGTTGTTTTTTCTTTTCCCGTACTTCGCAACAGATGGAGCACAACTTTCTAAGCTAACTGTCAACCATACAAGTTTCAATTTCATCTTCATAGTCATACAAACAAGGTAGAACATAAAATCGAATTTATCTCTGAAAAGCACAATAGGTATTAACATTTGAATCGTCCATTTGTATGATTTTATGATTTGAACTGAAGGAGGCTAAAAATCAGTTACTTACTTGGAAAATTGTTCCAAGTTTCCGCATTCCTCGGGTTCGCAGCTTGAGAACATCCTTGGAAACACTGGGATCTTTGAGAACCTGACAAAAACGAAGGAGATCACTAAAGGCTTCTTAAATTAATTGATATCTTGTGTATTTTCCGCATTCATACGATAAAACTTGTAGACTGACGCTAACTCCCAAGAATCATATGAATGAGCTAAACGGCATTTTTATATATAAAAGTTTGAATCTAGCTCCAAATTAAGCAGCCAAGATGTGCATGATAACCCTGTGGAAGATAGCATGCTAATATGGGGAAATTGCAGCATTGGTCCTCAATCTATGGCATATGTAAGAAGTTGGTTCCTCACCTTTTTTTTTTTTTTACTTTTCCCTTCTTTTTAATATTAATTTCCTTTTGACTTGTATTTTATTTAAAAATGAGCATATAATTGTCTCTTCACTAAAAGATTGACTTTTTAATGGATTCTAGGATGAAAAGTTATGAAGATTAAAAGCCCAGTTAGAGAACAACTTGCTACATAGACCATAGGTTGGAGAGAAATGCTGCAATTTTCCAACTTATATTCATAAGATGCTGCACAAACCAGCATCCTTGACTTGTACATGTAGAGTCACAAAAGCTAACAAAATTCAGAACTTTGATGAGCTCGTAGAACTTACCGCTTGGCAAACATGAGATAAAGTTGACTCAATATCTACCACGTTAATCTGCCAAAGGGAATTAACCATTGCATCTGCCTTTTCTTCCAACATTTTGATGGTATGCTCATCCTTAATCTCTCCTACACCCGACTTCTCCAACTCCTCCTGTATTTGAATCAAGGACACGGCAGCTAGAAATGGAAAGAGGCAAAATCCTTGGTCGACATTACAGCATTTGATAAAAGAACGAAACTTAAATAGCAAAAGTGCGTGTGTATATTTTCACCTGAAGCTGCTGAAACTTGAGATTTTATCCAATGTCCTTTGTCCCGCGCCCACTCTGCTAGAAACAGAACCTTCATGTAACGCTTGCCCTTCCCGATTTCTCTTGCAGCTTGCCTTGCGTAAATGTAACCAACAGTATGCAGCATTGCCTCGCCAAAAGCTGGAGAATGATACTAATGAGTCTAATCTTTCCTTTTAACCTCCCATCCCTAACGTTTGCTTACAAGTCTTGACAACTTTCGAGCATGCGTGGCTAAGCTTAAAAAGGAGTAGTAACTTTTTGTTTCCAAACATGATTGCATAGATTACATTTTTCTTATTTCTAAGTAAAAAAAAGTAAGCTCATTTTGAAAGGCAAATCTTGCATGTGCAGGAGAAATTCATTTTTCCAGGAGTTGGAAAAGGGGGCGGGAAACAAGCTATTCTAACTAAAAGATATTTCTTACACGATGCTTTATTCATTACTCTTGCATGGTAAAATCAAGATTGAAACTAGAAACACAATTGAACATGCAAGGCAACTAAGCTCACCGGCTTGAGAAAGACGACGGGCTTCAGATTTTGCCCATTCCACAAACTCGGTAGTTTGACCTTCAACAAATGGTAGTAGACGATTTTTCAGAAGTAATATGAGCTTCTCTTCCCTTTCCTTTTGCAATGCCTTCAGAAGAAAGAGAATATAATTCAGATAAGTATATAAAACAAGAGGCGTTTATGACTACAAGAAGACATAAGTAAACCTTTATCTTCTCCTGAATTTTCTGTTTTTGAACTTCAGGAGCTAATTTTTGATCAAATTCAACAGATGCCATGGTAGCCAATGCAAGCTGCCCAACATAATCTTCAAAATATTCACTCCCGAACATCATTCCAAACACAGTTGCAGGGTCAACCATGAAGTCTCTGGGAAAATATGTATACAGATTAAGATCAACATTTTTTTCCTCATCACTTCTATGTGGTACGGTTAAAGCAAAGGAAGCATAACAGTCAGGTTTGGTGCGTAGCACTAGAAACAACTCAACACTACACTACTATTGAATCCTCCCTACCATACGGGCAATGCTCTGTAGCACTATGATCATCACTGTCCCTAAGGGCAATTATCAGTTCGGCAAGTGCAATGGTTTGACAGGTGCTATTTCACCACCTGTCACTAAATGGGCTTAGTTTCTTCTTGACATGTTTACAAGTGATTGCCAGATTTTATACTGTAACCTAACACCAGTTTTGGGAGCTTAGAGTGCACCTTGTGGCTATAAATTCAATTTAGGTTTACACTCCTATTTGTTCATATTCGTAGGAACATCAAGATTTGTACAAGAAAGTTCACTAATTCTAAATATCCTAACATTTTCATAAGTTAGTAATTCTTAATAACATCCAGATTTGCACAAGGAATTTTATATCCAGATATACTTTTAAGTGACTATCAAATTGTCAGCAAAAATATTGCAAAAAGTATTTCACAAAAGAATTGGTTGTAACCTCATAGTTTAAATAGAAACAAATAATAGTTAGGTAGCTTGAGAACTGAATATATTTTTTAACAAATTTGGATGGAAAGACGCAAATGCTCCACGTGAAAGGAAAATGATTGCATTAAGGGTGTACAATTTTCTGCATTCTGGAGGAATTACTTGTAAGCCCCTATTTGAGCCACATTAAAATTTTTATTCTCGTTCTTCTACTCATTTTCAACCACACATTATTCAATAAAATAATATTTTACATCACATTAGTAACTTTTCATTCTTTTTCAACCACACATTCTCCATCAATTTACTATTCCAAAATACATTCTTTCAAAATAATGTGACTCAAACACACCCTAAATGTAAGTTAGGACGTGTAATCATGAGAAAGGCATACCAGATATACTAATTTATCTCTCTCAAAATTACCCATGTCTTCATGGTATTTTACTCTTCTAAAACATAAGTTTCCCAGTTTCTCGTACTTGAGCAGAGTTTTTTTGCATCTGCCAACAAAAAAGTTGAGGTGTTTGCATCCCCCAAACAATTATTTCCCTGTTCTCATGCATTGGCCTGTAAGGTTTGTGTACCTTTCAACAAAAAGTCACATCGTGCAACATTCCTATCCCATACTTTACTATGAATAATCTTGAAATTGTTGGGCCCACCACCTTCATATTAGTTGGGACTTGTTAAATGTTTTTAAAAGATAATACTTACTGTGGCACTCCCTCTTTGCCATATTTGTCATATGCTTCACGCTTCTCAGGGTCACTCAATACCTGATAAGCTTCTCCAAGCACCTGCATGCAAAAAGCATGACCATAAAAAGATTCTTGCAGGAAAAAAGAACGAGATTAAAATAATTCCTCATATTGCATCCTCAAGAAATTTAAGCTAACACATCTGGTGTAGTTGATCTTGGGAATAATTGGGAGGTCAGTAGTAATGGTCTCAATTGATAGTGAGCAAACTACACTGATCATGCGACAAGGGTAACAAAATTTAAAGCGTCTTTGAGTAGGTGTTTTTTATTAATCACTTCTGGTCAAACCTACTTGTTATCCGCACATTTCGTGGAACCTACAAGTATTATCTACTCATCCACCAATTATTTCTGTCTATTTATAGTTAAAATGATTATAATCACCTATCAAACATGCATTTAATCTCTCTAGTTTATGTAATTGAATATTTAACATAAGCTATTAACGGTCTTGTAGGCCATCTTTCAAGCAATAGATTTCCTTCAAAATTTAATTGAGCATTTAAGATGCAAACCATAGAGATTTGAGAGTTAATAGTAGACAAATATAATAATTAAAAAAATGGTACTATCAAGGGAAGCACTGCTACAATATTAGTAAAAGGACAAGATGAATTCTCAAATGTAAACCAAGATATACACAACTATTGTCTTCACAAACAAACATGAACAGACAGGTCAGTGCATTTTCATGTTCAATACATAGACGATGTAATTCACAAAAATAAAAATAAAAAATTGAGATGTATAATGCTAAAAGAGTTTGTTACCTGGAAATTGTGAGCAGCTTGTGAATCTCCAGGATTTTTATCAGGGTGAACGACCCTGGCCTACACCAGAAGTACAAAAGAATTAATTCAAGTTTCAAGCATTTCAATGTGATCTCGGATGATATCTCTCCTGTTCTCTAAGTTTCATGGAGTGATTTCAAAATCATTCAAAAATAAACGAATTGAACTGAATAGAATTTTTTAATCTCATAAGATGGTTTTTCTGAGAATTGACTTACAATAAATTTTAACGTCTATTAAACCCTCCATACTCTAGATATGAAAAACAATTCCTCACTTCTTTAAGCACAGGGAGAAAGAGAATATCCTTTTAGTTTAGAAACTGAATAAAAAATACACTAGCTGAGGCCATATGGTGTCTATGGAACTATGGGTTTTAAATTCCAAATTTGAAGACAAACTTGTAGCTGAATTTTAAACAATCATCAAGAAATTAAATGTACACAGCAATATAAAGGTTCCCTATTTTCTATCTTAGTACTTCACAATAAAAGTATTTTGACTGCAGAGCGCAGACACGTGCATACAGGCTTAACATGGAATAAGCATCAGTACAGAGCAAAAGTAGTCGGTTTTTCTTGATTGTGCCCGTAAAAGCATTTATTCACCTGACTTCATTCTTATTGATGAGCTTGTATTGAGAATCTTAAACTAAAACACAGACTAACAATATGTCTGGTACTGAGTATTGGATGGAATTGGACGGTATTATGAACAAGATTCTAGCTCCTTTTTCTTACTTAATAGGAGCAAATTTAATCAATGCTCATTGAATTTTAACATTGTTACTACTTATTTATTTATATTTCAAGTAAATTAGTCGTCCATCACCCGTTAAGTAACCGTTCCAAATTGTTGATGGAAAATCACACGTGGCAAATGACAATCTTACGTGGCGTGCTGACATCGTTAATCATGTCAAAGTCACCAAACATGATTTTCCATTCCTCAATTTCAACACGCCTTTAAATTAACCCCGAATCAAAACCCCCAATTCAAAGTCCTAATTCCAAACCCACAAACCACAAATTCCAATAAGCAAATGTGGGTTCAAAACCCAAATCGAAGTCAATTGAACTACAAATTTCAATGGAGACGATTTGTTGGCCGGGAAAATTCTCGGAGGTGGAGTTGAAGATAATGAGAAGGTTGAAGTTTCATCTTTCCTAGGTAATGCCATTGTAAAGACAAGATGGAGCAGCCGTTTATCGCAATTTTCAGTATATTTCCAGCATTCTTCCCCTTAACATTGTTTCTGCTTTCCTCACCATGCTTTGCTGACCCAGTGATAGAAACCTGTGAGACCCGTGAAATTTTGCAATGGAAAATTCTTATACAAACAAAAGTAAACGTGATAAACTTCAAATACCATTCTTGCTAAAATTTGATGCATTCTAACAAAACTCTCCGTCCTCTAATAGACACGAACCATTTTTCCTGGGGAACATCGAGAACTGAGAGGATTTCTTGTTCCGGAGCATTCTCATTAACAATCAGATTATCTGAAGTGATAATAGTGCATTGACTCTGATTTCAAGGACAAATTTGAAGAAATGGATAGAAATTTTCTCTTTCACAAAAGCAATGTGGTATAGAATGGGTTGAAGACGTGAGTTTGGATTTGAAAGTGGTTGGTTTCATTCTAGGTTGTTTAGTAAGTTTGCCATTTCTGTTTTCCACGTGTAATTTCCGTCAATTTGGGAGATATGGGAGTTAAATGAGTGGTGGATGGATAATTATATGGAAAGATTAGCGAGCATTGGGTAACCCACAAAAGATGAGTGAGTAAGTGGTAATAATGTTAAAGTTCAATGAGTATTGAATAAATTTATTATATTTAATATTGTAAGTAATGTGTACCAAATATACAGTAGGGCTACAATTGGCATGCCGGAGTAGACCGTAAAAGAAATAAGACATAAAATTAGATGAGATAATACATAGAAATAGGATGGATTAAGGTGGATGAGAACGCTATTTTAACTATGTTTCTTATCCTATTCCTACTTAAACTCACCTCCTCGCTCCATATTACAGATATCATACAGTTAGCTTAAGAAAGATAGTGCAGATAATATTCTTTCGAATAAAAATCTAAAAAGTACTATCAAACTTAATCCTCTACAATAATGTCTACATACTATATCAAGTATATTTTTATACTCAATTCCTTTTCTGGGCTAATTCAGTATACCAAACATAACCTGAAGGCATTAACTGTAACCTTACCTTGATATAGTAAGCCTTCTTAATATCCGCGGGCGAGGCATCAACCCCAACTCCCAAGATGTCATAATATACTGCATCCTTCACCATAGCTTATCAGTCACAGACTCACGATATTTCCACCGGCTCTACAAACCTTCAACCATTCAAATTAGGAGAAAAGGTGAAAGCCACATCTAGATAAATCAAGAATGCACAAATAAAATAAAAAATCTAAAACAGACAACTAGAGATTTAAATATGGAAATCTTCAGCGCACAAGAAATTGTAACAAAACTGACTACAGAAATTTCAGTCCCATTTTTTTTGGAGGAATGAAATTTTAAAATAAAATAAAAGTTCTTTCACTTCTGGGTAAATCATAAACAGATCAGAGCTGAAACAAGAACTCAATCATACAAACCTAAAAAAAATGGGGGAAGTGTTAATTCGGGGTGGGGGGGGGGGGGGGGGGGGAGGAGGGAATGAAATGAAACTCATTAAACATAATCATCAAAATTAAATTAAAATAGCATACCTACTACGCAACGCAAGCTAAATTAATTCTTCTCTGGGTTCTTGAGTTCCTTTGCTTGGGCAAATCTTGATTTTATTTATGTTTCCCATCTTTACGATAGCTATGTTAATTTGTACATGGCCCAGGGATGTTGACGTGGGAATGTTAACTTAGTGAATGAAAAATATAGCCTGCAAAATAACATTTTTTTCATTTTTATAGATGAAAAATGAACGAGGGCTTAAACGCGTAATTACAGGGAGAATTTTCAAAATAGCCTGTGAACAGTGGCTTTTATAGATTTTTGTTAAAAAGTCAATTTTATCCTTAATGAAATAGGTTTCTTTATTGCAAGACATATCCTTCTATTTTTAGGGTAGGTTCCTGATCTGTTCTTCTATATTTCTTATGTTTTGATTAAAGTATAAATCTAATATATTATCATAATCTGCTATTTTTTGCTCACATTCTTTTATAAGTTTAATATATTCTTCAGATATTTCATCTGTATTTTCTAGTTGGGATATAAGATTTTCTACTTTTCCAAGTATTCTTTTTAACAAATCGTTTAATCCTTTAATTGTATATCATGGCATGACTGACTATTATATAAACATTATCATAATATAAACATCATAGCAGACAGTAATCCAACATTATGAATAATCATAAACATTTATAATCCCTGCGATTCTCTAAAATCTTAAGAAATTCTTTCAAAATTTAACAAGAAATAGTAGTTCTACCTTAATTTTAATCTGGCTCTTTATTCTTAGAATCGAGTGACCTTCAGGCTCTGAATGTGCAAATTGTTTCCTTCAACGGCCTCCTGCCTTAACGGAATCCTTGCTATTCAGCTTCTTGCCTTCACTGTATCGCTTCTAAGGACAAATCCCTAGACTTGGATTAAAGAAAAACTGTTTTTGTTGTTAAAATAAGAAAGAAGTTTCTTATTAGATCTATCAAGAATCTATGGGAATGAAGATTTAGAAACTCATTCTTCTATGTAAGAAATGGATTTTCTATTGATATTCTGAAATTGGTACAAAGATTATATCAAAAGACAGAAGTGTTTTTCTCGCAATATGAGGGCTCAAGTGTTTTTTCTCAACTCATTCTGCCTCTACCTTAGCCCAAAGGCTTCTATTTATACTAATACATGAGGCTCGATTATTGGCCTCTTACATCATTCATTACATCATACTCCACTAATGGAGTCCTATTATTACAATAATTTCTTCATTACATAATTGTAGCTCTATTATTTCTTCCAGCTGTCCACCTTTCTTTCACATCTTCTTTTCTTCTATTGTCTTCATATGGATTTTGTCAAGATTCTCCATAGTGGCGGGGCCTTTTTTCATTTGGATAGCATGTGGGACACTCCCTTAATTGGCATGACTCTTGTATGGTTGATGGACTTCCATGGATTTGATGGATATCAAACTTTTGGATATATTCTTTTAAAATTGTAGATTTATCCTTTCCATTATTTGTCATAAGTGTCCATCCTTCATATTGGCATAGGCATTGAAATTTTTTATCGTATAAATTTTTTGCCATGTTGTAGAGAACTTTCATCCCTAAGACTCTTCGGGATCTCATCAATGATCTGTTAATGTTTGGCAATGGCTTTCTATTTTGGCCTACTTCAATTTGGAAATTTCGGCCTACATATCCGACTGTAATAATATGTTCTGCAGGATAATATATCATTCCATCAATTTCTGGACTGATTGAGTAAAATTTAAGATATATTGGTCTTCCTTTGGCGAATTTTGAAACTTCTCCTCGGAAGATATCATCAAATTTCTCAATTTCTTTTAAATCTTTTCCTGGATAAATTAAATCCAAGAATCCATAGTCTGCCGCCATTTTAACCATGTTAGGGTCTCCATCGTTTGTAATGATCATTCTTGGGTAAACATGTTCTCCTGGGGAGATGAAATATGATTCATTATCTTGTAGTTCATAGACAAGTTTTGCAAAAGCTTTATATTCTTCTTCTCTTGGTGTTAAAGGGGTTTCATCATCTTCATCTGCTCTGATTTTGATCACCCTTGTATGTTTATCATCATTTTTTATTGTCACCTTTCGGGGACTTTCCATGATTGTATCTCTTTTTATTTGACTGAGTCCACCGCTGCTTCCACTTGGTGTACCTGTTTGTATTCCCTGTTTGGTATTTTGAGATTGTGCTAAAGCATCAATCCCTATATTTTTGGTATTTGTAGACTCTAATTGTGCTTCAAGAGCATCAATTCGGTCTTTTAATTCATTGGTAACTTTGGTATGGGACGTACTGATCTCAAGTAATAATTTGACATTATAACTTAAGGATTCAGCTAATGCCTCCATTCCAACTTTTATATCATCAGCTTCATCTTTGGCAAATGCTGCCGCATATTTTATTTCTGATATCTCCTGCTTGATATTATCCATCTCCAAACTCGATATTCCTGCTTAAAAAATCAGCAAGATAATTGTTTATACCTTTAATATGAATAATGTCGAAATTGTAAAATGACAAATATGCTTGCCATCTGTGCAATCTCCTATATTGAGGCTCCATTGGCAACTTATTTTTAATTAATCCTGTAACATTAGAATTGTCAGTTTCAACAATAAATTTTTTAGATAATAGGAATAATGAAAACTTTTTTATTCCTCTAATAATTGCTAACAATTCTTTTTTATGAGTGGTATAATTTATTTCTGCTTGGTTAAAAGTTCCACTTGAATACCTGCAAATTTCATTTAAATCTGTTTTTAATATGGCTGCCCAATATTTATCAGAAGCATCTGTATTAACAACCAAATTATCCTTTTCATCTGGTAATCTTAATTTTGGTAAATTTTTGCATTCTTCTTTTAATAATTTAACAGCTTCTGTATGTTCTTCACTCCATCCTTTAGTATTTGTTTTTCTAAGTAAAACTTGTATTTTATGTCTCTTTTTTGAAAGATTTTCAATAAATCCTTCTGCATAATTTAGACATCCTAAGAACTTTTGTATTTGTTCCTTTGATTCTAATTTATTTGGAAAACTTTCTATCTTCTTAGATATATGAGTTTGTAATTTTATTCCTTTTTTATCTATTGATAATCCAAGAAAATCAATTTCTTGTTTTTCTATTATAGCTTTCTTTTTTGAAAGAACAATCCCTTCTTTTTTACATTCATTTATAAATTTTATTAAATGATTTCTATGTTCTTCTTTAGTATTAGAACATATTAATATATCATCAACATATACTATTAAAAATTCATCAAACTTTCTAAATATGTTATCCATTTTTCTTTGATATATTTGTGGTGCATTTTTTAAACCAAAAGGCATTACTAACCATTCATATTTACCTTGAGGTGTACTAAATGCAGTATATTGTATACTATCCTCTTCCATTTTAACTTGCCAAAAGCCTGATTTACAATCAAACTTGGAATAATATTGTTTTCCTTTTGCAAGATTTATTAGGACTTCTTTATTTGGTAAAAAGTATCCATCAAATTTAGTATATTTGTTTAATTCTTTATAATTGATTACCATTCTAGCCTTTCCCCTAACTTGCTCAGAATGTTTCATGACCATAAAAACTGGACTGCTATGAGGTCCATTACTTGGTCTAATAAGTTTTTGTTCTAATAATTCTTTTATTTGGATTTTAAATTCTTGTGTATCTTGTATAGTATACATCATTGGTCTGACTCTAATTATAACATTTTCTGTTAATTCTATTTTAGCTTTAGGATGGTATGGTTTCCAAAATAATAATGGATTTTCTCCACATGTTTTTTCTAATTGTTCTATAATTTTTTCTATATTTATTTCTATTTCTGCTTTTAGCACTTTTTTGTATAGAATTTTTGTGTTTATGTCTTTATTTATTATTGGTTTTTTCTCCCATTTATCACCACGCTGGGCTGGCTGAACTCTATAGGGTCTAAATTCCCTTGGAATTTTTAATAAGTGTGCACATGGTGTTTGTAACATTATCATATAATTATTTTGTTTATAATATTGAAATTGTTGGATAAAGTCATTTCCTAATAGTATATCACAATCTAATTTATTGTAACTATATATCTTATTTTTTATTACTTGTTTACTTCCAAGTATAATACTGACTTTATCAGCACTATTAATTATTTGTGTACTTTCTCCTGTTACTCCTGTTATTTTTATTTTATTATTTTCATTCCATGATTTTATTAAGAAGTTTTTAAATATTGTTATATCACTTCCTGTATCTATTAAGGCACATGTTGTTATATTTGTTTCTACTATAGTAACTTGTATATATACGGCTAATGGAAAACTTCTTTGGTTATTCATTTATCTTTTTTCGCATAATATAGTTTGATCATTATGTGTTATGTATAATCCTTCTCTTTTTATACTATAGTCTTTTAATCCATTTAGAAAGCTCATTCCTAATAATATATGAGGATCTGTATTCATACTATTATCCATATAACATGGTACTACCATTTTAATTCCTCCTATTTTTATTGGTACTTTGACTTCTAATTCTGTAGTATGTATTTGTCCATCAAAATTTACATATCTATATGGTTCAATTTTATGAGTCATTAATCCTTTATTTCTAATTGAAGCTATATGGTATTCACTTGCTCCTGTATCAATTAGTATATTTGGTCCTTCAATATGTTCTCTTCCATTATAATATTCTCCTTCTATCTTCATATTTCCAGCATTTCTTTGAAGTTTGATTTCTTTTATATTACTAGTTCCTTCTAAATGTTTTCTAGGTAATTTAAGGCTTGTTGATCTTTTAATTAGTCTTCCATCTCTAAACATTATGTTATTAGAATAATCATCTTCTTTATCTTCTGCTATTTCAGGTTTATCCTTAAGTATACTAAATTCATATTCTTTAGGAATTAAACTTGTTTGTTTACTTGGTTCTATTATTTTACTAATATCCTTACATTCCTTGTGAACTTCTATGTATGGTTTTTTAGAGTATATATTTCCATAATTGGAGTTAGTAAATGTGTACAAAGCTCTATATTCTATAGTCATAATCTTGTCTCCTGGTTCCATTATATCATTTCTATGTAACTTAAAATGTAGTCCTAAGACTTCATTGAAGTTCTTATCTGTAATTGAGACACAATACTTTGGGTAACAAGTAAATATTAATTTTTGGTATGCTAAGTTTCCTTCTATAGTTCCTAAATGACTATCTTTTAAATTTATTATTCTTCCATCATGTAAACTTACGGTTAACGGTGAATCTATTCCTTCTCTAAATAAGGATTTAAACATTATTTGTATTCCTGCTAAATAGACATATTGAATTTTTTCTCCTTGTTTTTTACTAATTTTTGTTAGTAATTCATCTACTGTATTTCTTGTTAAAAGATTTAATTTATGTGTTCCTTGAGTTGTTCTAACATTTATAGCTTTTTCAATTTTATGATACTCATTTATTGCTATTCTTTCTCTTTTCCATATCTTATCTAAGGCTTCCCATTTTCCTATTTTTAAATCCAAAGATAATTTTCTTAAATTTGTTATTATCAAATGTTACTTTTAATCCATAACCTTCTATTCCTTCGTATTCTTGTTTATCTATATTATCTCTTTCTATTTCCTCAATCTCGTTATTCAGATTCTGATTCATTATCTTTTTCTGAATCTGATTCGCTTATATATCTTCGTGATCATAATATTGTTCAATATCTGATATTTCACTTAATTCACTTTCTAATCTAAATATTCTTTTTGCAATATTTAATTTTTTTTCATATTTGTTGTGAAAAATTAAAAGGACGACAAGTCAAGACAATTCAACATTGTACATTGGCTTTTATCTTTTTTATAAGGTCTATTTCTTTGTTGCTTATTTGGATTGATATTATTTCCTTTTATAATATCTTCTTCTGGGCTTTATATATTTTTTCTTAAAATTCTAAATTTTTAAATTTTTTTATTCTTGAATTTTCTTTTAGTATTTTTCCTTTCAGGATTACATCCCCATTGTGTAGGTTTTCCCATATCTTCACAACATATCTTAGGTAATCCTTCCTTGATTTTTCTTCATTTTTTTTTTTTTTTTTTTTTTTTTTTTTTTTTTCTTTCAAATAGAATTTTATTCTTAATCCTAAAGATTCTAGGTGCTTCATGGATTTTCTTTAATGTATTTTTCAAAATTCTAGTTTAAAATATATTCCCATGTTCCTGGTAACTTATTATAGTAAATATCTTTATATACATCTTGATTTTCGTTACTATAAAATTGGGTATAATAATATTCTTTAAATTCACATGTGTATTCTTTGATTTTGATAGTAGTAAGTATCACATATGTTAGCGTTTA
The DNA here is from genome assembly GCA_019097785.1 of Fraxinus excelsior. Taxonomy (NCBI): domain Eukaryota; kingdom Viridiplantae; phylum Streptophyta; class Magnoliopsida; order Lamiales; family Oleaceae; genus Fraxinus; species Fraxinus excelsior. The sequence goes on along the minus strand of CM032624.1, from coordinate 13,977,727 downwards.
TTAAAATTTTATACCTAGCATTTCTTTTCTTTTATTGCTTCTCCATCAAATTTCTTATCCAATTTTCTCCTAGAAATTCATCTGAAATATAGTTTACTGATCTTTCTATACATTCTTTATCTGATTTTATGATTTCTGTTTGTATATTCTTTTTATTAGTGTTTTTGTATCATATTTATTCCATCCCACCATTTTATGACATTTCCTTCAAAGGATGCTACTAAAAAGTCTATTTTTCTCTTTCAGTTACTGTCCCAGTGTATCATCTTTGTTATATAACAAGAATAATATCATTGAAGTTTGCAAAAAATTCTAAGGCTTTTTTAATATCTATTTTACAATCAAAATCTAAATTTGCCTCCGCCATGAATGACAGGTTTATCATAATTATCATTTAGTTCAAATTCTATTTCTGGTATTTGTTTTCCTTAGGTGGTTGTCTATCTCTTATTGTTTCAAATATTGTCTATCATGATTTAATGTATATAGGTGCATAACTTTCATCTGGATCCAATTATTTCTTGTTTATTAGAGATTCTGCTGTATTTGGTCCTCCTCCAGTATACATTAGGACTTGATATTCATCTATATTTTCTAGATTTTATTGATCAAATTTTCTATAAGTAAATCTAATTCTTTCATTCATCTTATCTTCTATATACATCTTGATTTTCTTTATTCTAATTTTCCTATTGCTTTTCTTTAGATTTTTCCATTTTTTCCTCTCTTCTATTATTTTGTAAAATCCTTTTTCCTAAATTCATTCATCCATACTTCCTGCTTCTATTCTTATTTTCTTTGTTCAGTATATTTTTTCCATATTCTAGGACATTTCTTTTTCTATCGTTTTTTGTCTATCGTTTTTTCTTTTCCTTACTATTTTTCTTTTATTTTCTACTTCAATTTTTAGAATATTGATATCATTTCTACTTCTTTTATTTCATTATTTATGTTTTGAACATCATTAATAATATTTTTATTAGTGTTTTATTTTTTTTTTTTTTTTTTTGGTTAAATTTTATCTTTTCTTGATTGACATAAGTAATATGTTATACATTCAGTATCTTTACAATCTTTAATTACTTTATCAACCATCTTTTGCTTACATACTTATTATTGTTAATTCTTTCATTTTTCGTAATAACTTGCTCTTATTTTATACCTTTCTTGTTTTAATATTTGTTTTTGTTGTGAGGTTGTTATATCTCCAGGTTTTAAAAGTTAATCTTGTATTTGTTAAACTATCTCTCTTATTTTACTAATTTTTTTAAATCTAGAATTTCTTTTTCACTTCCATTAATTTCCATTAAGTTTTTACAATTTCTTCTGATTCATATTTATTCTTTATAATAATAAATTGATGAAAAAATAAAAAAAAAAAAAAATAATTTTATGCAAATATATCTTGTCTCTTATCGGAGTCTATAAGTAGTTTATGTAATATTGTGCTTTAATTTCCATAGGTAATTCTCTATTATTCCTAATGTTTATTGTCTGTGTGTTTCATAAAAAAAAAAAAAAATATATAACTCCTTGTTCTGTTTCTAATGTGTAATATTTTCTATATTTTTATAATGTTATTACTCATAATCTTTGCAACCCTCCCTAAAACATCTTTCTTCTTTTTCTAGTTCAATAATAAAATTTTTTTCATATACCCGCCATCATCCATCCATCCCAATATATATTCATCTTTAACTGTTCAAGTCTAATGTTAACTATAATTTGTTCTTTTAATCTCTTGGGGTAATTCTTTTAATATTATTAACGTTATTGCTTTATTTTCTTAGGAATATGTTCAAATATAGATTACATTTCTTTACATCTTCAAATTTTTAATACCAGTCATGTTTGTGTAATTGTAATGTCCGTGATCTCTATGGCTCTGAGACCAATTAGTGGGGGGTGCTACTGGGCGAACAAAAATCAAATAAAAACTTAAAATCAATCTAAATTAATCTTTAAATAGTGTATATTCTAGTATTCTTTGAATTTATGCAAATTCTAATCTAATTATTGTATTAGACTATATAAAATGATTAGACATATGTTAAAGTTTAATCTTAATCCTTATATTCTTGTGGTAATCTATTTGTAATAGGTTCTACTAATTTATTGTTTTTTTTTTTTTTTTTTAGGGTTCTAATTAAATCTTCAAAGTCTAATAATTTTTGAGAATTCATAATATCAAGATCTGTTATTATATCTATATATAAAAAAAAAAAAAAAAATAATTTTGTAATATTCTTCATCCTTTTCTCTAATTTATCTATTATATCTTGATAGTCTTTTATGATTATCGATCTAACAATTCTATGACAAAATTTTCTATTAAGTTTTCCACTTTAAACATTTTAATAGTTTCTTGAGCCAGCAATATAATTGTTCTTGATATACTATTTTGTCAATGTCATTTCAAATTCAATATATTTTTATATTTTTTACAATCGCGCTTAATTTTATATGGACATCTTTTAGATCTAGGCCTTGTCATCTTATTACTAATCATAGTTTGGTTGTTTTTGAAAAGAATAATATATTTGTTGCTGTAAGACGCGTAAAATAATCTTTTAGGATCCCTATAAATTGTACTTTCTGTTTATATTATGATTACTTTGGTTGTAAATCTTATATTTACAGGGTAATTTTTGGTTAGTTCTGATACCTTTGATAAATCAGTCAAAGGGTATTTTGGAAAATGGAGGTGTTCGTAATTTGGCGAGTAATTTTCAATAATTTCCCGTAATTACAAACGGCATACAGAAAAATAAAAATGTACTGGGTGAGGGCTTTAGGATTATGCATTCGGGGGAAGAAGGATATAACAGAATTGTAGTATACACCATTCAAAAATTAAGAACAAAAAAAAAAAAAATTTTGAAAATCAAGTTTCATTAAACTTATTTATTATTTAATTAATTATATATATATTTTATTAATAAACTATAAAAGTCACATATCTATGCAATTTGGTCACAATTAAAATTTTTAAAATCACAATGCAAAATAATTTATAAGTCACAGTTCATTCATCGGTTACAAGTTGAAAATTTAAAAATCACCATTTATTTATCGATCGCAAATCACAAAATTTATAAGTCACAACTTATTTTACGGTCACAAAACATCAAATTAATTGATCACAAATTATTTCGATATCACAAATTAAAAAGTTTATACGCAATTTAATTCATTTGTCATGAATCAAAAAATTATAAATCACAGTTTATCGATAGGTCACATATTTCCAAATTTATTGGTCACAAATTATCGAAATTTAAGATCACAAATTAATAATGAGTCACAATGAACCAAAATGGCGGTCACATACATCAAACACCCCCACCCTCGTCTCAATCCTCCACCAGTATTTGGGAACAAATCAACCAAATGATTAGTCACAAATAGTAATACTACCCCACCCCCTCCCTCACCATTCCACCACCCAAACCATCACTGTCGCCCCCGTCACAATACTACCACAATCATCGCCACAATAACAACAAAAAACAACCACACCAATCGTCGTCTGCACCGCAACACCAATAAAACAACCACCACTGTCGTTCACCCCACTACAACACCATCACAACCACTGATGCAATAACAACAAAAAAACATATCCACCGTAGATCCCCCACTACCACCGCTACAAATCCATTGCCACAGATCCATCGCAGATCCGCCACCACCGTTTACCACAGATCCATCACCACCGCCCAAAACATACCACCATCGCACACCACCACCACCACCACCACCACCTCCTCCTCCTCCTCTATCTCGATTTACACCACACCCACAGCAAAACGTGAGAAGGGGAGGAGGGAGAAGAGAGGAGAGGAATTGATAAACCATACCTTTATTTAGATTTGTATGCAAATTTAAAAGGTCAATAAGTATAGTCCAAATTCTTATATATTTCTTTATATTTTGATAATTACTCAATGTGAAATTTATTCTTAACATGTTCGAGTAGATCAATCTTGAAATTCATATCCTCTTTTTTTTTTTTTTTTTTTTAATCGAATCAAATTGCTCGTTTGAAAGTAATGGACTTTAATATCATATTAAGACTTGGGGTTATATCATAAAATATCAACCATATTAAGATAAGTAAGATAAATTTTTATATAGTGATCTATATTTCAATAATTAGCCGGCATAAAATTTATCCCTTAACAAACATGGTTAATTTGTGGCTGTTGTGTAAATTTTAAAATAACAAAGACAGCTAGTTGAAAATTGTTTATTTAATTATGAGGGACAAACAATTAACAATTGTGCCATGTCGTTTATGCAAAATTAATTAATTATTATAAATCTCATAATAATTTTCTTTTAAATAAACTTACTAAAGCAAAAAAACATAGCAAAACAATTTATTCATTGCTTACTCAATATAAAGTATTAATTAAAAAGCAAAATGTATAGAAATATTTTCTTCTAAGGGTAGTTGCCATAAAATGTCAACATCCTTCGTCTGTTTTGCGCAAATCAAGAGGATTTCTCATCGTTTTAATCTCAAATCAAATCTTGTCAGCAATTTACTTATTCATTAGTTGAAAACTCGTGTATAATTAGACTAAAAATAAATTATGTATTACTTTTTAGTTTTGTTCAAATAAATCGTACGATTAATTTAGGTCGATAATTGGTAACACGCTCCTCGTAAGAGCTAATCGTGCTTAATATATCATTACTTGTTGTAATATTGTGCATTTGCAATTTTATCCATAACAATAATATTGTCATTGCTTATTGACAAGCGCCTATCGACAATTGCTGATGACAAAGTCTTGGCTCAATAGAATTTGTCGCGGGGAGGATCAAAATATCATCGTAGCTTCGACCATCGACATCAAAATCAAATATTTTAGAGTTTGGAGATGAAAGTGTACAAATTTTTGTTTATATAATTGGATTTGTTGTTTTATTGTAGTAGCACTAATGGTCCACACCCACTCCCAACTACCCCAACTACCATAAAAGGGCAAAAAAAAAAAAAATAAAATAAAATAAAATACTATACTCCTTATTCAATTAAGGCTTTATGTTTTAGTAATTCATTAAAAAATATCAAGAAAGGAGACACCTTTTTTACATTGGTGTGATACAATTGCCATAAAGAGTGTTCACAACTAAAAGGAAAAGGAAGATAGAGAAACCCTAAGTGATGTTTCTTCGAGTGCATACGCATCAATGACCAAATTCGTATACAATTTTATCATTTTGAAACGTCATATTATTCTCAAACGCGAATAGCACCACCATATGCTATAAATAGCGTCCTTTACAATCTCTAACAAGTACACTGAATGTAAAAAATGCTCTAGATAATTCTCTCTACCACCTTGACCGCACCCTAAAGACGAGCCCAAAACAAAAAGCGGAAAGCCAAAAAAAATAAAAAGACAATATTTTATAACGCTTTTCATTTTCATTGCTGGATTCGGGCTCGGATAGTGGCACCCATTTTGCTAATTTTTAGCCTATGTTTGTCTAATTTATAAATGGTTGAACTTTTTTTTCAACTACGCATTTCAATGAATTCACAGATATTATTCAGTTATCTATCATTTATTTCTATTTATTTATAAACTAACGCGTTTATAAATTCTTCCCAAATGGAATATACAAGATGAAGACCTCTTACATATAACCAACCATATATTTTGACAGAATACCTTTTGTTCTGATCATGTTGGCATTGGCTTATTTGTGCTATATGGCTTATGTGTGAATCTTTCTTTTGCCAAAGGCAAGAGAATCCTGCAATTTTTAGTTTGTGGTGTTCATTCATCCCATAGGAATTCCAAAATGAGAGGGAAAACAGTCACCTTTATTCTATGAATTCGGTACATTAATGTCTCGTTTCAAGTAAAATTAAGAGCTCGTTTGGTATCAATTAAAATTGAAAATATAGCCGTTATTGGGTCTCACTCGTATAATAAAAGTAAACAATAACGATTAGTTTTTCAATTTTAATTCGATTTTGATCTCTCCCAAACGGGCTCTAGATTGAAGAACATAATCGAAATAAACAAAAACTATTAATGAATCACATACATGATGATCATCTCTAAATCGAAAGTAGTATTTTCTAGAAGAGTTGTTCCATCGGATGAAGCATTTTCCGTTTAAACGATGAGTTGTCTATAGAGTGGAAAGCCATATAAAAATACACATTGTTAAAGACATTACTTTCAAGAAAATTTTACAAAATCTTGCTTTTTCTCACTCTCTCAATACTTCCGTCCTTATTAAGTAATTTGCTCGGGACAAAATCCAATCTAAGGACATTTTGGTCATTTCACAAAGCTGCCATTGACTAGTTTACATTTTAATCTTCTAAAGTTAAAGAAAAAGTAAAATTATTTGACCCTCGACTTATAATATCCTATCTAATTGATTTCGAAGCATTTTGTTTATTCGAATAGATTAGCCCTATCGTCTTTTGTCATTATGTCATCAATTTTCTTGACCTTAGATTTTAAATGGGCGTTAGCTTTGCAAACTCCTAAATTACAAAAAATAAAAAGTAATAATAATAATAATATCTCACTTTAACAAGAGCTCTATTTGGCCTCTTTACCTAACACCCAACCTAGAGTAGATAAGATCTCTATCCATAAAAAAAATTACTTTTTATTTCGACAAATAGATATTATCGAGCCTTTCACTTTTTGAATAATATGGAGTTTGAGAATTCGTCCTGAAGTCGCTTCATCTACGAGGACTAAGTACACTAATGCCATGAATGAATGTACGTGGATCATTCAGAGCTGAATTATTCAATTCGATTCTTGAATACCTCATTCTCGTCTAACATTTTCTATTGACATCCATCCATTTAGATTTACACAAAAAATAAGGATATATCTTAAAGGCTTATAATTAGGCACATAATTTAAAAAATAAGGATATATCTAACATTTTCTATTAACATATAATTAGGCACAATGCAGGGATCTAGTGAGATAAATCGTACTCAATTATTATTAAATTACAAGACTCCCCATGTTTTGTGCAAGAAAAAATCTATAAATACAAATTTATCTTCACAGATTTTATACAGGGAGACAGACTCCCTGTATAAAATATGTGAAAAAAAGCATATGCTTGTTCTTCAATAATTCTACTTGTACCTAAAAATTTGACAATTTTTTGACAAAATGCCACATGACGAGGGAAACGATAAACATCCAAATGACAAAATGCCATATGTGAAAATTGTTAGTTACTTTTTTTTTTTGACGAACTTGTAAAATTATGTGGCACAAAGACCTATGAACAATAAACATCCAAATGTTCACTATATCGACGTTTTTATGAAAATCGAGGTGCGATTTTCAAGTTTGTTTTCGTAAATTCCTTTTTGTTTTTGACCCAAATTAGGGGAAAATTACCCCCCCCCCCCCCCCCGGGGGCGACCGAGGTAAGCAGGGCTGGGGAGTGTGTTGGTGTTAGGAAGATTAGTATTTCATTATTTCTCCTAAAAAAAACTTTCTTTTCCCATTTTTCTCTCTTTTTTGGAGTTTTTTATTTTTATTTTTATTTTTAGTGGAAATACAGAGAGACCAATATACCTTTTCAAAAATAGTCAATTGAAGGTCAAGTGCTGCATATGTAGTCCCCTGACAAAATACAGGTGGGTACTGTGATACTGTCTAATGATCCTTGTGCTGCATGTTATTTGCAAATCCTTGACAAAATACAGGTGGGATGGCGGTGCAGGTTTGAGAGCCTGAGTGCAAATCTTTCAAAAATATATGCAAATTGTATTTAAAAAAAAAAATAACAATACGCAAACAGCAATAAAGTATGACCATTTTTTTGGGAGGTCGAAGAATTTTTACTTGAATTATTCTAAATGTATACATAATGCTCAAGTGATATGCACACCAGAGTGTAAACGTCGATGTACATGTAGCAAAACTCTACTTATTCTTAAGTGTAGGAAGTGAGTGATTCGATCTAGATAATTTGAGAATTAATCAGAATCGATTTTCATTGAGAAATGTGAAAATGAAATAATTGATTCTACAACGAAAAAAACAAACAGATCTATTATGGTTCAATTTCTAATCGCTCGTCCCTTTTTTCTTACTTCAAAGTTAAATTTTATGTGAATCATTGCAAAAATTTCCATATTTCACTTTCATCCTTGATATTTTGAACAATGAATCTCTCAATACACGTAAAATAAAAAAAAAAATCACTCTCTTTTTAACTACACATTTTTTAATTAATCGCTATTACAAAATATATTTTTCTCAAAAATCTAATTATAATGGATTCAAACAAGAGCTTATATAAAATACTATTTCATTGAGAAATTATGAATATTTTTTTTTTTTTTGTTGTAGTTGTTTTGTTCTTTATATAGAACCTAAAACCGAGAACCGGACCAAAATTGTTTGATTCTCAATTTATTAACTTAATTTAGTCCAATTTTGATCCAGGTCGAATTGTTTTGAGTGAAAATGACATCCCTAATTATTATCCTCGTGTCAAACATATTGTTTTTATAATTGAAAGTACGATCTGAGAGGCTTCGTACTGTTCTAGCATCGCTATTAAGAACAACCGAGATCCAATGAGAATTTGCGCGTAGCTTCTGGTCTTTGGCATCAAAAAAGAAGGTTGTAATATGCATGCACATAATTTAAAAAATAAAATAAAACATTAATTATCAAGAGTATCTCAAACAGTGGTCCATAATCAACTTTTCCATTGATAGGCATTCTATAAAACTCATTTTGTTATTCCATATTTATTTTTTAATTATAGATTCTCTTAATAAAATAATTTTACTCGTGGCACAATCAATTTAACAATTTTTTTATCAACAAAAATAAAAAAGTGAAGACATTATTGCATAATATAGAGAGTCAAGTACAAGTTCTTGAAAACCATAGCTTATGACAATTCATTAACTAGTAACTTAACATACCTCCAAACTCACTAGTTCTTCAAACTTCTAGTAATATTTTTATTATTAGATCCTACCAATAAAAATTCTTCACACGACGTGTTTAGTATACAATAATGGAACCATATAATAGTCGATTCTTAATATTTTCCCATCTAGTCTACCAAACATGCCAAAAAGTGTGCAAATCAATACTGCAAGAAATCTTCCATACCCACAATAGGTTGCTGATTAACAAAGTGAGAATTGCAAGTTTGGTTCATATAAGCAGAATCTGCAATTGAATAATTCTCCTCAATGCCAAAATCACCATTGTTAGCATTCAAGAAATTTATGATTTCATTGAGAGATTGCAGTTTGTGGCTAAGTTCAGCCGTTTGAGCTCTGAGGATTGAATTCTCAGCCTCGATGTTGAGATAATACTGAGTGGTGAAATTCATTCTTGGGATAATCTGATTAATTTCCTTCCTAAATTGTGACACTTTGGCCTCGAGATCATCCAATTGCTTCTGTTTTCGCAGCCGGGATCGACGTGCTGATTCACGGTTCGAAATCGTTCTCTTCCTCTTCTTCTGATCCATCAATTTCTGAAGATCTTCTTCAAAACCTGAGTTCTGAAGCTCCGATGATCCTGACGATGTCCCACTAGATGAGGCCATGAAACTGTTACGGATCAAGTCCCAATCCCGATATATGTGTACACAACTTTCCAGAAATTCACCCAGCCAACTTTATTGTGAAAGTCGAACTGGGTTCACATAGATAAGTGTACAGTATAATTAAACTTCACACAGTCGAACAGAAACCTTAATGAATTGCTCGAGATTAAAAAAAACTGTATATATATTTTGTTTATTTATATAGATAGAGATTTATTTATATAGGCTACTTATAAATTATAATCAGAAAAGTGAGAGAAAAATCATGAAATGTAATAGAACCAGTAAAGGAAAACAACAGAGAAGGATTGAACTAAGTGGGTCCTGCGCCTATATGTAGAATTTATCATAAACCCAGAAAGAAAAAGCTCACTTAGAATTGCAGACATCAATTTCAAAGATCAAGAACAATAAATTAAGCATCAAGATTAGCTTGAAATAACCCTCAAAATCTTGATTACAACGATGCGAAAGAAAAAATTTCTAGGTAAAACCCTGAACCCAACTAATCAAGATTGATAATAATGAAACCAATTGGGTTTCTTGGATCCAAATAAGGATGAAACGACCTTAGGAACTGAAAATCAAGACGGGGGCAGAGTGAGATGAAAGAGTGGTTGAGAGAGAAAAGAGAAGGAGAAGGGGATTTTGATAGTGATTCGAGTCTGATTTTATAGGGCAAAACAGCATCTGATACATTGTTTAAAAAAATTGAAAAAAGAACAAAAACAGAAATCTGTGGAATAAAGAAAAGTAGACTGGAATCTTACTCTTAAAAAAGTGGATGTGGAGGTAAAGCACAATGAGGCATGTGGGGTAGGTGGGGTTCATTAGAAACCACTACAACTATCTGGATCGAGCTCGGAAGCAACCGGGGAAGAGGTCAACAAGCCATCTCATTTCTTGAAATTAAATTTCATAAAAAAGTTTTTATTTCCAAGTGTATGAGTAAGCCACTGTCTGGTACACATTAAAATTTTCATTTTCATTATTCTACTCATTTTAAACCACACGTTTTTCAATAAAATAATATTTTCCATCATATCAATAACTTTTTCTTCTTTTTCAACCACACATTCTCCATCAATCTACTATTTCAAAATACATTCTTCCAAAATAATAATGTGGCTCGAACACACCCTAAAAAGATAAAAAAATTAAATTAAAATTAAAGATTCAAGTGTAAAATTATTTTATTAATAAATGTGTAGTTAAAAATAAATTTGAGAATAAAAGAAAACCAAATAGGGGCTAACTTTTTTCAAAAGAAAAACAAAATTAAGGTTGTTTTTTCGATCATTATGTAATGTATGTTCCAATTTTATATCGACACATCTTCCTTTTTTCATCGTTTTCTTCAATCAAATACTGCCATTAGTTTAGTAGATGATCAAATCGACCGTGTTCTAGTTGATTAAGAATTATTATTTTCACAATCAAATTCAATAATTAAATAAAATGATTGTAATTTTCTTGATCATAATGTATATTCCAATTTTTCATTCACATCTCTTCGTTTAGAAAGTTGATTAAGAATTGTTATTTCCACAATTAAATTCGAGAATTCATACCACACTTTCCCTCCACCTTCCACTAAAAAAAAAAATAAAAAAATATTCTTTATCTCTTTTTGGTATCACAATTCAAAGACTTTTCGTAGTTATTTTTTGTACTTTTTCTCGCGTTTTTAATCATTTATAAATACTAATACCACAAATGTGCTAATCATATTTCAACAATTAGCCGCAATTCACTATTTTAATACGATTAGACAAGGAAAATGCAATAGATTATTGTCCCAACTTGACAATCACCATTATATATATATAGAATTTCTATTTGGCACGCCTCTCTTCAAATGTTTAGATACATTGTATGTGTTGTTTTCGTGCATATTTCGTTGTCAATGAATTTATTATAAATTGAGATAAATTTCATTCACGGTAACTATATTTTTCTAAATATTCGTACTTCAGTTTTGTTCAATCGAGTAACTGTACTTTAATTTGATTTCTATCGAATGATTTCGTCGATTCCTTCAACTAGACAGATGAAAATCAATCAATAAAAAAAAATCATCAATTATTCCACTGAAGATATACATATTTCACGTCAACAACTAACCATTACGAGTGATGACAATTTCTCTCAATGGAATTGGACAACATTCTAAATTGAAATTAAATTAAAATATAGTATAATTATTGTTGATTGATACTAGAGTAAAATATAATTACTATGAATGATAACAACCTATATAAATTCTTATACATCTTTTAAAATAAAATTAATATCAATATGATTTTATTAAAGAAAAAAAAAAAGCAGAGCTAATTTTATCTAATTTTACTATATATAATTAAATTCAATCGTCAATCAAGACTTGCGACGATTAAGTTGGAAATAGACCTGGAAGGTCATGTCTGTTGGATTTTCATTTATCCTTGTGTGACAAACTTTGATGATTTGAATGGCCACAAAAGCATCTAAACCTATGCCTGGCCCCCATTTTGAGGAAATTTAAAATTCTGGAATAGGGATTAATGAAAAAAATGTGTGGCTAAAAAATTCATGGAAAGTTTTAGATTTGTATGTAAAATTATTTTATTTGGAAAATGTGTGATTAAAATTAACAAAGAGAAAATTGAAAAAAAAAATTATTTTTTCAAAATTTATTTTCGACCACCCATTTTTCCACAAAATAATTTTATACGCAAATTCAATTTTTTTAACTACACGTTCTCCAATAAAATACTAATCCAAAATGTATTTTGGGCCAAAAAATGGGCTCAAACCGCGGCTAAATTAGGTGGAGATGGATGGCGGGTACAATAAATTCATGATAATTGACTATAAATAATTAAATAGCGTGAATGCGATTATGCGAGTCTACTCGTTAAAAAAAAATATTGAATACAACCAATTATGCTCAAACTAGTTCACAATCTAGTCTGCAATATTAGGTTTGAAGTGTTGGGCATGACCGTTCGATTTAGCAACACGAGACTTGCCCAATCATAATAGGCTCAAACCTTGGATGAAGACAATTAATCGTCCATTTTGAAGCCACTAATTTTATTATATGTTTTTTGTTTGGTGATTGTGTGAGGTCGACAGGAGCAAATATATATTTTTAATGGAGCACGATAGATTAAAAACAAACACGATACATCCTACAAAAACCGGACAACTATCAATTCATTATTGATGAAGTGCATAAAGAGTCAGCGTTTATGATGAGGTGAGGTGAGATCGCAAAGGGAAAAAATGGTTTCATGATAACTTCGGGTTTGTCCATTTTTTTGCGAATTACTAGTCTAATTCGATTGGAAACGGGTCAATGATCACAACTGATGGCCTTTGGCCATGATGTACGTCGAATTTTGGGCAGATTCCATCTTTTAGACTCTTGATTAAGTGTTTTTGTCTTTTATGATAATATTTATTTTGGAAATATCTCATTCAATAAAACTCGAATTCGTATTCCGTTTGTTGGAGGACGATTCTGAATCTTAGGAGTTTCGATTTAAATTGTTATCTTGAATTTTTCCATTCATGGAAAATATCGTTTTTTTGTTTTTATTATTTATTTTCCAAATTTTGCTAGGGTTTACTATTTAAAGTATTGTAAGCCCTTTGAGACAGCAGTTTATTATTGAATGGAAAAAAAATTTCTTGACTTCTCTTATCTTTGTGAGGTTGTTCATCTTTCCTATAATTTTCTGTTACGTTAATTATGAACAAAATCATTTTTCAGAGAGTATCGAGAAGATGCTTATGAAAGTCACAAGAAAAAAGAATGTAACATTTATCTCGAACCAAAATAATGTAGAAATAGGGGAATTTCAAGTAACCCCTTCCACGCAGGGCTTAAGTGGAATCGACTACTCCCAGTACTTGTTTGCTGGTTTACAACCATCGATCGTACTTAGCCTCTATTCAATAAATTTTTAAATGGTTTAAAAATAGGAATACTTAGAGGAATAATAGTGACTTCATGGAATGTGTTGATAACAATGAACAATAATTATGAATATGTGATTGATATTAATGTTTAATTTTGATTAAATTTATAAATCCACAATATATTAAACGGGGAATTGAAGAGAAACTTTTGAATACCAATTTTATCCTTACATGTTTGCCTATATGCCTAATGTATCTTCATTTGATTTACAAAAAGGAAAAAATAAAAAACAAAATTGAAAGGTTGCATTAATATATTATTTTTACCCTTATTTAAAAGTTATTTTAATTCGCAATTACATATAAATATATTTAAGTTTAGATAAAAATGGAATAGCAAATGACTCAATTTATTTCCTCTAAATAAGATAATTAATAATTATTATTGCTTTAAAAAATTAAGTCCATTAATTTTTGCTAAATACGGTTATTACTAATTATTAGTACACAATTAATAAAAACATTATTACATATAATTAAAGGAAATTATAATAATACTACATATATAATTAACTACAAAATACCAAATGGTTTAATATATTTCCTCTAAATAAGATAATTAATAATTATTATTGCTTTCAAAAAATAAGTCAATTAATTTTCATTAAACACGATTGTTACTAATTATTAGTTCACAATTAAAAAAAATTATAATAATACTCCATATATAATTAAATCGAAATGACATATTTTATTAAGTCGATTAATATTAATATATAGAATTTATTTAAAAAGATATTACTTATACATTTAAATGTTCTCAAACCTAATATTACATATTAAAAATAATATTGCATTTGTAAAATATTCTATTGAAAATAATAATAATCTCCAATATTTAAAAATGATTGATCGAGGAGAAACTTTTGAATACTTATTTTGACCGTACATATTTAGCTATAAGTGCAATATATCCTTATTTGATTTACAATTTTGTCCTTCAATTTTTTATTTTTGTCAACCACATCCTTATTTAATCTTTCTAATTTTTCATGCATTAAGTAAATTTTGTAACTTATAACATTAAACATGGTTCTCATCTTTCTGTTAGTTCATCTTCAAATGAAATATAATTTATGGATAATTCTTGATAGTTTATAATATAATGATAAATAATATGATTACTTCTATATAAATATATATTTTATTTCAAAAAAAAAAAAATGTAATAATGATTTTTAATCATTATTGAACATGTGTTGTTGATTTACCTTCATTGAAATAAGAAAAAACTGAAAATTATTGCACTGAGAATTAAAATCATATAGCCATAAGGTAAAATCGAGGTCAGCAATTTTCAAATAAATCAAAGGATTACACAAAAAAATCACATTTATTACCTTAGTGAATGGTATAGTTTTCTTTCATCGCGGTTGAATAATAAGTAATTAATTATTTGAATAATTAATGTTGAAATTCTAAATCATCAACGTTAACGTGATTAAGAATATTATTGATTTACATTAGTTTGTAACAAATTCTAAAATTTATGTCCATTATATGAAATAGAAATGCTTCAAATGTCAACATTATATATAAGTATTAAAACGATAATATCAATAATTAAAACTCGAGTATGGAAAACTATTAGTTTCCATTTTTGTGCTTTTATATTTTGCTTTTGACAACAATGTCTTTAATTTTAAATATATCATAATCGTTGCCCCTTTGGACATAGCCCAGCGGTGCAAATGATAGAAGTGAGGTAGTCTCAGTTGAGCTGACAACTGCAATCCGCAGTGTGGGAGTTCAATTCCTGCCTTTAACAAGATTTGAAATTTGACTCTTTGCGGGCACCAATATAGCAGTTCTTGTATTCTGGCATGTTGAGGCACATCCCGCGATTTACCTTTTCCACAATGCTCTAAGGGTGGGACGGTGGGGACACTCCAAGTTAGAGTTCAACCTTTAAATATGAATAAAGTCATTTGTACATAAAAATTGTACATAAACCTTAACAAAATGCAAGGTGGCGCCCCTATTGGTGGGGCACCTGACGCAGTGCATTTTGTCAAATTTTTATGTACAAATATCATGGTTGTTTAAATATACCATAATCATTACTAACTAATTATATTATTACTCTGAAAAAATTAATATAAACTCTACTTCATTTTAGATTTACATTAGAGTACTTAAAATTTCTTTTAAATATAATTTCCTCACTTTACATTAGAGTACTTAAAATTTAAGATTAATCAACTTAAAGTTTAATTACTTAAAATTGAAACTCAATATATATAACATATTTTCATATAAAAAATATTATAATATATAAATTTCTCCATTAATATAATGGTAGATTAATTACCTTTTAATATATTTAACTGGATTTAATATCAATTTAACTAGAATTGTACATTAATCAAATTAAGTTTAATTACTTAAATTACATTATTCACACTAGGTTTAATTACTTAAAATCTAAGTTCTCTCATAAATAGATGTAATTTTATTATAATTATAAAATATAACATATTAAAGGTTGCATTAATATAAGGGTAGATTAATTACAATACATTAAAATATATATTATAGTTTTAATATAAGTACATATATAGACGAGCTTCACTTAAAATTTATATAAATATATTTATTAAATACAATATTGATAAATTGTGAAGAATATTATAAATTGTATATATAATAAACTTGTTTCTATTACAAAGTAAAATACCCTATTTATAGGGTTACAAATAACTGTAAAAGGAAATAAATATAAAAGGAAATATCATGCAATCTACTACTAAGAAAAGTAATCCTACACTAAAAGGAAATATTATAATTGCAATCTTTGACGATCTTTGGAATCTTATTCAATATCCTTGACACCCCCCCTCAAATTGATGCTGGTAAAATCATCAATTTGTAATCATGAATTGACGACGATGACAATATTTATGCCCACGAAGAAGAAATCCAAATCAAAGCAACCAACGACGAAAAGTACTGACGACGAGAGACCAAGGACAACAAAGAACCACTTCAAGAATACTCCAAAGAAACAACGAGAACAAAAAACAAACCAAATTTTCAATCCCATCAATTGGGCCAAACTGCAAACCAAATTTTCAAATGAACTAAACCAAATTCCAGATGAACTGGACATATACTAAACCAAATTCCAGATGAACTGGACATATACTAAACCAAATTCCAGATGAACTGGACATATTAAACCAAATTCCAGATGAACTGGACCAAATTCCAGATGAACTGGACATACTAAACCAAATTCCAGATGAACTGTACCAAATTCCAGATGAACTGGACATACTAAACCAAATTCCAGATGAACTGTACCAAATTCCAGATGAACTGGACATACTAAACCAAATTCCAGATGAACTGGACCAAATTCCAGATGAACTGGACATACTTAACCAAACTCCAAATAAACTGGATCAAGTTCCAGATTACCAAAAGCTGAAGAAACTTCAAACAAACTGCAGATTACCGAAAGCTGAAGAAACTCCAAACAAACTGCAGAAACTGAGTTGTGGCCACCGGAATGTGATGCGACTTTGTAGTGATACATCCGAAAAGAAAAAAAAAAAAAACAACATTGGTAGCCGGACGAGCGGCTTAAGGCTGCTCGCCGGAAACGAAATTCAAAAGTTAATTTGTTTAGGATCGAAACTGCTCTGATACCATGTGAAGAATATTATAAATTGTATATAATAAACTTGTTTCTATTACAAAGTAAAAGACCCTATTTATAGGGTTACAAATAACTGTAAAATGAAATAAATATAAAAGGAAATATCATTCAATCTACTACTAAGGAAAGTAATCCTACACTAAAAGGAAATATTATAATTGCAATCTTTGACGATTTTTGGAATCTTATTCAATATCCTTGACATAAATTATGCAGATAGATGAGAAACATTCAATATAAGTACATATATAACATTGTCTTCATTTTCATTCAATTATTATAAATTGCATGTTAAATTAATATAATTGATAAAATAGTTATTTAAATATAAGGAAAATAAGTTGAAAAGAAAAAGTTACTTAAAAATGATAAGGTTGGTCGAAGAGGAGAGAAATTAATTAACCATCAATCTTAAAAAGCTTACTAATTACTCCTAACAATTAGGAGTTACTCACTATTCCTATATTTGTTTCCACCCCCCACTAAATACAATTTCACACCTCAATTACCCATTTCCCACCAAAACCAAATTTCTAAATATTAATAATAATAATAATAATTAATATTACGTGTTAAAAATAAATAAATTAATATATAAAAATTGATGGTAATTCACTTACTTATTACATGTAATATATTTTTGGTTATTTATACTATGTTTTTTTTCTCCTTTTTTATATTTTATGTGGAATCAAAAAATCAAGACTCCAAATTTTCATTGAGCAAATTACATACTCTTTTAAGTTTATTTTTTCCTTCTTATTTATTTGTCGAAGAAAATTTATTTTTCTTTTTTCTTTTTAAATTTTTGAATTACTATGCCTCACAATTGTTACCATTCTCCAAAGTTTATATTTATATCTGTATCAGGTCAAAATTGCTTTAGGTCGGTTACCGGTGTCAATAATTGACGATTACACAATTCGAACAATTTCGAATTCACCTCAAATAAAAAATGAAAAAAATCCTTGATTCAAAAATCATTCCATCGTTTTTGGATCCAAAAAAATGAGGTTTTTTGCTTGGTCAATAGGTTGGTTGGCGAGAATCGTGGCTTAATTTGGATTGAAAATTGATTTCTATTCAACTAATGATTTCAAAATAGAGAGTTTCAAACTCCTCTTTCGGATAAAGAATAAGAGTAGTCCAATAACTGTATCTACATCAATCCACATCACACCCATTCCAATTTAATTCAATTAAGAAGTATACATGGTAGTTTCTTCCAGTTATATAAGAATTAGTGTTTTCTTCTATTAAATGAATTTTTTCAATGAAATTTATTTTTTGATACAATTTGATTCTTTGTTCAGGGTTGGATATATATTATCCACTTTGATATATTTTTTGTTTCATTACTTTAAATATTATGTGTTTCAATAATTTGTATATGTCTGAATATTTTTATATGATTTACATATTTGTGATTATGTGAACTACAAATAAAAAGATGAAAAGTCATGGGACGTTGACAAAAAATATTGTATACAAAGAAGTATCATTGTGATCAAAACATTACATATCATTATACATATGTATATATGTATGTATGTATGTATATTAATAATAATTTTAATTTTTCCTTTAGTAATAACAACTTCCTCAATAACTTTCAAAAAACAGTGTTAGTACTTAAAAAATATTACGCATATCATTTGTCCGATATATAAGAAGTATAGAGCACGTGCTTACGACCAGTCATATTTAAAAGCGGTTTAATGTTGACAGAAAACTGACTCAATATGGCTAACGAAACATCTTGATGCAATTTGAAAGAGAACGTGATTAATAAGGACGCATGTTACCCAACAAGTTACAAAATTAAAAGAAGATTTGCTTCGAATCCCTCATGAACACAAATATACACATCTCTATACACCTTTCATTTTTAGAGTATTTCTAAGAGATTTTTTTATCTATAAAGAGAATTTTATGTATTGTTGCAAAACGGATATGATACTGGATTAATTCAATATTACTTTGAAGAAAAATAAGAAATTATAACCACAATATGAAATAATTGATCACAAGAACAATGTAATTTGCAGAGCGAAGAAAATTTTATTACAATTTGAAAAAAGAATATAAAAGATTTATGTTTTCAACTTTGTCTAACTTAATCTAAAATATGACGAAGAGTTAAATATATATAGGGGAAGTCTAAAACCCTAAAAGTAGAGTTATAAATAGAAATAAATTCTCAAAACGTATGTAAAACGGAATTGGACCCGAAAAGTAGCGATAGCTAGCTCGCGGAGTGTGCCGCTCAAGTGGTAACGACAGTGCTAGCGAGCTGCCTGTATGGCATCACCGCATTGATGCATTGAGCCTCGGGAAAAAGCTTTATTCCTTTGCCCTAATTGATGCCCAAAAACTTCCTTGTCCATATCTTAACATTTTCAAGTCTAAAACAAATTTCAACTCTCAATTGGGCTTTCAAATAGAATTTTAACAAGAATCTGCCAAATAGATTTCGAATATGATTTCAAATAGCATTCCAAATTTTCTTAAGTCGACTTTAATTAGAATTCTCAATAATCTTCTAAATAGAATTCAGGTCACATCAAAATTCTAATATATATTATAAATAGTATATTTAAATTTAGAGAGTCAATGATTTTATACACTTCAACAAGCTTTCTCTTCATTTTGCTTGTCATATGAAACAATTATTGATTCTTTTTATATTTTATTTAACATAATTTTTTATATGTCAATTGACCAATCGATTGAGTAATTTAAGAAATGGAGTATTAAAATATGAGATATATTAAATGTAATTATTGCACATTAAAAATAGAAAGCAATTTTGGTTCTCTAAATTTGGAGAGTCAAACTTATTTTCTATTTTAAAAAAATAAAATATAAAGTTTCTTGGAGCTCGTTTTTAAGCGTTGATTCTCTAAAATAAAAAGTTTTTTTATATTTAGAAACTCTTTTGGTGATTTTCTTAAAAAAATATAAGTCTAACCGATCATTTAGGATATGTCTAATTGCATTTTCCATGAAATTTGTTAGTTTTTACCCAACTTTGAAGTGTTTGATTCCTACTTTTTTCAATACAAAATATATTTTTCAACTTTTAAAAATATGCATAATTTTCCCTTTTAATGAAATGTTTTCTTTGGGAGGAGTATGTTTTTGTTTTCATCAAAATAAGGAAAATGTTTTTTTTCTAGGATATATTTTCTATATTAATCAAACACACTCTTAGGGTGCATTTGATTGCAAGCATGAAATTTTGCAAGTAAAGAAAATAAATTCGAAGCAATTCAATTGCCAAGAGATTGTTTGTATGGAAATTATTAATTAATGTGTTTGTTTGAATTAAATTCTTAATATAAAAATATATATTTTATCTGTCAATTTTTTATTGTAGGTAGATGAGAAAGATAAGATAGATGAGAGGGAGAAAGAGAAGGTGAATTACCTGAAAAATAAAAACCACATTTCTCTAAAAAAAAATTGTCCTTATTTTCAATGAAAAATAGTCATGTGACCAAAAGTACGAAAATATTTTTCGTGAAAAAATCATGAATCAAATAGCATAAAAATAGAAAATTATGTGAAAAAACATATTTTTATTGGCAATCAAACGCACGCTTAGTAATTATGTGAAATCAATTTTGTTTACTCAATTTTAAGCCTATGTTTGGTCCGGATTAAAATACAATTTTAATCCAAATCAAAGTCAAACAATCAATATTAACCATATCTTTCATGGGTCTCACAACTTTTCAACCACACATTTCAAAAACTTCTATCACAATCTACTAAAAAAAAATCTGATTTTAATGTAGACCAGACACCCTCTAAATACATCTTCAAAAAAATTATTTTCACATTTCTCTATAACCACACTCAAAAAAATTTCCTCCCAAATAATATCTCCCACAGAAGCTTAGGTGGGATTGATTACTATTAGTTCGGTTGCTGGTTTACAAGCATCGATCATTATTGTTGACAACAAAATGATATTTAATTTCTTACTTTACCAATAATTCAAAGGTGTGAAATGTAATCCAACACCCAATATCGTTTAGCCTTCACTTGGAAAATTTTAAGTTAATTTATTAAGAGATATAGTCATGAATTCCGCAAAAATGAGTGAATAATAAATAAATAAATGAATATTATGAATATGTACTTGAAACTAATATTTAATTTTGACTAAATTATAAATTGGTTGTGGAATAGTGACAATGAGTGTCTAATCAACCTAGAATTATAATTTGGCTAGTCTCGATCCCTGTCGTTGTGTCACGGGCTGTAGCTTTACTTAAGCCCCGTATTGTAAATATTTATTTAATTCGT
Organism: Fraxinus excelsior; assembly: GCA_019097785.1. Lineage (NCBI taxonomy): Eukaryota > Viridiplantae > Streptophyta > Magnoliopsida > Lamiales > Oleaceae > Fraxinus > Fraxinus excelsior. Next base: position 13,956,192 of record CM032624.1, on the reverse strand, counting down.
AAAATAGTTAGAAAATAGAAAAGAAAAAGTATGAATCTAGAGCCAAATGACGTCTACTACCGTCATTTGGGTTTTTGTTGCTAAGTCTATTATAGGGGGTATTAGTCTTCCAAACATTTTCAAGCTTACTAGTGTTTTCCCCCTACACTAGCCATTTGTAATTTCCTACTTTCGTCTATTGTAATTTTCAACTTTCTAGCAATCAATGAAGAAGTTATTTCCATTGCGTTCAATTTCATGTTGCAAGTTTTCTTAAAATTGTAATCAAATTTACTTTCGTCCCGACGCGATCGAGAAATAGGCGGAAGGTAGTCTAGCGGAGCAGACTACTGCCGCACGGTGTTCCCTTTCTGTGCTAAGAAAAGGTTATCCTTGAAAGTTGGTATTAGAGCTGCGGCTCAAGATCTCGTTAAGAAAGCTATGGAAACTGACCCAAATTCCTCGAACACCACGGAGGTGGTAGATGTTCAAAAGAGGAACACCCGACAGCGTTTGGAGGCGCTTGAGGTGACAATCACTAGGTTGTGTTTTGTCATGGAGAACCTCGGGGATAAGGCCCAGGCGGCACAGACGGAAAATCGAGAATTACGCATCCAACTGGATGAATGCCAAGAGGCATGCGCAACTATGACTGATGTTGTTGCTATCATACCTGAGTTGCAGGATGAGTTGGGAGCGTTGAAAACTCAGTTACTAGTTCTTCAACGCGCGATTGGCAGCGGACAAGCCATCGCACATGAGCTGTGCATAGGCTCAGAATTCCAGAATCGTGTACTTACGGAGGTGCACGCGATGCTAAAGAAGTTGAGAACTTCTTATTCGACATGGAACAATACTTTCTTGCGCCGCAAGAAAGGTTACAACAGCTACCATGTATCTAGGTGGAGATGCAAAGCTATGATGGCGAACGAAGTACGTGGATATTCAGGCCACCAGGTTCCGAATTGATTCTTGGGATCTTCTCAAGGAAGCTATCAGATCTCAGTTTTCCCAGAGAATGTGGAATACGAGGCACGTCGGGCTTTACGAGAACTGAAACACACAAGCTCCATCAGGGAGTATGTGAATGCCTTCTCGGGGCATATGCTGAATATCAGAGATATGTCAGAGAAGGATAAGTTATTCACCTTCATGGAAGCGTTAAAACCGTGGATGCGCACAGAACTTCAGAGACAGAAGGTCACTGATTTAAGCGCGGCTATGGGAGCTGCTGAATGTGCAAGCGACTATCAACCCGAGTTGAGAGAGGATCGACCTTCGGGAAATAGTCAATCTGTTGAAGGTGGAAGGAGACCTTACAGACCTAACTCGAACTCAAATGGGGGAGAGCGTTATTCTCAGAATAGGGGAGGACCCTATCAAGGCAACCGCCAGAGTAACTCACAGGGAAACTATCAGAACAGCCGTCAAGGAAACTACAGCGGCAGTACCGGTAATGATCGGAATCATGTAAAAGCAAAGGAGAGCAGATCTGATGTCGCTCCTAAATTGAGGTGCTTTCTATGTGAAGGGCCTCATCGAGTTGTTGAGTGTCCTCAGAAACGGATGGTGAATGCATACTGTCAACTAGCAATTGGGGGCTCGGGTTCAAAGCAAAATACCCCACAAGCTAGCTGTCGTGGTGACACCGACTCCGAAGGGGACGAGGATGTAATTGGTGCATTCTCGCATTGGTGCAATACATTATCGCACCGAAATACTAAAAGGGACGGTCCCTCGAAAGAGTCGAAGATGGAGGAATCAAAGGCTCGCACTTGCAAGGTGAAAGGCCTAATGTACATTGATGTGAGGATCAATGGAAAGCCAATCAGGGCTATGGTGGACACTGGTGCCACGCACAATTACCTCGCAAGTTCCAAAGTAGAACGGCTCGGACTTGCTCTGGAGAGAGGTAAGGGGAAAGTCAAAGCGATCAACTCTGTTGCTCAACCAATAGCGGGAATAACACAATCGGTGCCGATCAAAGTAGGTCCATTCAAAAGAAGGACAAATTTGTCGGTAGTTCAGATGGATGATTTCAAGCTGATTCTCGGATTGGAATATCTGCGGGATACAAAGACAGCAGTGTTGCCGCATTCTGACTCACTAATAATGATGGGGAGCAAACCATTCATTATTCCCACACAGATTGGGAAAACTGGCGAGAAAGACGTCTCGGTCATGCAATATAGTAAAGGTTTCAAGAGGAATGAACCCTCATCCTTGTGTTCTCTTCGAGTAGAGGAAACCGAAGAGACAACCGGCTCTACTCCAAAACCTATCAACAGGTTTAAGGAATTCGAAGACATCATGCCGGATGTGTTACCAAATAAATTGCCAATGAGGAGGGCAATTAATCGTGGGATTGGACTTGTTACGAGTGCCAAACCTCCTACCAAGACACCATGTCGTATGGCTCAGCCGGAGCTTGAAGAGCTTCGAAAGCAAGAGAGAGAAGTGTTGGGAAGTGGGACTATCGTGGAGCACACTTCCGCACTATCACAACATGCAGGCTCATTGGAGCCCCTTTCCATCCTGAATGAATCAGTCAAAAGTGGATCGACGAACTACATCAGTGGATTGCTAAGAGTTGAAGACTTTGACACTATCATCATCGGGATGGATTGCTTATCTAAAGATCCAGCGTTCAACACAGCGCCCAAGTATGTATCAGCCGAAGAGACAGTTCAACTCTTCTTCAAGCCTATTGTCAAATATTGGGGATCGCCTATCGTCAATGATCGAGATTCTCGATTTATTGGCACATTTTGGACCGAGTTGTTCAAACTTCTTGGTTCAACTTTGAGCACAAATGCTACCATTCACCGAAGATCAGACGGACTGACAAAGAGGTTCAATTCTATGCTGGGAGACTATTTTCAGCACTTTACCTCTGCTTCGCATGAAATTCGGGTGAAACTTTCGAATGTGGCTCAGACGTGTTCCAATGTTCAAAAGAGCTCTTCTCTCAACGAGAGTCCTTTTGAAATTACTACTAGCCAGCAGCCGTTACTCCTCCACACTGCAGATACCGATCAGAAACAGTGCAAGAAGTCTGCAGATTTGAAGCAACCAGTTCTTAAAGTGAAACGATCAGAAATGAAGGTTGCTGAAAAGATTCTTGGCTACCAAACTACTCGAGCTTCTAGAAAACATCTTCAAGAGTACTTGGTCAAATGGAGCGGATGCAACAACGAGAAGAATACTCAATGGCTCCGAGGACATCGCCAAAACAAATGGGGGAGAATGTCACGGGCTGCAGCTTTGCTTAAGCCCCGTATTGTAAATATTTATTTAATTCGTAAAATAGTTAGAAAATAGAAAAGAAAAAGTATGATTCTAGAGCCAAATGACTTATACTCCCGTCATTTGGGTTTTTGTTGCTAAGTCTATTATAGGGGGTATTGGTCTTTCAAACATTTTCAAGCTTACTAGTGTTTTCCCCCTGCACTAGCCATTTGTAATTTCTTGCTTTCGTCTATTGTAATTTTCAGCTTTCTAGCAATCAATGAAGAAGTTATTTCCATTGCGTTCAATTTCATGTTGCAAGCTTTCTTAAAATTGTAATCAAATTTACTTTCGTCCCGACGCGACCGAGGAATGGCGGAAGGTAGTCTAGCGGAGCAGACTACTGCCGCACGATGTCCCCTTTCTGTGCTAAGAAAAGGTTACCCGTGAAACTTTGTCTTGCATGCTGAGTGAAATAGGTGTCTCAGTCTTGTTTGAGCCCCATTTTGTTTTAAAAAAAAAGAGAGAAAATTGTGCTAAATGTCAATTTTTTGCACTGCATTTACAAAAATGTCACTTTTTTTTAAAACTCTTTTCAAGATTGTCAAATTTGGATATTTTTGCCTCTCTGCATAATTAAAATACCTTACATGTCTAACATTAATTCAGATTTGACTATATTTAAAATGTATAGTACATTTGAAAAAAAAAGTAGTCTGAAAGAAGATGAAATGGATGACATAACTTACTCCACTCACCACTCTATTGGCCGCATGAGAAATATTGCTACAGCCACCACTCCTTTCACTCTCGCATCCCACCTCCCTTGAAATAACTCACTCCACTTACCACTCTACCGGCCGTACAAGAAGACATACTCTAGTCACCACTCCTTTCACGCCCGCCTCCCTTCTCTGATGTGTTCCCCTCTCAACAATTCAACTCTCCAAATCCAATCCAACGGTTCTTCATGCTGAACCGACGTCGTTCCGAAACTAGTAAGATTCTTGAGCAAGGGGTTGGAGGGATTCCTTATTTCTGCAAAAAAATTTCTCCACGGTCGCCGCCTCAATCACTCATTTGTAGCGCTTCTACTCTGGTGGCACGTTGATTCCACGTACATCAGTATAAATTGTTGGAAATGTGTTATTTGGTGAATGAGAAATTAAGCCAAATTTTGAATTATTGAAAAACATCACCTCTTTCTTTTTCCGATTTCATTTTAATTTAGTATTTTGATTTCGGAAAGTAACTAATATTCTTTTGACTTCATGCTAAGGTTTGAATTGAAGAACAACGTGCGTTCACTCATATTGGGAAGTGAAGAATCCATATTATTATATTCGAAGTCGGTAAATCACTATTTTATCTTCTCAAATCAGATTTCGGTAAGTCGAATGATATTTCGATTTCACACAAATGTTCTTGATTAATATAATATGCACATTTATCGGTGTAATATCTCCAACAATCTTAAGATGAATCTTGTTGTGCATCTTTGATTTTGATTACATAATTTACGTGAGTTTGAATGCATATTAAATCTAATTTTGATATATGAAAAAAGACAGAAGTCACTTAATGGACATTAAAATATGTGGCGTGTATTATACTTTAATGATCAAACGGAGGCTGCAAATTAAAAAATATATATAAATTTTTGGTCAAGATTTGTATATTCTGGTTTAAAAATGCATATGTTCCCGTGATTGCAAGTATAGTTTACATGTCAAAATAGAACATTGTCGTGTTTTGGATGCATGTTTTCATGTTGGAAATTGTACTAACTTTGGTTGATGGTGATAGTTTCTTGGTATTCAATGAGTATGGAAAGTTGTCTAATTTATGATTTCGATGACTGGTCATTTTATAACTGCAATAGAAATATTATTGTTGATGTTTATTACATAAAATAATGAATATACGTTTTGGTCTTTTGTACCAAATCAATGGTTGGTCATTTGGTCTTAGTTATTTAATTGATCGAGATTGAGATCAATGATGATATCTCTAAATGTGGAAGTGTGTGAATTTCCCATGATATTGATATTCCTAGTCACGACATGTGTTGACTAAGATGGAATAAATTCCTTTTATTGGAATACGAGAAATTATATTAATGATGATAGCCTCAATTAATTTGATGAAATTAAACGAGATGATTTATACAAATATGACAAAATGTGATTTGTTATAATTATATTAAGTGGAAATCATTATTTGATAATGAGATTTAAGCCACTTAATTATTTGGAATTCGTAGAATATTATGAAATATTCTAGAATCGATTTGGATGGAAAGATATGTCTTTTCATATGAGAAATCATGACCTTTGGTATGATTAATTTCCAATTGGTGTATCTCTTCATAGAGATTAATTCGAAGAGGAGCGTCCTCTCGTTGAGTTTTTTTTTAAAACACAACTGATGGATGATTCGTTCATTAAATTTGAATATGGTGAATAAGTATTATTTAACATGAAATAATACTATCTCGTGAAATGTCACAAATGTGATATGTTGTATATGTTGGAGAAGTTGCAATTCTTGTGAATCAAGATGCTTAGTCTTCTTCATTGTTGAATTCGATTTCAATCGTGGAACCAATTAAATTGGTATATGTTCTGAGAACATTGTTGGTCTATGTGATAGCCTTAATTTAATTTGGATGATCAAATTAAAAGATAGTTGGATTGAAGTACATTGTATACTATTTCAATTGAAATAAATTGTGGATTGATGACCACTTTGAAAGTACTTAAACTTTCATGAAGCATTCGATATGGACATTATCTATTCGATAAATGAATTGAACTATGAAAGAGTTGATGAACTCTAAGTTCAAGTACAACCCAAAAATGTGGGGGTTAACATCAATGCTTGCGAACTTATGTGAAAGTTCTAGATTTGTGAATGCAACAGTATTAGTTGCATATGCATTCCTAATTGAGGAATTGTGGGGGTAACTTATGTTAAAAGTTACAATTTTCTATACCTTATAATCATAGAAATGTATCTATAAAGGTGGAAAGGATAGAAAACCTTTATATTGATTATAAGGATGATATACACTAAGTCTAAAGTGGATGAAATGGGATAAAAGCCAATTATGGTGTTTGTTTGGATATGCAAGATCAATTAGAATATTTGAAGAATATTCATAAAGTTGAAATGCATTGTGATATTTCAATAATGATATTGAATACCCATCTTTCTGAAATACATGTTGTATCTATTAAATCAATCAATCGTTGATTAGCTATATTTGATGAGATACTAAGTCACATGTAATGGTAAGTCTAGACGTATAAGTCGTAGACATAATACCATTAAGCAGTCGATCTCAATGGTGTAAACTCGTGGTACCTTTAGAGATTTACCGAGAGATCAAGAATACTGCATATCGAGGGAATGCGATTAAAGCCTAGACGTAAGAGTCTTTGTAATGGTAACCCTACCTTGTTGATTGGAGATCTCAAGATCTTGGTTCAAAGGGACAACTAAGTTATGAAGATTCCATGAAGCACTTAGGAAATTATTTCCAACTCATTCCTATGACATTAAAGTGCTTTCTGCAGAATGATTGAAAGGTTAAGATACACTTTTAATGATTCCTATAGCTTGATTCGGTCAAGTGGAGTATGACAGAATACTCTTAATAGGAGGTCACCTATATAAGTGCGAAGTGGGGCCGCTTCTATGAGAATGTTTTAAAGGCTTGAATTCTCTAAAGCACTTATGAAATCCAAGAGTTGTTCAGGGCCAAAATGAACACAACAGTGAGAACCATGAACGGTTTAGGGAAGACATTGTGTGAGTACTGTTGTCTTGGCTTACACCAATGGCTGAATGGTTCAAGACATCACGTTCACCAATTAGCCAGTAAGTCCGATAGTATTTCACTAAGGGAGGTTCAAGGCCAAAAGCTACCTTCTCTGATGCAGTGTTTTTCCGTCCTCTCTCTACTAGTGTCTGCATAGTCATTTGCATTAATTTTCATTCATGTGGGGGATTGTTGGAAATGTGTTATTTGGTGAATGAGAAATTAAGCCAAATTTTGAATTATTGAAAAATTATATGGAATATTGTGAAATATTCTAGAAAATATGTAGATGAAAAGATGTGTCTTTTCATATGGATCATGACTCTTGGAGATCATGATTTTTGGCATTAATTTTCAATAATTGTCTCTTTATGTAGAGATGTAATTGTATCTCTTTATGGAGAGATATAAATTCTAAGAGATGTGTCTCTTGGTATGGATATTCCAACTACTATATAAGGGATCCCACATGTTTGAATTTGATATAGAATAATGAGAAGTGGAACAAATTCAATTGATAGTTCCATATCATTCCATTTCATATTTTACTTTATTTTTGCATAAAACACTTTGTAGAAGTGATTATTTCTTGCATCAAAATCATGGTTATGGTAGAGAGAAAATTCTGTTCGAGTTCGTTGGTCTAAGTCATTTGGAGTGCTCCTATGGCTAGACGTGGTCGTTGTATCTTGGGAGATGATTGTCAAGAAACCGTTAGCACCGATGCGGGGCAAATTCATCTTAAGGACAAAGTGTCAAACACTTGCCTCGACTGATCGCATCACTTGCATCTCCTCTTTCTTTTTCCGATTTCATTTTAATTTAGTATTTTGATTTCGGAAAGTAACTAATATTCTTTTGACTTCATGCTAAGGTTTGAATTGAAGAACAACGTGCGTTCACTCATATTGGGAAGTGAAGAATCCATATTATTATATTCGAAGTCGGTAAATCACTATTTTATCTTCTCAAATCAGATTTCGGTAAGTCGAATGATATTTCGATTTCACACAAATGTTCTTGATTAATATATTATGCACATTTATCGGTGTAATATCTCCAACATAAATTTCGACTCTTCTGCCATAGTGTCATGGCATTACAGCATAAATCTTTATCAACTATTAGTAATTTAGTACTCTAGGGCTTTCTGCAAAAAATGAAATGTTAAATCTTGAGTTTTGGTTGTCAATTTGTGCATTGGATGAACTTATTTCTTTAAAGTTGTCGACATGGAAATCATCAGAAGCATTTAAAAGATAATTTCATATGGACTGAAGAATGGCTGAATCTAAAATGGGTTTTGCATACATTCTTTATGAATTCTATGTCTTCCTTACACACAATTAATGGTGTGAAAATGTGAAATTAAGGATCTTTAGAGTTTGGTCATTGTCAAAATCTATGAAGTTTCTGGTTTATATATGCATGAAAGAAAATCGTATGTATTATGTATTCATCTAGTGATTTCCATGAAGGTCCTTTAATCTACATGTTAATTAATAGCTATTATATATCACATGAAAATTATGCTAATTCTTTAATTCTCCTATAAAAAATTCTACTATGCAAGATGAGCAATATAATCTGATTGTGAATCTGGCCTGTAGAAGAGTAATCGGTGGTGGTTAGTAGCCCTCCTTAATAGCTTCTGCCCAAATTTAAAAAGGGTAAATTTCGTAACTTAAGAAAGAGTGATGTTGTCGTGGTTAATGTGAACTTTCGACTTCAGGCTTGTGAGACGTGACGGTGAAATTTTGAAGGGTGTTATTCCATAAATTTTGTCAAAAAGCTGCTACTCAAGTAAGCAATGACTTGTCTTAACTTGATATTAAATGTATTGAAAATGTTTGAAGTCTTGTCGGCTTATGGAATTGTGGTCTAGTCAACTTATATGAATGCTCATTGTAGTATGTAGGATTTTGGTTTTTGCGTTATTTCTCGACTATATGTAAGACAACATTGCATGAAACAATCAAGAAAACTAATAGAAGACCTAGGAATCAAACCAAGAAGCCTAATGCAACATGATTTTGATAAAGGATTGCAACGACAAATCAAAGAGCATTAGAATTCCCAAGCTATGATGAAAACAAAATCTCAATTTTACAAAGATGAGCATGTATAGTTAAGCTTAAAAAAGTATATTAAGTATATTTTTCGAGTAAAAGTTAAGAATATTGTAAAGAATGTGACGTAGGCTGCAAGAATAGAATTATAGGTCTGCTTCAATGCATTATTTTGCCTGTTTGAAAATAGGAACACAAGATAGTATCCATATCCAACCCCAACTTATTTGTGTGGGAAACCATCTTGTGATGGTGATGATTATTGCATTCCCTACCTGTTGTCCATGGCAATATCCTGGATTTTGTTACTGTTGGTCTATTCTTGCTTTCATACAGAACTTGGTTTGTTGTATGAAAGCAAGCATAGACCAGGAAACGTTTGACATGTTTTGATGATTATATATCCTAGGTGAATAGAGAGAGGAAAAAAAAAGATATGTGTAACTGTACTTTTATTCCAGTGTCAATTAGATAAATGCAATTCAAATTTATCCAATCTAGTAATTACACTACAACTGGATAACTTCGTCCAAATCTGTCACTTGGACAGGTAAATATCATTGACATAACAATGAATAATAATTCTTATTTATTTCGCTGAAGTTGCACTAATTTATGCCAATTACTATTTATTGAAGGACCACAATTATGAAATGATTTTTTTTGTAATTTTTGCATGAAGAGTCCTAATCTCAAATTGAACTTGTGCTATCAAATGAACGGATTGAGTCTCTTAGCCCCCCTAATAGATTTTTATTAACACATCAATCAAGTGAATCACTTGACTTGATTTATCAGATGTCTATTATATAGGTAATTATGGTTGAAATAACTAAAACTGTGGTTGGTATTTTATTCTTGTGATTTTGAAAGTATGAGTGTCGTAAGACGCTGGCCGACAATTTTTTATATGTTTAGTAATTAGAGATGCGATTTAAACCTAGTGCTCTAGTTGTATCTCGTGTCGCTCTTGAAAAGCTAACCTTATGAGTTTATAAACACTTTTGAGTTTCCTTGCCTTGCTATTTTGTATAAGGGTAAGTTTTACTCAGGTGGTGAACATCAATTCTAAAAGTGTGTAACTTCAATATAAATGGTCATCGGGGAGATAGGACAAGGCAGATAGCCTTTGGATCCAAGTTCAAATGTAATAGTGCAGTGTGGAAAGCTCTTAGGACTATAAACTCTGCTAAGGACTACAACCCGTAGATCAATTGAATTAGTGACGTTGGCTGCAAGAATAGAATTATAGGAGATGGGGAAAGGGAAGGGAATGGAAAGGAGGAGGAAAAGAGAGAAAAAGAAGGGGGAGAGGAAGAGAGAAATTGGGGGGGGGGGGGGGGGGGGGGGGGGGGGGGGGGGGGGGGGGGGGAGGGGGGGGGGGGGGGGGGGGGGGGGGGGGGGGGGGGGGGGGGGGGGGGTGGGGGGGGGGGGGGGGGGGAATATCAATTTTTTCATCATCAAAGGTTGTCTTGTTACATTGCAAGAGCCCGATTTATATAGGGTTTAAAGTAACTTTAATGGAAGTAGGAAAATAATATAACATCAACAAAAAATTGTCTTCCCGGTAAAATAAACTTTAAAGTTGGAAACTAAAATTATATACTATTATAATATTGCATCAAGTAGGTTCTTGAATATGATCTTACAAAGACACTGAAACGGTCTTCCTCACCCCTATTCATTTTTCCCTTCCCAGTTCATGTCCCATATTTTAAAGCAGTGCCACTGTACAAAGAAGAAAAGGTCATATCAGATGTAGAATAAATCAACTCTGTATTGCACGAAAAAATCCATTTTCATGTCAAGTGTCTTGTACTAGTGTTGAGGACTTATCACCCACTCCCTTCTGAAACAATCCACTTCTAGTGTTGACTGTCCATTTTGTAGCTCAAGAATCCCACTAAATAAACATGGTAAAAGCAGGATAATGTGAACCACGGCTCAAAGCATAGGGGAATAGAACTTCATAACTCCTTTAACTTTATTACTTCGTTATATTTATATTATCATTATCATTCTGGCTCTTACAACCCACTCCTAGTGTCGATTGCTCATTCTCTAGCTCAATAACCTGAACTACTAGATATAAAAAGAAGGGTGGGAGAATGTGGTCAATTAACCACCAGCTATCTGGACATTAGGAAAGTACATAGTAAAGATGATTCATCTACCCATTTGTAATTCAAAATTTTATCTCCTACTGTTCGATACATAAATTGGACAGCATAAAAGAATGAAGGTACAGTGCATATAGTCATGTATTAATTGAAAGTCATGCATTGATACACCTTGGACTAGATTATTGGGAATTATGCTCATTATGTATCTTTGGAAGGGTTATTGAATTGATTACATTAGTTAGCCTTTGCATTATTACAAGTTTTGGGATGATTTATAATTCCTGTATTTTGGAAAGATGAGTATTTGTGGTCTGGAAAAGGTCACGTTCGTTCTGCATGTAGGACTGAAATTAGCTCTTGAATAATACCTATTTACAGTGGCGGATCCAGGAGTGGAGGTCAGCTAGGGCGGTCGTTGATCGACTTCCGCAACAGTCGTAATAGTACAGTTGTTTATTAATATTTTTTATACTAATGAGGTTGTTAAATCCAATTATCCCAAGTAACCAAGGATGTAAATGGACCAACCTTATAATTTCTGATACTATATTAACTATTAATTGTTAAATTATTAAATTAAATTACTCGTCCATCATTTGAAGGTACTCGCGAATTCACAAATTTCTCAATCTTCATAAATCATCGCAATTCACATAATAAATCTACAGTCAAGTGACCAATTTATATAAAATATCACTTAACTTCAAGTTCTAAAAGTAAGATCATACTATTTAAAATTTATTGACAAAAAAAAACATAGTTATTATCTCTGATTTTTTTAAAATGTGAAATGAATCGTATGAATATGATAATTGATATGTTTTATGGGATAATGGGCTATTAAATTTTGTTTGCTTTACATTTCGTAAGGGCCGATTTTTTTTTAAAAAGCCCAACTAAAGAAAATATAAAAACATGGCACAAGAACACTATCTTCTTCTTCCCCGTTTTGCTTCCCTGCAATTTCAGTGTGACAGCAACTGAGCTCTAACCGCATTTGTAAATTTCTACGGATCCAGCATGGGCGGCCGCCCCCCTCACCTGGTGCTGGACCCGCCACTGCCTATTTACATAGACATCAAAAGTAGATTTCCCTACATTTCAATTCAGTAGAGAAATAACATCTCGGTGAACTATCGTTCAAGACAGTTCACCGCAGTAATTCTCGATAGATGAAATGTCGATACCCAACATTTGACGTCAGTTTTTCTCAACACTTGACAACTCCACAGGTGGAACCTCGGTTCATTCGAGCCTAATATGTGCGATTGACATATCCCTCATATTAAGAATAAACCACCATAAACGTGTATTTCTTGCCTAGTAGTAATTAATTACTCTTTCAAAATCACATTCTTCACAAAATTTCTTGTTCTCGTCATACATTGGTCACATATTGTCCAATGTTTCAATGTGTGACTAGCTGGCTCTTGTCATATGATCCACACAATTACATTGCATGTTTGTCAGTTGGATTCTACACTTAAAAATTATGAAAACATGACCATTTTCTTTTTGTTTATACATTTCAGGAACCATGGATTTCGAATTTCTTGTTTCGGAATACGCACAGCTACGTGCACGGATTTCCCAATGAAGTAACCTCAAGTACGTGTCTAGGGTGTTGGAGCTATTTGATGAGCACCAACAATAAGATTTTTGAGAGTCTTCCCTTGACTTCATGGATGACGTATCGGACATCCAATTCTCAGCTTAACTCATTTAACATCTTATGTTTAGAAGCATTCGAACGGATAAGACGCATGAGTTGTGGTTCAACGTCCAAGGACACTACTGTAGGTTTGGCCTGCAAGACTATGCTGTGGTGATAGGGCTACGTCGTGGTGTCCTTCCGGAGGATGATCTGATCCAGCGAGTCCTGGATAAAAGTAGATTGAAGGATAAGTATTTCAAATCTTTGGACAAGATTTCTTGTGCACAGATAGAGAAAACATGTGCTTGGTCGTCAACCCCACAGGCTTATATATACAACCTGGGGCTTGCTCTAATAGTGGAAGGTATTTTCAAAGCCCTAGATAATAATGTGGGCATAGGTGTGGAGACACTTTCGCTCGTCGACAACCTTGACTTATTTTTCGCATACCCTTGGGGTAGAGTGGGATACTCTCGGCTCATTAAGGGATTTCGGGACAGTTGGGCGAGGAAATTTCTGGATGCAAAGAGGAAGAAGGAGAAGGAAATTAGTTACACAGTTCACGGCTTTTCCATAGCCATGCAGGTACGAACTTATTTTGTCACGTGTGTTTTAAATCATCATGTCAATGGCTTTATGTCATATATTGAAATGAAACTTACTATAATTGCGACATTTCTGCGACATATATGGACATTCTAGGCAATTCCTGAAATTAGTACCCATTTTGGTCAGCATATTGGTGAACGTTACCCAAAGCTTCTTAGCTGGACGGCCACCAAACAATTGCAGCAGCGTACATACGATGTTTTCTTCAAGAGAGTGCAGGTACCCTTTCGCGGTCCAAGTGAATAAACTTCTTGTAATTGTCTGTACAATTTTTTTGTCCCCACTCCATTAACAATATTGTACGTCTTACGCAGCTGCATGTATATGCCACACTACGTATGACCGAGCTAGAGCGCAACCAATACCACATCTCGACTCTTGTGTCTTTCGATGATCACAACGTACCCACTTTGGACAACATCGTAAAGACCATCGTCGATGCACAGTTTGAATCTGATGCAAAACTCATAGAAGATGGACATGCCGAAAGGGAATCACATAAGGAGCCTATTAGGTGGTCAGATAATGTGAGTGTCGGTGCGAACTCAGGTGACGGGCCCTCAGCCACAGAGCACGATGAGTCTTGTTCTAAAGACATCGAAGCTAGCCATGATGATGCACGAAGCGACAGTTTCGATGGCGAGCGCGAGCAAAATCATACCCGAGGGGGGATGACAGGTTCATTTTCCTATACCGACGATCTCCGGCAAGATTATGTTGGGGATAATGCACCTTCAACATCAAGACATCGGTGTGTACAATCAGGATGTGGGTTGTGTAGATCTGACGTGGAGGACATGTTATTCGATCAAAGAGTCCTATTTGAAATGTGACTCCGAATAGTAAAACTTGAAATATTCAAGCACGTCACGGTCTAATTCGCAAGACTCCACGATTTCATATCTACATTTGCAGTAGGACCATCGATGTCGACCACATCTGCCACTCCGCATGATCTGTACAACAATCATGTACCGTCATCATTTTCACCTCGAGTTACATGTAGAACTTGTGCAAACACTACAAATACTAAGCATGCATATCCTTTACATATTTTAGTAAATATAAGTTTAGTGAACTTACTCTCACAATTTGTATTTTGCAGGTGACATTGGAGGAAACAGCAACCGGAGGCCGGAACCACACAACGCCGCGTTGGATAGGGGACAACACGACGTGAATATTTGTATGATAATCTTTATGCGGGATTAATCTCAAACTTATTGAGGACGTCATGTAGCTATTACTTCTGTGTACCCTGTGTATGTGACCCACGTTCATTTCATATCGACATTAGTAGTAGGACCTTCGGTTTCCACTACTTCTGTTCATCTGCATGATGTGCACAACGATCCTGTACCGTCATCATTTTCACCTCGAGGTATATATAGAACTTATGTACTGTTGTAAAATAATCCTGCAAGTGTACGGGGTTCGTTGTACAAGTAATAACTGCGATGAGTAAGTTGTCGTCCCACAGGAAATAAGGTTTAATTCTATTATATCCGACATATCTAAATTCACAACAATAATAAGATATGATTGATTTGGATTTAACTATGTTCTACACTATGAAAGCAATAAAAGTGTGGTGTTTAAATCAAATGTGGATGAATGTATTGGATTTCCGATTCTACTAATTGACTCAAATATTCAATTCTCAACTTGTGATAGTTAATTCGATCCTAGCATTTGTGACGATCAATAATTTCACTTTTATCTACTATTCTTTTTCAAGATATAATAAACCTATGTTGATCACGATACAATCCTATTCCTAGTCTGCATTCATATGATAAACATGCATTGAAATATATGATTATCACACACGATCGCACAATTCACATATATTATTCCTAATATTTATTCTTCATGTGTTCTATAGACAGTGTTCTACCTATCGTGAGTTTTCCAACACTACAAATAAGCAACTTATTGTCTTAATGGTGTGCAAATATTAAAACAATATGAAAAAGCATATATATAGAACCACAACGTAAGAATTAAACTAAAAATCACAAGTCTTGAATTAAAAAACTATAAATCAAATAGTTTCATCATCCATTCACTACAAATAAACCTAGCCTAGCATAGTAATATGAAAATTACATAGAAAATAAAAGGAAGTCATCACTCGAGTCATATATAAATGAAGAAAATCTGAAAATTGAATCTTCAAGCCTTCAAGATCGGATCTAAGATGGTGAATTCCTCCTCCTCAATGTAATTTTCTCTCTTTTGTTCTCAAAATACGGCTCCTCTCCTCAAAACCACCCAGAATACCTTTTATATTCACCCTACAATATTGCCAAAACAAGATAAGGTAAGAACCCTTTTTTTTTTCTCGGATTAGCTTGAGGCGCGCGCCTTAGGCTTTAGGCAAGCCTCAGTCGAGGCTTATTAGAAGGGAGACACATGCCTCGCCTGCAGGCGAGGGCGAGCGCCCTAGGCTGAATTTGGGACAAATTTGCAAATTGGCACCCCTTTTTCTACAACTTCCATTTTGGCCCCTTTTTCCATTTCATCCGGTCCTTACTCTTCTCTTCATGTCCACTTGACTTCATGCACTCTCGGCTTTCGTTTCTCGGTCCGAGCTAACTTTTGATTGTTTGCATTTTAGTCCTCATATCTTTTTTTGCCTCGATTATCTTCATTTCTTTCATCATTTTCCCCACTTTTGTTGTTTTAATCGATGTGAACCTAAAATATAAAGTAAATCACAAATTTAGCCACAATTCAATCTATATCATCACAAATATTCATATTTTGACAAACTAAATAAGCGAAATAAATGCACTTATCAAATTCCCCAACTTGGACATTTGTTTGTCCTCAAACAAAGAATGTGACTTTACTCAACACATGGGTGAGATAATTTGCTATGTCTCAGGATTGGAATTTGTGTTAATACAGAATTAGCTTCAATATCATATGGTATAAATCAATCTCCACATGTTTTATGAAAAACTCGACGTGTGTGTATACTCAGGCTACAAATCAAGCTCATGATTGATTCAAGTTCCAATCCCAACAGTCAAATATTTCTTCACTCTACTTGAAAGATGTACACATCCCCCAAACTTGATATTTTCACGCTCTTTTCCCAGGTGCTCCTAAGTTGAGGTTTTAGTTGATTCCTAATCCTTATCTTCTCTAGCTCAAATAGGTATAAACAGTACAAGTTAACATTTCAATGAATAAGGGTTCTTCGATTTTTATTTTATATTTGTCTTCCAAGAATGAATTAAGCTAGCAATCTTCTATCAATAGTCTAATTTTCTAAAATAAGCATTGGGACTTAATCTTTTTTTTTTTATTTAACTTTTCTTCATTAAGCGACTAAGTGACCTCTGTAGCGAGCTTTCAGCCGATGACTCGCAAGTCAAGTGACCATAGGGCATCAGGTTTTAAGGACCCTTACAGGCTTAATTATCGAGTAAAAAAGGCTTCGAAGAGAAATTTTTCCATCAAACCATTTTATTTTTACTTATCAAGATTAGTGCAATGCCCCTTAAATCACTTATTCTCAAAAATCGAGCACTGACTTAAGATTATTGCCTCATCTTATCTTGGTGGTTAATGCATACAAAAATTTAACACATGGAGCCCTCATTCAAATCGATATCTCTCTATACTGGTTCAACCATCTCCAAACTGTTCTATCAATGGTGTGGGAAAGTATATAGTCGTGAATTTCTTTCAGGGTTGAATTCTCTATGTTCAACTGTGTCCTAGTATGAATCAATTCATTAGCTCAAAGTGTGAAGCATTGAGAATAGTGCGCAATAGCTATCAAGTTTTACAAAAACATGTATCAATCAACTCAACATATAATATCTCCATCCTTTATGTCCAACATACCTCTCCAATCTATTCATCACTGCTAACAAGATTATTCACCCCACACAAACACACATTGAGACTTTAAACACAATTTTTTTTTGATTTTTCACACACGACAATCATGCACATAAAGTAAATAAACATGCGATAATCATGCTTAACAGTAACAGTACGACAATCAAACACATAACCAACCATCCCCAAACCTATTACGTGCATTGCCCTCAATGTACAAAGATATATGCAATAAGAAAAAGAACAAACAGTAGGGCAAATGGGGAAAGTGGTTACTTCCCTGGTTAATCGAAAGGTGTCAGCAGATATGGTATGTAGTCGTCGAAAGCCGACAGGCCTGGACACGATGGATGAGGTTGCGGGGGTAGGCATGATAGAATCTCTCGCAATAGAACAGATTGCTGGCCCATATCGCTCTGGATGTCGCGTACCATAGTATCGCTCTCATCGAGTCTGCCCTGCATACCGCGCATCATATCATAGGAGCGATCAACCTGAATACTAAGCTCATCAATCCGGCCAGCATAGCGATCCATTCGGTCAGAAAATAAATCAACTTGCCGACGCACATTGGGCGCATTCTTCCTTACCAGCGTCATATAGTCATTTATAGTGTTGGTGCGGGGCTCCACGTGGCCAACTCTCAAATCCAAAGACTCCAGCATCTGTTCTATACTGTGCATGCCTTGGATAGTTTCAATAGATCCCGCAAGAAGCTATCGCGGGAGTGGTGAGTCAGCAACAGGGTCAGGCTATGGTGGTGGTATGCCTCCATGTGCCTGTTGCTGCTGCTGATGACGCTGCCTGCTAGTAATGATGTGTTGCCATGAATTTCCTGCAGATATACGATTTATAGGAACACTAGGTGGAGCCGGGTATTCCGTAGGAAGGAGACGTACCCCTCGAGGATAAGTAAATCTCGTCAATAAGACTGGGAAAAATCATTTTCTGTCTGGTCAGACTCCGGGTCGTCAATCTCCCTGTTAACGTTTGTATAAAACTCTTGAACCAAAGTGGTATACATCTGATGGGGTTTCTCTATTACCCATGTCCACCATGCTTTGCTGATAAAAATGGAAATCTCATAACCCTTGAAATCATTCAGAACAACCTACCCTTTTGACCATATTTTTCGTTTCTGGAGTAACCTCTGAAAAAGTCTCTTATGATCAGTACTCAGAAAACGCCGCATCCCTCGGTCGTCAACACGTATATGTGTGGTAGTCCCAGATGTGCCAGCCGATTCCTTTCCTTTAAAAGTTAAAGATGTGTGTTGTCGTTTGGTGGCATCCTACGACAAGGGAAATGAAACTATCAGTCCGACAAAACAATAAAAGTGATCAAGACGTAAAAGGCATTGACGTTACGGTGTTGAGTGTGGCAAGAATACACAAGTGCATGTAGGACTTAATTGTGTCAAAATTTAGTGCATAGAAGAATACAAACATGGTAAAATGTTCACGACGTAACCATAAGTGTGAAGGAAGAATATGATGCATGATTAGAACTAAACACTTTACATGGGCAATTTATCAAACACTTTGTAGGCACATGGAAATTGTACAAGCAAAGAGCATAAATGGTGAAATTGAAAGCCCAAATACCACAAAAGTATAGAATGAAACCATCACTACCTAAATCCACCTCCATAACCACAAATTGCATAACACAAATCATACAAAATGTAAGAACAAGCAACATAAAACCAGGGTAGAGAAATAGCCATTGTACCTTGAAAACTTGAAAATTGTTGGTGTGAAGTGAGAAGAAATCTCTTAAGGAATGAGACTACTTAGTAATGGAGACCCAACCAATTCAGAGGTGTGATTTCTAGGGCTAGGGTGGAAGGGGGTGAAATTTCGTGTAGGGGGAGAGAAAAAGGAAAACAATAAAATATGAGAAGGGGGAATTTGGGGTGGTGAAAGAAAAAAAACGGGTTGAGGGGTTTAACCCCTCAACCATTTGTAAGGTGCGCACCTAGTGGGTAGTGAGGCCCGCGCCTCACAAAATTGGCTTGACAATTTCATCCAGAGATGTGGGCCTCGCCTATAGGCGAGGGCGCACACCCTAGTCCACTGGCTTGTCTCCAATTTTTTTTAACTACAAAGTAGCAGGAAATCTTAAAAAGATGAAAAAAATTCCAAATAAAATGGTATCCCCCCAAACTCTATGGAATTCCCGTTGACAATTTAAGTGAACCGATGCCTGATTCGGGTGACAAAATGCAATGGATGAATGATAAAGACTCTGCATTAATCTACCTAAGTAATAAAAAAAATTCATAATCGAATGCATGAAAATTGAATAAATAAAAAGGAAGAGGATTGGGTTGCCTCCCAATAAGTGTTGGTTTATAGTCCATAGCTCGACTTCGTGGCTCAGATTAATCTACAACATCAAGTGGTACGGTTGTTTTTTACTGGAATAGTCACCTCCACATTAAGCTTTCAACCGTTATCCATTCACTTTGAACTTCCTTTGCTGATCTCGAGATACTACTTCCACGGCACCATGTGGGAACATAACCACTACCGTAAATGGACCCGACCACCTAGATTTTAGCTTTCCCGAAAAAAGCCTCAGACGTGAATTGAACATCAAAACTTGTTAATCAACCTCAAACTCCTTTTCCCATATATGATTATCATGCCATTTCTTAGTTTTCTCCTTATACATTTTCGCATTCTCATATGAGTCCAGACGAAATTCATCGAACTCATGAAGTTGAAGAATCTTCTTTTTTCCTGCTGCTTTCATATTAAAATTGAGCAAGTGTGTTGCCCAATATGCCTTATACTCGAGCTCAACTGGTAGATGACACGCCTTTCCAAAAACCAGCCTATATGGAGACATACCTATCGGAGTTTTAAATGATGTTATGTATGCCCATAGTGTATCATTTAATTTCATTGCCCAATCCTTGCATGATACGTTGACTGTTGCCTCAAGAATTTTCTTTAACTCCATGTTGGAGATTTCCACTTGCCCGCTAGTTTGAGGATGATATGGAGTTGAGACACGGTGTTTCACTCCATACTTAGCCAACAATGATGCAAATAGGCAGTTGCAAAAACGTCTTCCACCATCACTAATGATTGCCCTTGGGTGTCATACTTCGTAAAAATATTTTTCTTCAGAAATTGAGTTACCACTCGACCGTCGTTAGTTGGTAAAGTCATAGCTTCAACTCATTTAGACACGTAATCTATTGTACCAATATGTATTGTTGACCGTAGGATGAGGGAAAAGGTCCCATGAAAGTCAATGTCACTCACATCGAATATCTCAACCTCCAAAATGTTATTTAAGGGTATCTCATTCTTCCGTGAGATGTTTTCGGTCCTTTGGCACTTGTCACAACGTTTTACCATATAATGTGTATCCTTGAACAATGTAGGCCAATATAAATCTGATTGTAGTACCTTTGTTGCTGTCTTGACTACTGCGAAGTGACCTCCATACGGTGCAGAGTGACACGATTCCAATATTTGATGTTGCTCTAATGCAGGCACACAAGGCGTATGATCTAATATGGACCCCTTCTGTAAAGAAATGGATATCTCAAAAGTAGTGTTTTAGGTAACTGAAAAATTTCTTCTTCTGATGACTTGAGTAATCCAGTGGGATGATGGAGTGGGCCAAATAGTTGACATAATCAGCATACCATGGCGTAGTGATGATCTGAAAAAACATCTCATCTAGGAAAACTTCCTTTATCTCCTCTGTGGGGTGTGATTCATGTGATTCAAGGAGAGATAGATGATCTGCAAACACATTTTCACTCCCCTTTTTATCTCTGATCTCCAAATCAAACTCTTGCAATAGGAGTATCCATCAAATAAGTATCGGCTTTGCATTCTTCTTGCTTATTAGATACTTCAGGGCTGTGTGATCCGTGTAGACAATCACTTTCGACCCGATCAAATATGACCTGAATTTGTCAACGGCGAATACCACTGTTAAAAGCTCTTTCTCTGTGGTTGTATAATTTAAGTGAGCCTCGTCCAACGTCTTACTGGCATAGTGAATGACATAAGATATTTTTTCCTTGCGTTGACCCAATACTACCCCCACCGCGTGATCACTAGCATCACACATAAGCTCAAACGGACAATCCCAATCTGGAGAAGTTAATACTGGAGCAGAAATTAATTTTTCCTTTAAAGTGTTAAAATCTGTTAAACATTCCTCGGTGAACTGAAATGGAACCCCTCTTCCAATAGATTGCACAGAGGCTTAGAGATTTTGGAGAAGTCTCTGATGCAACGGTGGTAGAACCGAGCATGACCCAAGAAACTTCTAACTCCCTTCACTGTTACCGAGGTAGTAGTTTCTTAATGACCTGTATATTAGCTTTGTCCACTTCAATACCCCTTGCCGATATCAAATGCCCCAACACGATCCCTTCCTGAACCATGAAATGACACTTTTCCCAGTTGAGCACAAGGTTAGTGTCTTCCCATCGCTGCAATACTTTACCCAAATGTTCAAGACAATCATCAAATGAATTTCCAAAGATTGAGAAATTATCCATGAACACCTCAATGATATTTCCCACCATGTCCAAGAAAATAGACATCATACAGTGCTGAAAGGTGGTCGGTGCATTGCATAGCCCGAATGTCATTCTTCTATAAGAAAAAGTGTTGTAGGGACATGTGAAGGTAGTTTTCTCTCAATCATTTGGTACTATAGCAATCTGGTTGTACCCCGAGTAACCGTCCAGAAAGCAGTAGTAGGCATGTCTCGCTAGCCTCTCCAACATCTGATCAATAAAAGGAAGATGAAAGTGATACTTCCTCGTTGCATTATTGAGCTTGCAGTAGTCAATGCAAAATTTCCATCTAATGACTGTGCGTGTTGGAATGAGCTCGTTATTTTCATTTGGAACTACTGTTATCCCTCTTTTTTTCGGTACGACCTGTACTGGGCTGACCCAATGGTTGTCTGATATAGGATAGATGATTCCTGCATCCAAAAGCTTTAAGACCTCTTTCTTTACCACTTCCTGCATAGTAGGATTCAATCGCGTTGATGTTCAACTGATGCTCTGTAATAATCTTCCATCATTATCTTGTGCATGCAATGTGAAGGGTTGATCCCTTTTATATTTGAGATGGTCCATCATATCGTTGTCTTATGATCTCGAAGCACCCTCAACAACTGATCTTCCTCTGATTCTAAGAGTATATTGATAAGTGTATTTTATACACTTATTTAGGGTCCTAAAATATTGATATTTGGTAGTTCTATTGACAAAATATATCCTAAGTTGTTGTCTTTTATGTTATATAGGTAAAACTCAATGGTTGAACAAGGAATCGAAAAAAAAGAGCAAAAAATGGTGAAAAATGACAAAATCCCAAGTCAGAGGACCAAATTGCAAATACTTAATAGTAGATTCGGACCAAAAGATGATACTTGAAAGATTTTTATGAGACAATTGGATGGAATTAAAATTAAAAAAGGAATGTAATATGATAAACATCAATTTCCAATCGCACAAGTTATATTCGAAATTTCTAGTCGAAGATTGAAACCGATGTTTGGCATAGTAGACGTCCGGATTGGAAAATTATATTTGTAACAAAGTTATAGCCCTTTGGTTTATCTTTACAACTCACTTTGAATCTCATCAATTGGATATCGAAAGAGAAATTTATGACCAAAATACTGACTGATGTGTAGAGACCAAAAAATTCGCGTGCGAAGACAACTTTCCTTATTCGATTAGAACTCTTTTGGAAACCAAATTGGACGTGATTCTCAACCAGTTTTCGACTCCTACAAATAGAGAATAACAGAATACATATGGGAGAGCTCTCATGTACATATTATACTCCAATATTCATCAATTAATATTATCAAATGAGGAGAATTCATAATTCTTGTGAGAGAATTGAAGGGAATTTGCAAGAATCCAATCAAGTAAAGATTCAAATCTGATTTTTGGGCAAAGAAGAGAAGGCACAATTGGAGATTCATCAATAAATCATTGAAGAGATTCAAAATTTCAACATTCATCTTCTCAATTTATCAAAACCAGGTTATATCTTTTCACTTATATATGATTTTTTGAAATTTCAATATGTTCAGCTAAATTTATACATTGTTAGGATGAGATGAACTCTTGTTATGATATTTTCAGTTCTTAATTAATTATTTTGACTTTAATTTGATTAGATTTGTGGATGTTTATTATCGTTTTTGTTGTTCTTTTCAATTGCTTGATCACTAATTGAATTGTTAGTGAGTTTTATTGTTATCGAGAGAGACAATAGGGTTTAAGCATATTATAATAAATATTGTAAGGTTCGATAGATGATAGAGATATACCTCTATACTTTATATGATTTCAATAGATGTTCTAGTACTTGTTAATGCATTTATTATGTTTGCATCTTTCATCGAGAGATAGAAGGGTTACATGACGGGAATAGATTTGATCGCTATCGAGAGAAACTTTCAATTAAATTAGGAATATTGACCAACATGAATGATTTCAAATTTGTAAAGTTAATTGTTACACTAAAAATGGAATAATAAGGGGGATTCGACATCCTAGCTATGCATTTCACTATTTGAAAAACACATTTACTTATTTTCTTTAGTTTGATTGATAATTTAAGTATTAGTATAGAACAAATCACAAAATCTATTTTATATTCGATTAAAGTTACAATTAATTTTAACTCGATCAAATACGTAGTCTTTGTGGGTTCGACACTCTATTCATCACTTTATTACTTGTTCACGATCTCGTTCACTTGCAGGAAATCAAACGATCATATATTTGAAATAATTACCGAAAGTGAACTCTTTTTTCCCAAATACGCATATCGAAGGTGTGATGGCAGCTGTTTAAATTCAAGGGTTGGAGCTTGCTGAATAGATGGTAAAGGTTTTGTAGGGTCTTTACCTAGCTTCAGCCGTGGTTGCTTGAAAATGGATGGTCTGGCTGCTAAGTACCTTGCACATTCTTCTGCTTCCTCTTTCTTTGATGGCAAATCTTGAAAGTGTACCAAATAAGCCTCCAGAGGGTCATGATGATGATCAAATCTAAATGTATTTGTTACTACCTCCTTTATTACATCAATTTGCAAGCATGAATCTGGTTTGTTCTGAAATTTGAAGGTCTTAAACACATTGATTTTCAAGTCATCATCATCCAATCTCAATGTCAACTGACCCTTCCATGCATCAATCAGAGCTCTTCCCGTAGCCAAGAACGGACAACCCAAAATGAGCGGAACATCTTTATCTTCTTCCATATACAGGATAATGAAGTCTGCTGGGAAAATAAATTTATCGACCTTCACCAAGATGTCTTCACAAATGTCTCTCGGATGCTTGATTGATCTATCAGCCAATTGCAATGACACTATAGTGGCCTTTGCTTCCCCTAAACCTAATTTCCTGAAAAGAGATAAATGTATTAAATTAATATTAGCTCCTAAATGACACAATACTTTATCTATATATAAATTACCAATATTGCAGAGAATAGTAAAACTCCCTGGATCTTTCAACTTTGGTGCCAACTTATGTTGAAGAATTGCGATGCATTCCTCGGCAAGCATGACTGTCTCATTGTCTTCTAGCTTCCTCTTGTTTGATAGAATATCATTCATAAACTTTGCGTAGCTAGACATCTGAGCTAAGGCTTCAGCGAACGGTATGTTGATGTGCAACTTCTTGAAAACATCCAAAAATTTTTGGAATTGTTTATCGAGCTTATGTTTTTGCGGCCTCTGTGGAAATGGGATTGGAAGAATATTTGCTTGACAGGGGTTGTTGCTTTTATTTGCAAACTCTTCGGTGCATCACTTTGATTCTCCTCCATAGTTCTGTTTGATTCATCTACATGCTCATCAATTAATATAGGTACCTTTTTTGTCAGATCTTTTCACATGTATCTTCGGTAGCTAAACTCTACTTCGCGTAGTGATTGCTTTGACACACTCTCTAGGATTAGTTTATGTGTTGCTGGGAAAAGTCCCCTGAGTTCTACCTGATAATGCTGCTGCTATCTGACCTATTTGTTGTTCCAAGTTCTTGATTGAAGCCTGTTGATTCTGAATGTTGGTCTCAGTTTTCGTGATGTACTGAGATAGAAGATCTTCCAATGATGGCTTATTCTCTTGTTGTTTATGATGTTGGAACCCTGGTGGTCTGTTTTGGTTGTTTCATCCTTGTCCCTAATTGTTTTTACCATGAGAAATTAAGATGATTTCTCCATCCTAGATTATAAGTGTTGGAGTATATATTGTTTTGTTGCCTTGGAAAGTTCTGTGCATAACTAATTTCTTCAAGCTGTGAAACTTGTGCAGACGCCAGTGGGCAACGTGTAGTCGTGTGGTGTGCTCCACAACCTTCGCATACAGGTAGTGATTGGTGTACCATGTTGACTGATTGAGATATATTGTCCATTCTCAGTGTAAGTACTTCCATCTGTGCTGCCAATGTTGTTATTGCGTCCACGTTGTGTACCCTTACTATTTTCCTTGGAGCTTCCCTATTAGTTGGTCACATCGATTGATTCTTAGCTATTTTCTCATATAGTTCATATGCATCATCAATGTCAAGTTTCATCACTGATCCCCTTACTGAAGCATCTATCATATTCCTGAACTCCTAATGTAGTTCGTTATAGAAGAGATATTGTTTAGCCTACTTCGGAATGTCCAAGCTAGGGCATTTTCTAAATAGGTTCTTGAACCTCTCCCATGTTTCAAAATAGCTCTTATTGTACTTCTACTTGAAGGTGTGGATTTCATTCTTGATTTGGTGAACTCGAGAGGGTGGGAAGAATTTCATGGTGAACTTTTGAACCATATCATTCCATGATTGTATACTCCCTGGAGGTAAAACAGAGGAACCATCCCCTTGCAGCATCAATTAAGGTATGGGGGAAGAGTCTCATCGGAATGCATTCGTCGATATATTTTCGTGACTGATCACTTCGTACAACATGAGAAATGTTGAAATGTGTTCATGAGGATTCTCTGTGAATTTCCCAAAAAACCTGATGTCTTGACGATTTTGAAACAGATTTATGACATCCGGTCTAAGGTGAAAATTAGGTTATCCGAATGGAGGATAAACTACAACAGATTGAACTAGAGTAAAAATTGGATTGACATAGTCTCCTACTAAAAATGAGAGCTTCATTCTGGATGGCTCTCTGTTGATTTGGTTGCGGTAGTTGATTGTCAACTGGAACATTAGCCTGATTCTGTTGTTGATTTTGATTATCAGTCATTCTTCTTGCTTGAAGTTGACCTCTCCTACGATTTCTGAACGTCCTTTCAATTTCGTGATCTATTGGAGTTAGACCAACCTCGTCGGGAGCTTGCATAAACCAAGTTTACTTAAAAATAGTCAAGACAGCAAAGAATGAAGTAATGTAAAACTGGCCTCAAACAAAAAAAATAAAAATAAAGACGAATCTAAAATATCAATAACTGAAATTAAATATGTTATCCCCCGACAACAGCTCCAAAAACTTGTTGAAAAATAATCACGCAAGCGTACTGGGTTCGTTATACGAGTAATAATTGTGATGAGTGAGTTGTCGTCCCATAGAGAATAAGATTTAATTCTAGTGTATCCGATATATCTAAATTCGCAATAATAATAAGATATGATTGATTTGGATTTAACTACATTCTACACTATGAAAGCAATAAAAATGTGGTGTTTAAATCAAATGTGGATGAATGTATTGGATTTTCGATTCCACTAATTGACTCTAGTATTCAATTCTCAACTTATGACAGTTACTTCGATCCTTGCATTTGTGACGATAAATAAATCCACTTTTATCTACTATTTTTTTCCGAGATATAATAAACCTATGTTGATCACTGCAAGATCATATTCCTAGTCCGCATTCATCTGATAAACATGCATTGAAATATAGGATTCTCACACATGATCGCATACTTCATAAATATTATTCCTAATATTTATTGTTCATGTGTTCTATTGACAGTGTTATACCTATCGTGAGTTTTCCAACACTACGAATAAACAACTTATTGTCCTAGTGGTGCACAAACACTAAAACAATCTGAAAAAACATGTATATAGAATCATAACGCAAGAATTAAACTAAAAATCACAAGTCTTGAATTAAAAAAAAATAGAGATCAAATAGTTTCATCATTCATCCAACACAAATAAACCTATCCTAGAATAGTAATATGAAAATTACATAGAAAATAAAAGGAAGTCATCACCCGAGTTATATATAAATGAAGAAAATCTGAAAATTTAATCTTCAAGCCTTCAAGATCGGATCTAAGATGGTGAATTCCTCCTCCTCAATGTAATTTTCTCTCTTTTGTTCTCAAAATACGGCTCCTCTCCTCAAAACCACTCAGAATACCTTTTATATTCACCCTAAAATATTGCCAAAACAAGATAAGGTAAGAACCCTTTTTTTCTCGGATTAGCTTGAGGCGCGCGACTAGTAGGGGAACTAGGGTGCACTCCTTAGGCTTTAGGTAAGCCTCAGTCGAGGCTTATTCGAAGGGAGGCGTGAGCCCTATGCTGAATTTGGGGCCAACTTGCAAATTGACCCCCTTCTTTCCACAACTTCCATGTTGGCCCCCTTTTTTCTTTTCTCTGTTTTATTCGGTCCTTGCTCTTATCTTCATGTCCACTTGACTTCTTGCACTCTCGGCTTTCGTTTCTTGGTCTGAGCTAACTTTTGATTGTTTGCATTTTAGTCCTCATATCTTCTTTTGCCTTGATTATCTCTCTTTCTTACATCATTTGCCCCACTTTCGTTGTTTTAGTCGATGTGAACCTAAAACATAAAGTAAATCACAAATTTAGCCACAATTCAGTCTATATCATCACAAATATCCATATTTTGACAAACTAAATAAGCGAAATAAATGCACTTATCATGTACACATTACAAGTACTAAGCATGCATGTCCATTACATTTTCCAATAACTAACTGTTTGGTAAACTTACTCTCCA
The DNA here is from genome assembly GCA_019097785.1 of Fraxinus excelsior. Classification (NCBI taxonomy): domain Eukaryota; kingdom Viridiplantae; phylum Streptophyta; class Magnoliopsida; order Lamiales; family Oleaceae; genus Fraxinus; species Fraxinus excelsior. The sequence goes on along the minus strand of CM032624.1, from coordinate 13,927,856 downwards.
AATTTGAATATATCGACCGGATGCCGGAATCACACAACGCCACATTGGATAGGGGTCAACATGTCGTGAATATCAGTATGATATTCTTTATGCCTGATTAATTTCTAATTTATCGTGGATGTCATGTCGCTCTTACGCAAATAACCCCGTGTATGTGACTTACGTTCATTTCATTCGTAGTGCCCGCAAAAGCAGATGACGACACATTGTGTCCCCAGGTTGGAGATATGCTATTTGGCACGCGTAGTACCAAACATCGTTATTTGGACGGTATGTGCATAAACTATTACGAATTGTATAGTTCAATATTGTTGGGACTTTCCATACCACCTCATATAACTCTGAACATGGGTTGTATCTTTGTTTCGCAGCTGGAGGAGACATGGAGTCCGACGTGCATGGCATGCAGATCGACGAATGGTTGGCGAATGTTGCACCTCCAGAGATTATTGTCACAAGCTCTGATGATTCCGATGACGATAGCGCGGGAGAAAGTTCAACCGTCCACAACGAATGAGGTAGGAGGAAGTTGTACTTTGTTGTGTATAAATGAATAAATGCCAAGCTCTTTTGTAGTCACTTTTGTCGGAGATTGTCGTATGTGTAGTTCCAGTTTGTAGTCCGTGCCAAATGTCGAGAACAACAAGAACAATATATCAAAAACAACAGATGAATTATCCGATTATCTTATGTGCAGTTACAGTTCGTGGTCTGTGCATAAATGTTGAGAATTACAAAGACTATCTATCTGGAACGACATATGAACTGTCGAGTTTTGATGTATAGTTACATTTTGTAGTCGTCCCAACTGTCACGAACGACTGAAACAATATGTTGGGAACGACACATGAAGTGTCAAATGATCATGCAATGTAATCTTGATGAATCCATATTTTAGTTGTGAACATATTATAATGTGTACTACTATCTGCAAATGATAATGAATGTTGAATGGTTAAGTAAGTTCGAAATATTAATGCAAGTTGAAAATGATAATATGCGAACATAAAGAGTAATAACGTCTACAAACCATAATGAGTATAAAACGATGACATAACTTCATATTGTACAATGTCATTGTGGACATTTAACATACTACTTCAACGACTACTAGAGATGAAGCCTTTTTACATTGGTTGTTACAACGGGGTGGGAACATGTTGTCCAGTTATGACCAACTCAATCGTATTTAGTGCATTTCCTGAGTCATGTCGTAGACTCATATCTGGATCGCTTACGTCATGTGGGTGGTCTCCCTGGAGGACGATGCACAACTAGTGAAATAGGAGCATTTGTAATTTCGTTCGGAACAACCCAGTCCACTTCCCGCGAAACGGGATATATAGCTTCACTATAGGCACCCCTCCAGTATTCCAATGTGTAGTAAGGGGAGCATAGATTGTATAATGACGTACCTCTCAAGCAAGCAGCACGAGTTACATGAACATAAGGCATACGATTTAGCTAGAACTCACGATATGTGCACGTGTTTTCGAAAAAGTCTACCATGTCTGTGTCATTGGATATTCCAACCTGTGTTAAGCTGTCTTTCAATGCATGAGCTCGAAGCCTAGTACCAGCTTCGAATGTTGTCCGTAACTCACTATCCATCCTCGAAGACAATACAATACTGCATGCAGTTGCGTACGTCTGGCATTTAAAAAACTACATCTGCATAATACTCTGAATGTGTTCAATCAAGCACATGATCGGTAACGAATGTGCATGTCTTAACATTGAATTCGGAGATTCTGTGTTTTTGTTTGTCATAATGTTGTATCGCTAGCCACCGAATAGTGCTCTTGACCAAAATGAAAAACATGCTTGCTCTAAGTACTCGTACGATCTTGCACTGACCATACGAATCTGATCCATAAGTCTTTCGAACTCTTCGATCCGATAAGTTGTAGCAGCTCGTTTGAATAGAAATATTGAACTCGCGTTGATATACCGCTGTATTAAGTTTTTTTTCTATATGCCACATACAACAACCATAGTGAGATATGGCTTTTTCAATGCTGGTTTTCCTATTCGAAACAAATACAAGTTCATCTGAATTGCCAATAAGATCTTTCAAGTTTGACAGAAACCACATCCAGCATTTATTTGTTTCCGTATCCACGATCCCTCATGCTAATGGATAAATCTGCTTGTTAGCATCTTGAGCAGTTGCCAATAGAAGAGTACCTTTGTATGGACCTTTCAAGTGACTACCGTCTACACAAATAACTTGCCTCAAGTACTGTATATAACAACGAATGCTTGCACTGAAAGCTAGGAAGAAGTAATGGAACATATTATGAGAATCAACTTCGATGTGGGTTACCGTCCCCGGGTTACTCTCTCCTAGAAAGTGACAATATAAAGATAGTTTTTGAAAACTATCCTCTGGTGTACCATGTAGTAAAGGTAAAGTAGCCACATTTCCCCTACGTGCTTTGCTGTAACTGATTTTGACACCAAACTCACGTTCCATGTCACCTACAATATTTCTAGGGGCATACGATCGGTATGGATTGTCCAATGTTCTCAAAATATGCTCGATAATTACAGAACTAGTGGCATGTCGATGTGCGTTGCGACGAAAATCCATAGTACATGTGTGCACATTGTTGAATTTACGGATCATGAAGACTGCAAACTTTCTCATAGTTGAAGCACACAACATCCACATGCAATTATTGTCAGCGCATACAACAGTTAACATTTTCATGCTTGACCTGTTGACCTTAAATTAGAACTTGTCTTGCAAAGCAAGTACACGAATTCTCGAGTACAACTCTTTCTTGCTGAAGAATATTTGTCTTTCGGTAAGATCAAATGTATTCACTCTTGTAATAGGTTCGTATCTATCCGAAGTCATGAAATGTGAGGACACTTATCAAAATGTGGAGTTTCGGGTGCATTATTGTTTGATATACTATGCTGATGATTGAGCTCCTCTTGTTATACATTTTGGTAAAACTCTGTTACGTCAAACGAATGATCTTGACAATTTGTATCCCTTCCCATGCCAACATTTGGGAGCTCGGCTTCCGCATTATTGTTTAATGCACTCTACTGATGATTGGGCTCCTCATATTGTATATTTTGGTGACATCCGCTACGACAAACGAACGATTTGGACAATTTGTATCCCTCCCTATGCCAACACTTGGGAGCTCGGCTTCCAAAACAATAACGCATATGGCAGTTTCATTATGAACTGATATGTACCATTTTAAGTTTTCAGCTTCGCGTATTTCGGCTGACGGTATATTCAAGTTCGAGACTTTGAACTTAAATTCAATTTGAGTCCGATGATCAAGAATACCAAGTTTGTCTTTCAATCCTAGCACAAGTTCGGTGAGGGTAATATTTGTCGACGCTAATATAAAAGTGGTTTTGTCCCCTCTCGACTTTCATTCGTCATTCACATTAACAAACTATCTCTCATACGACACGATGAACCTCAAATGATTACTCATACTTGAAATATTGGGAATACAACGGTAAGAATTCCGCACAATAAATATGCATACATTTGATAATATGAATATGGAACTTTCAAATATTGAAATTCATGGAGCAGCATGAGGTGAAATCAATGATGTGTTAACAGTTTTCATTGTCGAATTCGACAGTTAAATTATCTATCCCGACAGTTCATAAATGTCGGGTTCGACAGATCACATCTCTAAATCGACAGTTTCAACAGAACTATTCCATAGATGAACTGCACGAACTGTCGGGAAACTTGAAAACAATAATGGTGATAATCAATTCTCAACTACCACGTGAAAACATCTTCTCATTAATAAATAACTCAATGTTTCATTAAATATGAAAAATCCTTCAGTTTTGTACATGATATTGATATTTTTATCATTCACAAATATTTTAAAAACCAAACAAATCAATGAATAATAGTTTCCATTGGATATGACCGTATTGTATTTATATCTAAGAAATAATAATCGATAAAAATAAAAGTATTAACAAAAAATAAAAGTATTAACAATATATATATACACACACACACACACCAAATGAGGAGAGGGGGGGGGGGGGGGGGTTCTGAAAAGAGTTAAAAATAATAATTTCTCTGAAAAAAGTTATAAAATTTGATGTCAAAAATTAACTTTATCTTACTCAGTACTCTCATTAGTTTTCTATATTTCTTAAATAAATCATTTTTTTTACCACTTAAGACACATCAATTTTAACCTAAAATTTTTCAGATTAATTAATTCCCTTTCCCTAGCATTCAAGAGAGTATCTTAACGGGCACCATCACCCTATAATTCTCACTTTTCTAGGTCACTCATGCATTAATCTACAAAAATTTAAGTTATGCTTTTATGATATGCTTAAGATGAAATAAAATATTATGCAACATATATTAACACATATTTTCAAAAATTAAATTAAAACTTTACAAAATATAAAATTATTTTTGCAGGGATTTATAAAGGCATAATTAAAGAAATATAACTAAGGATTTCCCTTTCGGGAAGTCCCTAAAGTACTAAAATAAAATTTAAAAATACTGTAATTACCTTAAAGACATTTGTACAAGATTTGATTCAGCTATACAATTTTGGATTGAGAATTTTTTCTAAGGAGAATTTCAAAAGATCGAAGGCAAGGATTACACAGGTTGTAAGCTCATGCCTCTTTCTAATGAAATCAGATTCTTTTATAGAGAAAATTTTTGGGAGCAAATGTCTAAACTATCCTTAATGGGAATCTTTTCTTTTTCAAAAGTCTCAATTATTGCTTTCTTTTTTCACGCGTCTTTCTTTTTGTCTTGTCATTTTTTCTTGGAATCTTCACTATTACTTCACAATCTTTGTTTTTTCTTCTTAGTCAAAAAGTCTATAGTACTTTGTCTGCAACGTGTCCTTACTTTTCTTCAAATTTTGGAGTCTTCTGAATTATTGAAAATCTGAATTAGTCTGTATTGAGATTATGGATTGCTACTGAAGAAAAAGACATTCCACTGTCTGAATTATTGTATCCTTCATTCTGTGGATTTTCGTCTGAAAATCTTGTAGGACTATCTTCATTGTCTTCTTCACTTTTCTCATTTTTGGGCATTCTGAAATTTCTTTTTCTTTTACTTCTTATTTTTCTAAAACTATTTCAAAAGCTTTTTTGACTGCTTCATTTATTTTTTCTTTGAGAATATCTTTTTTCTTTTTCTTGATAACAATTTTCTTTTTTCTTCTGGAAGAATTTCCCTCTTCATTTTTTGACTGGTCTCGGAATTCTTGAATCTGAGCTAAGATTTTATTAATAGATATTACTTTTTCATTTGGATCTTGACTGTCTTGAAACATTACTAGATCTACATTGTCTTGTATAAAATTTTCTTGGACTATGACCTTTCCTTTATCTATACAATTCTTGACTTGTTGTTCTGCAAACTCTGAACATGATGGACTATATCTGACTAAATAATCAAATTTTCCACTGGGCTGACCTAAAGTATCCCAAATCTGTAGCAAAATTTCAGTTTGCTAAGTCTGATTATTAGTAGGAAAATCAATAGCCTCCTGTGTTTGTTGAACTTTTGGTAAGTTCACAACCATCAACGGGTTTGAAGAGTCTTTACCAACTACCGTTTGAGCTGGACTAGCTATGGACTTCTTAGGTTCCATAGTACCTTTAGGATATTGAACTTTCAATTCAATAATTTCTTTTTCTAACTGAGTAATCTTCTTCTGAAGTTGAGTTCTTTCTATAATAAGATTCTAATTGGCTTCATTAACAACTTTAAAATTTCTCTGCATACACTCACAATGTTGACAGAAAATATTCTAGTCTTTGTTGGGTGAAAAATCTAAAGGAAGATCTGAATAATTTTTTAAAAACGGAGAAATATAAAAATTTATTCCAATATTCTGTCTAACTGCTTCAATTGCTTCTTTGAAATTAGTAAAACCCTTATATAAAAGATCTGAAAAATCTTTAATACAGTCTAAAACTTCTAACCATAAATGAAAAATTCTTGGATTTTTACCTTTTACAACAACATAAAATTTAAACTTAATTCTGTTCTGATTAAAATGTTCTGACAATGCATTCATGCATGCAAGAAAATACTTTTGATCTTTTGGATTCTTATTATAAGAAATCCATAAATTATCTAAAATACATTTTTCTTCTTTGGATAATGAAATATGAGATAAAGCTTTAAATGAAATATTACTATTAGGAAACACAAGAAGTTCTTGATTTCCAAACCTTGAACTATCTTGCAAGAATGGTCTGTTCTGACTAGAAAAAGTTTGAGGTAAAATTCTTGATGCAAATGAGTTTTCCGGAGGAATCCCTGGTCTTAAAGGCCTGGGCCTTGACATCTGTAAAATAATTTTATGTTAAGCAAAATAATTTGTATCTACTATCATTCTACTTAATATATCTGCTGTTTTATTATCACTATCCTTAATGTGTTCAAATTCTATATTAATCCATGTATTTGTAATTCTATCTATAAAATCTAACCATCTACATCTACTACTCCTTTTTTAATCTATTTTCATTTTATTGATAAAAGAAACTATTGCTATACAATTTGTTCTTATAGTTATTTCTTTTTTAGAAATAATAAATAACTCAAAACTATCTAATGCATAATTTACAACTAATAATTCTGCATCTATACTACTTAAATTTCCCTTTTCTTTATAATTTCCACTATTATACCTACAAATTTTTCTGTACTTTTATCAGTATATTTATTAGGTTTGCAAATTAAAATGGCTCCCCATCCTAATATACTTCCATCTGTTTCTATTATCAAATAATCTGTATCTAATGGCATAGATAATTCTGGTAGATTTCTTATCTTAATTTTTATTTCTTGTACTAATTTTATATCTTCTTGATTAAAAAATCTTTGTACTGTTGGTGAAGTTTTTGCATATAACGGTCCTGCAAAATTTTTCCAATTTTTTTATAAATGGTCTTGCATAATTTACTAATCCTAAAAATTTCTAAATTTGTTTTAATTCTTCTATTTTATCTGAAAATTCTAAAGCTTTTTGAGAAATATGAGGTTGGAGTTTAATTTTCCCTTCTCCTATATTAACTCCTAAAAAATCTATGAATTCTTTGAATAAAATCATTTTCTTTTTACTAATAATTAAACCATGTTTAATAAATTCTGAAAAAACAATTTGCAGATATCATTTATGTTCTCTTCTATTTCTACTAAATACTAAAATATCATCTATATAAACTATAACAAATTTATTATGCTTATTAAAAATATTTTTCATTTTCTTTGGAAAATACTTGGTGCATTTTTAATTCCAAATGGCATTACTAGCCATTCAAAATGTCCTTCTGGACAAGTAAAAAATGTCCATTTTATACTATCTGGATGCATTTTGACTTGCCAAAATCCTGATTTTAAATCAAACTTACTAAATATCTTACAATCTTGTATTTTATTTATTAAAGCTGTCTTATCTGGTATATATAAGCATCATCTATAGTATTATCATTTAATATTTTATAATTAATAACCATTCTACTTTTTCTAGTATATTATAAGCATCATCTATAGTATTATCATTTAATATTTTATAATTAATAGCCATTCTACTTTTTCCTCTAATGATTTCTGAATGTTTTCTAACTATAAAAGTTGCTGATCTATGAGGGCTTTCTGATTTTCTAATTACTCCTAACTTTAATAATTCTTCTATATGCATTTTAAAATCTTTTATGTCTAAATTTGTAGATATAATATTTTTAGTTTTTAATTCACATAAAATTCTATCTTTTTCCCAATATTTTAAAACATTTTCTCCTAAATTTTTCATTTTTTCTAATTTAGATATTAAATTTTCTATGTCTTGTTCTGTTACTAACATATCATAAATTTTTTCATTATCAATAAATTCTAAATTTCCTTCTATTTCTATTTCTTCATATTCTTCTTCTAATTCTTCTTCTTCAATTAATTGACATTCTCTTTCTTTTCTACATTCACACTCTTTTTCTTTTATTTCCTCATGTCTACCATGCTTCCTAAAGCACTCTGATTGAAAATAAGAAGTCTTTGCAGGACTAAATAAAGTATGTTTTTGTAAATGTATGAAATCTTTAGTAATTGTAATACTACTATTATCTTTTAGTAAAAAACTTAATCCTATAATAAAATCTGTTTATTTAATATTTAAATTTCTAACCCATGTAGAATCTTTTGGTAAAGTATATTCTATACTTTGTCCACAATTAGTTTCAAAACTAATTTTACTATTTGGTCTTAATAATTCTGTATAAGTAAATAAATCTTCATCCATTTGTTGGGCATCTATTGGTTCATTTGATTTTACTATATATTTATCTGGTACTAATTTTTTATTTATTATACAATTACTACATCCTGAGTCTACTAACCCTAAACATTTTATAATATAATCTCCTATCCTTATCTGGCATTTTATTTTATTGCTTTTAAGTTTTTCTTGATTACAAACAACCTGTACATAAGCCATTTGTAAACATTTTTTATTTTGTTCTTTTTCTCCTATTAACACTCATTTTCTCTTTTTTTTATTATATTCTAATATTTTTATTCTTTTTCTAAGAATTCTTATTTCTGAAATTTCTAATTGTTCTTTTAAAAAATCTGTTGTTTTTATATCTTCTTTTTCTATTAAACATTTTTATTCTAAGCATTTTATACATGTTTCTTTATAATATTCTAAACATTTTGCCCTAAGTTTTCTAGCTGGATACCAATTACATAAATAACATATTATATTATATGTTCCTTTGTATTTTTGCCAATTATGTGTGTATTGTATTATATTCATAAAATTAATTTCTTCTTCTGATTCTAAATTTTCTTCAATATTTAAATTTGAAAATTCATCTATTATTTCATAATCTGATTCTTCTTGTTTATTTTTTAGATTTTTATCTTCTATTGTTACTATACTATAAATAGATTCTTTATCTAAGATATATTCATGTAATTGTATTAAATCTTCATTAGTACATTCTATTAATATGTTTTTCGTATCATAATTGTTTATTCTTTTTGGACAAGTTCTAGCTAAATGTTCATTACTATTACATACAAAACAACTAAGTTTATTTTTATAAGTTCTATCTGGTTTAAATTTTCTTACATGTCTTTTTTCATCTAAATAAGGTTTTCTTTTATTGAATTTTCTAAGGAAATATCTTTTCTTAATTGGATTACTATATTTTTTATTTTTCTTATTATATTTTCTAGTCTTTGAACTAGAGATTCCATAAGTTTGAGGAGTAAATATATCTTTACAAAATTTATAGTCTGTCTTTTTAAGTTGTTTTTGTATTTGTAATTCTACACATTTATCTTCTAGACATCTTATTACATGTTGTATTATTTGTCCTATACTCCATTGTTTTTCTGAATTTTCTTTTACTGCTATCAAATTATTTCATTTGTCTGTTATTTCTAAACCTAATGGTCCTGGTAATTTATGAAATAATTTATTACCTATTTATTGGTTAAATGTATTTCCTGAAATTGAAGTTAAATAATGATATTCATTTAAAAAATTCTTAACATATCTTCCCTTGGTCCATTTATATAAACTAAGCTGTTCTAAATAGCTCATAGCCTTTCTTTGTATACTCATATGTCTTGAATTTGGATCTGCTCCTGTAATTAATATCTGAATTTTATTAACAAAATTATATGGATTATTTCCATACTTATTAATTGATCAAATTCTTCTTTCTTTTCTGATTTAAATACTTCTCACATAACTTTAACACTTTCTCCTAAAAATGTTTCTAGATATTCATACATATCTAAAGCTTCCATTTCCTAAAAATTTCTAATATAGTGTCCTATTATAGTATTTTTCCAAACATCTATAACATTATTCCATGTATGTGGATCATGTGCTGTGATATTTAATATTTGTACATTATGATCTGTCTGAAATTCTATTTTCTTTTCTAATGGTCTTTCACTTCCTCTTGCTATATATTTATTCTCTGAATTATTATAAAAAGGATAAGCTCCTCTTGGAAGAAATCCACCTTCATAACCAATTGTTTCATGATTAATTGTCTTATCAAAATGTGTATCTCAAAATGTTCTATATGTATTAGCATCTTCCATTAATTCTTTTATATAACTATATTCTGAGTTATCTGAATTATTTTCTTCTAAATCTTTTTTAACAATTCATATTCTAATATATTTATCAGAATCATAATATAAATATTCTATTTCTTTTATTTTCTTATTAATATACATTTGGTCTTCTAATTCTAATAATTTTTCATTATCTAAGATTATTTCTAATTCTATAGGGAAAATTATTTTATCAGAATTTTCTTCTACTAATTCTAATTGTACTTGATCTTGGTATTGTTCTTCTTCCTGATTTGATTCTTCATCTTCAGATTATCTATGTATTTGGTTGTAATCTGTAAATCTTAAACTAATTCTTCTATTTACATCTTTGTAAGTTAATGATTTTCTTGGTGCAATAATTTTTTCTTGTTCTTCTAAAAATTTATCCATATCCCATTCTAATCCTGCTAATTGTTCTAATGAATATTCTTTTGGTTTAACCATATTTATTCCTTTACTACTCATTAAATTTACTACTTTATCTATATAAATTTTATATTTAGTTTGGGAATTATTTGAACATCTACCTAAAAATCCTATACGAATTAATAAATTATCTCCACTTTCTACATCTTCATATCCTTAAGTCTGAATTCCTATTTTAATTTTTTCTGAAAAATCTTTAATAGTTTATTAAAAAACCTGGATTACAATATATTATTCTATTATTATTATTATTCATATCTACTTCCATACTAGCAATCTGACTTTTGTCTATATTATTTATTCTTTCATCATAAATAGTAATTAATACTTTACATTCTAGATTTTTTTCTCATTAATCCTTTGATTCCTATAACTATTAATCATAAATGCATAAATCTATAATTTCTCTTTTTTAATTCTTTTTTAGAATCTTCTGAAATTAAGTTAGTTTTCTTACTTGATTTCCTATACATTGAATAGAGACTTATCTATTATGTCTGAAAAACTGTGCTCCTGATTCAAATATTCCTATATGATATAAAACATCTGGATTCAGTAGTCTTAATCCATGGGTTTGAAATCTTATAAAATCTTGTTGTGGATCTAAGATTTCTTCTATAATTTGTTCATATTGTTGTGGTCTATTTAAAACCTTTTCTATTAAGCTTCTATTCATACTTGAAGTACTTGTTCTGGAAGAAGAGGTTTCTCCACTAATTGTTCTAGATCTTCCTAAAAATGGTGTTGATAAATTCATCTTGGGAATTTATATTCTTTTGGTAATTTATATATAATTTGTTTGGTTCATTAAATAATTAATGATGTAATGTTTATGTAATTGATGAATAATTACACATTGTGATATATTAATTTTAATTTGAATATTGTTAAATTCTAAATTAAAATGTATAAGTTTGTGTTTCGTTCTATTATATTATATTAAATTTTGCACTTAATCATGAACATTTTGTACATAATAAAATAATAGATAACATTATAATATAAAACTAAATGAATAAATATTTTTTCTTCATTGAGTTCAATGTACCTTACCAAATAAATTATTAGCATTTTTAAATTGATAATCTCCACATCCATTTTATTTTTTTAGTTTCATTTTTTCCTAGTGACTAAAATGTAGTAGTACAAAGCTTTTTGCATTGCTCATTCATTTATTAATAATGTTCTAAAAGGCGTAATGCATTGCGAGACGTCAATGTTGAGAATCAAGAATCACAAGTTTAGACGTGTCAATGTGAAGAATAAGCGTCATAATGCGTTTCGTAATTTTAATATTATTTTAATTATTTTTAAGACATTAAATATATTTTTATTTTAAAAAATAGTTTTTTTCTATATTATAAAAAAATAAATTTTTTACTATATCATAAAATCATTTAATATTTAAAAATAATACTTACTAAACATTTAATATAATACTATAATATTGCTAATTAGTGTTAGAAGAATTTTAATTTTTTTTATTAATTAAGGAAGTAAACATGAGCATTAATCATAGATTTATACGAAAAGTATGTGGATTTGATCATTCCGATATCTGGAAATGGAGATGAAGGGTTTTGGTTCACAATCGAGAATGATTCCGACGTGAAGTCCGTGAGAATTCAACTGGGGTCGAACCGAGTGCAATAAATACATAAAAATAATTCAAAGTAAATCTATCTTTACTAATTAGATTCATTATCTTACAATTAGTCCCAACACTAAAAATTAAAAATAAATATGTTAAAATAGTTTACTTTGTTAAATTAAAATATTTTAAACTTATAGAAAATAATATCTAACATTAATATATTAATAATCAAGTGCAATTTAAGTTAAATTTGAAAATTAAATAAATGAAAGAATGAAAATGAATATTACAATTTAATTAGTTGTAATTCAAAATCAAATTAGTCAATTAGACATACATTTGAAAACGATTTTGATGAGCATTTTAACATTTTTTTTGTTGTTATTACTATCCCACATTAGAAGTTTATAAAACTATTGGAGTTAAAAGCATATATAAAATGCACAATCTCACATTGGAAGTTTATAAAACATTTGGAAAGAAGTGTTTCTATAAAATGAGCATGACATTCAACACTTCTCCATGGGCATTAGAATTGTAAATTTTGAAGCTCAATAATAGAGTTAAAAATTTTTAAACTTTAAAAAAAAATCTTGAAAACCCGTCAAAACTGTGATCGGTTCTCCGGGTCACGATTGTACCGGCCGGTTTGACGGGTTTTAACCGTTTTTGTAAACTTAAATGTTTTGACTCGGTTCCTGGTTTCACCGGTCGAACCGACCGGCCCGAATTTGATAACATTGAGTAGTACAAAACCTTTTGTATTACTCATTCATTTATTATTAAATAATAGAATTCCAACAGACACAACATCAATGGTCATGACTTAATTGCTATTTAATGGAAACAATAAAACTAACGGTGAAAATAGATTTTCCGTTAAAACAACAAATTCCGTTAAATTTTCCGTTAAAACAAGAATTTCTGTTTCATAATCACTTTATATATATAGAAGATATAAACAATTTTTATAATATTTAAAGTAATTATCACATCATAATATTAATTGCATTCAAATCAAACATTAAGTCCTCCTCAAAATGTGTTATTAAAGGTATTTTGGACATTTTGCATAAAAAAGTGACATTTTTGCTCCAAAAAAGTGAGAATGACAAATTTTTTTAATTTTCAAATTTAGGGACATTTATGAAAATTCTCCAAAAAAATCGTTTTTTTGAATATTGTTCTTGTGGGAAATGTATAATTAAAAAATAAGATTTTTTTTATAAATTTACGTGTAATATTATTTTATTGAAAGAAGTAAAGTTGAAATTGAGTCAAAACTCTGTTTAAAAAATGAAATTTGCACTTTTGGTCTCTAACCTTTTGGAATGTAACAAATCTACTCTCAACTTTTTTTAAAAAAGAATAATCCATCTCCAATTTTTTTAAATATGTAATAAAACTTTTCATTTTCTCCATTTTTGTCATTCTCTTTAAATAATAAAAATTAAAATAAACAAGTAAACCAACGAAAATTAAGAAATGTTTGCAAATTGAGTTCCATAACTTTTCAGAAATTTTAGATTGCACAATCATCATCAGCACTAGGCTGCAGTTTAGACTACTAAATTTTTATATAGTCTATTTTATTATTACATTTTTTTTGTGAATTATTTTTTAGAGTGGTGGTGGTGATGTCTTCGTCTTCACTTAGGCTTAGTCGTATTTGGGGAAGTGGTGTTTAGTAGTGGATGATAGTGGATGGATAATGATTTTTTTTATTTTTTTTTTACATTTTAATACGTATTTAATTATTTTAATTCAATTTTTTTCCTACTTTTTGAAAGTTAAGGGACTTCATTTGTATTTTTTTTTTTTTGTTTTACTGCGGTTTTTTTTTGGTTATTTAAAGTAAATGACAAATCCAACAATTAATGACCAAAATAGGAAAAATGAAGAATTATGAGAATTGATTATGTCATAAAAAAATTAAGGATTGTTGTAAAAGGAAAGTAAATTAGGGTTTAATGTGAATGACACTTGTACCCCTACAGCCATAAATATTATTAACATACGTATCACTATTGCTGCCATATAAATATATAGCTTTGATTTTCATTATAATACACACACAAGTCTATTGATTTTTCTTCTCTCTTCTTTTTCTTCTTTTTTTCTCTTTTTTTATAACACCAGCACGATTGAAATTTGGATAGATTGCTTGCTTATTGAAATTTTGCGTAGAAAATCCTAGGAATTCATCATCCTTGCTTTCATAATGATTGTGCTCATCTGAATCCTACGCTTTGGAGTTTTAGGTTTAGGAGTTAACGGCTCAATTTGAGACTTGGGAGTCTTTCTAGCTTTAGCAGATGTTCCATGTAAACCAGCAAAATCATGATCGCTCCCAGAATACACACTGTTCAAGTTCCCAAGTCCCTGATCAGACCCATGAGTCTCTTTCTCAGAGGCCATTGCATGTGTGTTTTGAAAAATTTGAGAAAATTGAGTAGTTTTGGCTAAGCCCATATGAGAATCAACTCCATTGTTGATGGAGGTGGAGCACTGTTTTGCTGGAGTCACCGGCACCCAGGTACCCTTTTATTTAACTCTTCTTCTTCCATTGAATTGTCAAGTTCCATGGATAAAATTTATGAACCACAAAATCACACTAAAGTTGCACGTAATTTTAGGTTATAAGACGACGGCCATGGACAACCTTATGCCAGTTTAAGGTTTAAACAGACTAGTTTATAACTTTATAGTAGTAGAGAGGTAGTATAGCTCAAATTCTCTTGTTTGATTCAATCGATAACAAATCCGTAAAAATTTTAGTTTCTATCTTTAAAAAAAAAAAAAAAAGCCACGTTTGAAGTGTAAAAACATGGTCAAAATAATTTCATATCTATAGTTTCTATCGTAATTAGTAATTTCGTATATGGTAAAGAATAACTTTAGAGCATATATTTTCAAGATTTCTTTCTTAATGTATGTTTGGAAATTAATTTATATATATAAATTCATTTCATATTTGTATGATAATTAATATTTTTAAACTGATTAAATATTTCTTTTGATGTTCTTTCATAAACTTTAAATTAATAATTTTTCATGTTTTTGTTCCTGAAGTAACACAATATTATAATTAATATTCTTAAAGAATATTACTTGCTCCCGAAGAGCATGACATTACGATTCCAATATTCCAGAAAAATATTATTTGTAGATTTGTCTATTACAAATATAATTACTTCTTAAGTAGCACATTATTATTATTAATATTCTAGTTAGATTTTATTTGTTTCCGGAGAGCATAATTATGTAAAATCTAATATAAATTATATTTTTACTCCAGAAGAGTAAATCCTTAAATAATTGTATTATAGTAATATTTGACTGCTCCTGAAGAGCATGAATTATACTGTTCAATATTCTAGAAAAATATTGACACATAGCTCTTGAAAAAACAATAATGAAATACAACATGCTTTCAAAGTAGTACATGTTTCGAAATATGTATAATTTTGAATTCATGTTTATCTCTGAAGGACAACATATGATGGATATCGTGAGGATATTGATTAGTTTGATTACTTGAATGATATATGATTATATAATGTTTAATCATATTCTTCAAAATTAAATAATTGAACTATATCTTATATTGAACCAGAAGTTCAATTTGACTTTATTGTTTGGTATGACCAGTTATATCATCACTGGATCAATAATGATGCGAAATTAAAAATTTAAATGGATATTCAATGAAAAACTTGAAGATTCTTCAATCCATTGATTTCATATATATTATTTGTTCTCTTTATCGACAATTGATCATTATACATCAATAATCAATATAGGGACTGAATTTTCCTGTATTTTTGAAAATTAATTAGGGTGATAAATGGGGCTCCGTCACCCTCCTCGTTGACCATCTAAATATTATTTGTATCTAATAGATTTGATACAAATATTAGATGATTGCATGTTGTTCGCAACCCGAAGTTTGCGAAAGTGATACTCAAATTATGAGCATAATTTTCAAATTATACAATTAAGACAATGTATCTTTTTAATACTAGTGATCATAAATCTCAACTTTTTAATAAGTGTTAGTTGAGATGTTGATAAATGGTTCAACATTATTGTTTGTTAAACGTCTCCAATTAATTTAATTAAGAACAAAATATTTTCCATTTCAGTTTAGGGAAAACCATTACACATCATGTCAACATCATAGTTCTCCTAGTTATAACTTGGCTTATGGACAAAGCCTAATTTCTCCATCAAATTATTTCGATAGTGATGTATATGTAAAATTAATCCACCACAATGCGCTGAGACGGAAAGTAAAAGAGAAAATGTTGAGAATAAATTAGTAGCATGAACCCTTATCCCAAATGGATGATATTGTAAAAATGATTGTCAATTTGATTTGACAATTCTCTCAGCATTAGGAGGAAGAATTAAGAAGCTGAAAATAACATACAAATGCATCAATATCTAAATCATCGCAAAAGACAATTCGAACAAGAAGTTCGAAAGATAATTTATTTAGATGCATTTACTGACCAAATATATCTCATACACCAGCTTTAAATACTCCAACTCGAATTGACTCTAATATTATATTTGATAAATTTATGGTATGCCTGAAGCGTGATGATATTTGATTCTATTACAAAGTCCTCCAAACGAAAATGGAGCAATTGGTAAAGATTGTCTTATTGAAGAGGTATATACTTTTAATGAGTATTTATACATAACATATTATAAAACCCCAGAAGAGGTTCAGGTACCTGAAATAATAAAAATTGAGATATCTCAATAAATTATGTCATCATGGAAAAAGAAATAGAATCGAAAAATACAAGAAAAAGTTGTCGACAACATTTTTACACATGATGTACTGCATTATATTATAAATAGCGAAGAATCGAAATAAATTCGTTGAAATATATCGATCGAAGAGAAAATTGATCAATTAAATATTGAAAATATGGTTCCTAAAGAATCACAAGTGTCCGAAAATAACGAGATTTCAATAAATTATATGTTATCTCATAAATTATGAGAGCGAAATAATGTTGTTATAGAAAATATTTTTGCCTTTAATGTGGCTCTTGATATTATGCAAGATTAGGTTCTTGAACCAATGTCTGTTAAAGACTGTCAAAATAGAATTAATTGGCCAAAGTGGAAAGAAGTGATACATGCAGAATTGAATTCCTTAGAAAAATGAAAAGTGTTTGGACCTGTAGTTCGAATACTTGAAAATGTAATCCCTGTTGATACAAATGAGTTTTTGTACGAAAGAGAAATGAAAACAATAAAATTATAAGATATAAGGCTCGACTCGTAGTTCAAGATTTCTCATAATGATCAAGAATTGATTATAAGGAAACATATTATCCCGTAATGGACACCACCACTTTATATTCTTAATTAGTTTGATCATATTACAAAAGCTCGATATGCGCCTTATGGATTTAATGACTGCATATTTGTATGATTCAATTGATAGTGACACACACACACACACACACACACACACACACACACACATATGAAAGTCCCTGAAGGACTTAAGTGCGTGAAAACCAATGATACATGCCCGAGAACCATGCTCTCAATTAAACTACAAAGATCATTGTATGGATTGAAATAATCCGGAAGCATGTGGTATAATCGTCTTAGCGAATATTTGTTGAAGGAATACTATAAAAATGATGATATCTACCCATGTGTTTTTATAAAGAAAACAAATATTGAATTTGCAATTGTAGCAGTTTATGTTGATGACTTAGATTTAATTGGAAGGAAGACTATAAAAATGATGATGTCTGCCCATGTGTTTTTATAAAGAAAACAAATATTGGATTTGCAATTGTAGCAGTTTATGTTGATGACTTAGATTTAATTGGAACTTCTAAAGAACTCAACAAAACTGTAGATTATTTGAAAAATGAATTTGAGATGAAAGATTTGGGAAAAAACAAAATTCTTTCTCGGATTGCAAATTGAACATTTCCCAGAAAAATTATTTGTTCATCAATCTACATATACAAAAAAGTCTTAAAATTATTTTATATGGATAATGTACATCCATTGGTATCGCCTATGGTTGTTTGATCACTTGATGTAAAAAGTAATCATTTTCGTCCAATCGAAGAGGGAGAAAAGATTCTTAGTCCTGAAGTACCATATCTTAGTGCAATTGGAGTATTAACTTATCTTGCAAATTGTACTCGACCCGACATAGTTTTTTCTGTAAATCTCTTTGCAAGATATAGCTCTACGTCAACACAAAGACATTAGAATAATGTTAAACATATTTTTTGTTACTTAAAGGGTACTATTGATTTGTGATTATTTTATTCTCAAAAGTCGGGATCTGCTTTAGTGAGATATGCATATGCAGGTTATCTCTCTGACCCACATAAAGCTAAATCACAAACATGATATGTGTTTACACGTGGAGAAATAGCTATACCATGGAGATTATGTGAAGCAATCATTGACAGCAACATCCTCAAATCATTCTGAAATTATTGCAATCCATGAAGCAGGCTGAGAATGTGTATGGTTGAGGAACACGACCCATTATATCCAAGCATCGTGCAGATTAGTTTCAACAAAAGATAGTCCAACAATTTTGTATGAAGATAATACTACTTGTATTGCACAACTCAAATGAGGTTATATCAAAGGTGACCGGACGAAACATATTCTCCAAAATTCTTTCATACGCACGAGCTTCAGGAAAATGGCGATATCAATATTCAATAAATTCGTTCAAGTGACAATGTGCCTGATTTATTTACAAAAGCACTGCCAACATCTACATTCAAGAATTTGGTTCACGAGATTGGAATGCGTCGACTAAAAGATTTTCAGTAATCAAACATCAGGGAGAGTATCTGTGCTTTTTTTCCTTCGCTTAAGTTTTATCCCACTGAGTTTTCTTAACAAAGTTTTAATGAGGCAACATTTATATTTAATACTCCAAAATAACTGTACTCTTTTTTCTTTAATTGTTGATTTTGTCCCATTGGGTTTTTATCAAAAAAAGATTTTAACAAGGCAGATATTTTGTAATGTGTCATTCAAGTGGAAGTGTTGTAAAATGAAAGTAAATTAGGGTTTGATGTGAATAACACTTGTACCCCTACAGCCCTAGATATTGTTACCATATGTATCTCTATTGCTGTCCTATAAATATAGGGCTTTGGTTCTCATTATAATATACACACAAATCTATTGACTTTTCTTCTCTCTTCTTTTTCTCTCTTTTTTTATAACTAGTCTTGGCCCATGCAATGCATGGGCTGTATTATGTTTGAGGTTATGTTAGCGTATATATAATAGATAAAGTTAGAAAATGAACTTTGATAATGCCACTTGTTGTGTCAAGCTTATTTTTAAATCTGCTGCATTTTTCAATTTCAATCATTTGCCATGTAAGTTGAAATCAATATATGAAACAATGAATTTCATCACAGTAAAGTTTTGATATGTTACAAGAAAAATTACCTCCAAAGAATTTGGAGAAGTAGGTCGACGATCCTTTTCATCGCCAGAACACTCGCAAATCAATGTTTGTCTCTCGAAACCCTAATCCATCGTCGCTTGCATGTCGATGGGTTCCATCGGCACAACTACCACCTCTGGTAGCTCCCAACTCTTCAACGACTTTATACCATAAGAAGATCAGCAATCAAAATATTTCCGACTTTAACAAATGACTTTTGGGTTCAATTCTATCTCTTATTCCATGCTTCAAGAAGAGTGAAATATAAAAATGAAATGGGAAAGCAAGAATAGAAAGATATACAGTTAGAAAAAGAGGGATCAGACGTATTTGGTAAGCTACCTTAGTCAATAATTGTGGCACTGCCAGAGATATTTTTTATTGGTAAGAGGATAAGAGATATTTTGTATACACATAGGAAAAGACCATTACATCCTTAATGTAAGAATTAGTTGCCAAATATGTAATAATTTTTTTGACGATTTATACTAAAATGTCATATTCAATGTATATAATTGAATTAAAAAAAAAGGTGGAGGTCGCATGGGTCGAGGGGGCAGCGCCCATTGCCCTCGACGGGGATCGACCTTCACCCTTTTTTTTTTGTGAAATTGCATTTATAATTTGTGTGAAATGTAAATAAGTAGAATTATTAGAAAAAAAATAAGAAATAAAAAAAAGCGTGGGTGCGAAGACACGAAATAAATTTTAATTTTATGTATGTATTTAATGAAACAAGAAAGAAAAAAAATGGAAAAAAATGGAGAATATTATTGAATTTTTTTTTTAAAAAAAAAGTCTCCGCTCGCGCGGAGGCATTTGCAGAGGCACCATGCCTCCGCACGCGGAAGTCTTAATTTTTTTTTTTACAGTTTCATTTTTATTTATGTAATTATTATTAAAAAAATTAACTTTACATTGCGGAATTTTTACCTATTTTTTACAGATATTTTTTTATGTTCTAACAAGAACACAACATCTTTTTTTTATTCTTCAGTTTTTTTACATTTTTTTTACGTGATAACACTAATTTGAATTTGAAGATACTTTTCTCTAACACGAACACGATGAATTAGTAAATAAAAATGGCTCTGTAGCAAAAATGATATTTATAAAATAGCAACTGATGTTTTCTCCACAATGAGTCGGTTTGTAGGTTTTTTTTTTTTTTTACATTACTGTGTCACGTCAGTTTGCAGATATTTTATTTTTTTTGATAATTACATGACTTATTTTTTTTCTTGTCTTCAACCGAATCAACAATTGTAGGTAATAAAAAAGTCCATGGTACCCTTTTGTTTTGAAGAGACGCGTGGATGGCAGTGAGTGATTATATAAAGCTTCACAAATATAAACAGTAAATCATGAATGATAAAATGAGGAAGGAAAATATTTCACAATGTATGTATGAAATTGAATATTTTCTAATATTTTTAAATTAAATTATTAATAAGTGAAATTGTATTTATAGTTTGTGTGAAATGTAAATAACTAGAATTATTAGCAAAAAAATAAGAAATAAAAAAGGCACAAGTACGGAGACACGGAATAAATTCTAATTTTATGTATGTATGTAATGAAGCAAAAAAGTAAAAAAAAAAAAAAAAAAAAATAGAGAATGTTATTGAAAGAGAAAAAAAAACTCAGAACACCATGCCTCTGCGTGCGCGGAGGCTTTTTAATTTTTTTTTCTCGCTAACAATTTTTCTTCTTCTTTAATAATAATAATAAATCACTCCAACATTCATACACAATTCATTTAATTTTCATTTCATTTTTTTTCATTTACAATTAAAAAAATTATTTTCTTAGTAATTAATAATCACCACATATTTTTTAACAAATTTCTAACTCATTACAAATTTGTCCCAACAAATGGTGGATGATAAAATGAAGAAAATTGCTTAACAAAATAAGGATAAAATATTGATGCTTTCTCCTCAATGAGTCGGTTTGTAGATTTTTTTTTATATTACTGTGCTATGTCGGTTATTTTTTTTATATATATATAATTACATGATTTTTTTTCTCTTGTCTTCAATCCAGTCAACAATTGTAGGCAATGAAAAAGTCTTTGAAGAGACGCGTGGATGACAGCTGATAATTATAAAATAAACAATAAATCTTGGAGGATAAAATATGAGGAAGGAAAATGTTTCACAAATGAATAATAACTGACGTCTTTTAATATAGTAGGGACAGGCAAACAAGGATAGTTCTATTACATTTCGCGCAGTGTGTGGACCCAAAATACAAATTTCTCTTCACAAAGACCCGACATCACCTTCTTTGGCGTTTTACCCCAATCACCGCCGGCAAATTTTCTTACTCTCTAGCCCAACGCTCCCTTAGCCACGTGTTTTCACCCAATTCTATCCCGTAGCCGCCATCTAAATCAGTAAATCTAGTCCGGCCATACAGTTATTTATTTTTATCTAATTTAATTTCACAACCCATCTTTCCCTCCCTTTTAGCGGTTACGGATATTGCTGTAATTAATATTTATTGGTGTTTTGATCAGCTTCGTGATCCGCGTCATCACTTTCCGAAGGTTTACTTTTACTCTACCTGAATAGAATAAACAGCTGAATTTTCGATCTAAAAGTTGTGTAAGTTTTGTATTGAATAATGACCTAATTTTTTTTCAGTGTACAGAGATTTTGTTATACTTGTTTGAGTGATTTATTGACGATCATCAACGATTTTGAGAGGGTTTTGGTGATCGGTAATTTTCGATGTCTGGGCCGCTGGATCGATTTGCGATGCCTTGTGAGTAAATTGTTTGTTTCTCGTAATCATGTTGACTTTATATAAAATAGGGTTTCAGCGATTGCTTTCTGTATGAACTAAATGTAATTAAATTTGTATAACTAGAGCTTCTGTCTAAGAAATTCTTTAACTTGTTAAAGTGATCTTTGTTTCGAATTGATTTTTTTTTTTGCTAGTATGGGCAAATTTATTAATAAAAATGAAGAAATTAGGCGAACTTGGGATGGAGTCGAACTTTTCTACTACTTTTAATGAAAATTTCTGGATCAAAATTGTGACGTTACTTCCCGAGGTTTGTATAGCCCTCTTCCTTTGATGCTTGATTTAGATATTCTTGTTGCTGCAGCTACAATACTGTATTTATTTGTTGTCCGTTTGTTTCTCAATTGGAAATGCTTCTGTATGTATGTGACTGGTTTTAAATGGCACGACTAGAACTAATTATGGTGGAGAGATGCAGATCATCTATGACTCCATTCATGGAACTAGGTTATATTCTCTAGACCTGTTTCCCTTTCCCTAGAAATATTAGTTTAGAGGTGGAAGTATCAGTACCTAAAAATTGTGCATTCTTAATAGTAAAGTATTGGATTGTAATGAGCATTAAGTCCTAAAATAGCCAACCAAAGAACCATGATATGAGATTATTAATTTCAAAAAAAGCGGAATCCTATGTTTTCTGATAATATTTTATTTTAATCACTTAACTTTGGTTTCTTCTATGAATCACACTTGTCATTTTCTTTACTTAAAATGATTTTTTATATCTATAATTGCTTTCCACATGGTAGGCTTTGAGGGCTCATCGGGTAATGATGAGAGAAGAGAAAGAAAATCTGATTTTGAGAATTCCGAAGATGAAAGGAGGACAAGAATTGGTTCCCTGAAAAAGAAAGCACTAAATGCATCCTCAAAATTTAAACATTCTCTGAAGAAGAAGAAGAAGAAAAGTAGAAACAAGAGCGATGGTCGAGTCAGCTCCGTTTCGATTGAGGATATCCGAGATGTCGAGGAGCTAAAAGCTGTTGATGAATTCCGGCAAGCCTTAATTTTGGATGAGTTATTACCAGCAAAGCTTGATGATTACCATATGATGTTGAGGTTTCCTACTCATTGATCTTTACTACTTTTTCTTAAATGCATACAATTATTAATGAAATCTATAAAGTTCATCCTGGACCATCATGTTGTTGGAATGGATTTATAAGGGAGGATACTGACAAATTACCATTCATATGGGTGGATTATCCGCTGCATTTTGCACTGAAATCACTTGAGTCTCACTAATTTGTATGTATGCACTCTTTGCCAGAGGATGCACAGCTAGAAAGTTTTTCCATGATCCACCTGTTAGGATCAGCATCCCAAGCCAAAACCATGTTTGACTCCGTAGTGATAATGACCTCCTATAATTCTTCTACAACTCTCTCTTGTTATAAAACTAAATCTTTCATCTATTAGTGAGAAAAATATGTCCATTTCCTAAAGCGATGTCAATTTTATAGTGTTAGACTGAGTGATGATTCAGACTTGAGGGATTATTTCTTGTTTCTTGTATGTTTTATGTTTCCTGTTAGTGGGTAGGGGGGAGACAATCTGACAGATTAATGTTTCTTGTAAAATTTTAGTACGTCCTTGGAGGGTGGGTTGTCACACTGCTAGCTTCATCCTACAATGTGTGTGTGTGAATGAATGACAATGGATATAAGCATATTAATGTCGCTTTGCGTTTCTATTTTATGAGCGCTTGGTTCTGTTTTTGATTTCCCTTCTGATTCAGTAATCTATTAATCTTTTCTAAAATATAGACAAAATTGCTTTCAGGTTTTTGAAAGCAAGGAAATTTGATATTGAAAAAGCCAAGCAGATGTGGGCTGATATGATTCAATGGAGGAAAGATTTTGGTGCTGACACAATTATGGAGGTAATTGACCCAAAAATTTTCAAGCTCGCTTGTAGACCTGGCAAATTTCCTGGTTTCTCTTAGTGAAGATTGCCTTTTTGGATTTATGATTTGTTTTCTTCCAGGATTTTGAATTTAAAGAGTTGAATGAAGTTTTGAAGTACTACCCGCATGGTTATCATGGAGTTGATAAGGAGGGAAGGCCGGTGTACATTGAGAGATTGGGGAAAGTTGATCCCAATAAACTTATGCAAGTTACGACCTTGGACCGTTACATAAAATATCACGTGAGAGAGTTTGAGAAATGCTTCGCAATTAAATTTCCTGCTTGTACCATTGCTGCCAAAAGGCACATTGATTCGAGCACTACGATTTTGGATGTTCATGGTGTGGTATGATTTGTGCTGTTCAGTTTTTATTTTTTACAAATTGTCATTACAGCAATACATTGTTAGTCATTATTCATTTCTACATGTAATGTGTCTCATTGTTAATTTTCAGGGTTTGAAAAACTTTACTAAGAGTGCTCGTGAACTCATTATGCGGCTTCAGAATATCGATGGAAATAATTACCCTGAAGTAAAATTTTAGATTTTTAGCTTGATCAGTGCTATCAGTCTTTGCCAAGTCTTGCGTAGTGATATATATTGTACATCAAATTTTTGCAGACGCTCCATCAGATGTTTATCATTAATGCTGGTCCAGGCTTTAGACTACTGTGGAATACTGTGAAGAGCTTCCTGGATCCCAGAACCACTACAAAAATTCATGTATGTCAATATTCTTCCTTTAGTTGTTTGGAAGCATTGTTGTCCTCCTTAAGCGACTGACTGCAACTCGAATCTCTCTTTTTTCTGAAATTTATCACAGGTTCTTGGAAATAAATACCAGAACAAGTTGCTTGAAATAATAGATTCCAGGTAAACAGGATCATTGTTATCAGAGTTGACATTCATCATCTTGTTTATGATGACATTACTGTTGAATTCTGTTTGAATGACTGAATTTGGTTTTGTGGGTTTATGCAGCGAGTTGCCAGAATTCTTGGGAGGAATGTGTACTTGTGCAGATCAAGGGGGTTGCCTGCACTCTGATAAAGGACCATGGAAAAATCCAGAGATTCTAAAGGTCCTTCTCAGCCTGCAGAAAGTTTTTATATTTAACATAAAATGAGTGCATTATGTGTACTTTCCTTGTCAGCAGTTGTGGTTGATTAACGAAAAAAATTGATCTCTTAACATTATGGTGTAGATGGTGTTCAATTGTGAAGCACTACGTGCCAGGCAGGTAGTTAAAGTTCTTAACAGTGAGGGGAAGGTTGTTTATGCTAAACCACACTACCCATTGGTATGTCCTCCATCTTGTGAATGGTATGTTAGATTTAATTCAAAAGATCTTGGAATCATTTGGTTGTTGAAGCAGGTTAAAGGCAGTGATACTTCTGCTGAGTCCGGTTCTGAAGCTGAAGATTTTGCTTCACCAAAGGCCATCCGGAATTATTCACATCTTCGGTTGACTCCTGTTCGTGAGGAGGTAACGCTCAGTTCAGAGTTTATTTTTACAAGTAGATGTTTCAGTTTTTCTGTGATTGGGAAATATAAAATTTGATTTGGCTTAATTGAATACCTCTTTATTTTTGTTGAGTCGATCTGGGTGTTCGCAGAATTTAATAATTACCATTGTTGGGGAAAATTTCGGCTGAAAGAACTTCTTGTTATTATAGTAGGTGGATCAAAATTGACTATGCTTTTTGTATTCGACATTTTCAAATAATATTTGACTCATTGCATAGGCTAAGGCCAGTGGAACACCAACCTATTATGGCAACTTCTCGGGATATAATGAATATGTTCCAATGGTTGACAAGGCTGTTGATTCTGTTTGGAAGAAGCAAGTATCCTTTCAGAAGCCTAGTGTCACAGAAGGTTGGTTTTGAAGTCCATGGTTAGAAGTTTTTTGATCAGCATTTGTTTGCCTATATCATTTATAATTCAACACGGTCATCCAATTCCTGCAATGAAATATATTATTATTTGAATATTGATGTGTATCCATGTCATGTAAATCTCTCTCTCTCTCTCTCTCTCTCTGGAACATAAGTACATACATATTGCGAAGAAATGTTGCCCCATTTTTCTTCAAAATCTGCCACCAAAACTGTGATTGTTGTCAGCGAGAAATTCATTTACTTTCTACCTTTGTTTGCATAGATGAGCAGTCCATGGTTGCACAAATGACCAGAAGAAAAGATTTACAAAATTTATTATCTGCCTGTCTATTTTTGCTTACAGCTATAGGTTGGGTAGTTTTTGTTCCATTTTTCCATGGTTCATGGTGGTCATTTATCAATTTAGCTTGCTGTAAATGACTAATTTTTGCCATGGTGGTGGGATCTACAAATCCTTTTCTTGTCCAGAGAAATAAACAAATGAATCTGATCTAGGATCAGAATAATCTGCCTAGAATGCTTTACTAATACTGGTCATTATTTTTTATTCAGAAACGTTTCTTGCACCTGATTCACAAAAGGCTCCAGAAGGACTGCATGCTCGGATTTTAGCCACTCTCATGGCATTCTTCACGACCATTTTCATGTTCTTCCGCTCAATATCATGCTGTCTCCTGAAAAAGGTTCCTGATGCATCATCACATCAAGAATCAACCATTACGGAAAATGCCTTTGACACAGTCCCGAAGGAGGAATTTCGACCGCCATCTCCAACACCAGCATTTTCAGAGGGAGAAATGCTCTCTTCTGTGCTGAATAGATTGAGCAAACTTGAGGAGAAGGTGGATGCTCTTCAAACAAAGCCATTTGTAATGCCCTGTGAGAAAGAAGAACTGCTGCATGCTGCTGTTTGTCGAGTGGAAGCCCTAGAAGCAGAGTTAATTGCAACCAAAAAGGTAGATTCTATTTTAACGGTACTTCTTTTGCAACCAAAATCCGTTCTGTGACAAATTAGATTCAGTGCAGTTGTACTCTGCATTCTTGAGGATTTGCTTTTAACTAGATTTCCGTGTTATGCACCTCTTTCTAGAGGCACTTGAAATTGATATTGGATTGGATTTTCACATGGGCAGGCTCTGTATGAGGCTTTGATTAAGCAAGAGGAGCTGCTTGCTTATATAGATAGTCAAGAAGAAGCCAGACTTCGAGTGAGTTAATCAGTTCTTTGTTCTTGATATTTACAATAGAAGCTTTAACATTTAAAATCACGAGAAGAAGCCAGACTTCGAGTGAGTTAATCATTTCTTTGTTCTTGATATTTACAATAGAAATTCTTGACAAAAAATCACGATCCTTACTCTTTCTCAAACATCCATGTGCTACTTACTATTGTGTTAATCTGATCCTCCTCATGAATCAAAATTTTTAGAACACATGCACACACTATAGTATGCATATCTGTCCTGTCTCAGTCATGCACGCATGGGGGTGGGTTGGGCGGCGAGAGAGAGAGAGAGAGAGAGAGATCAGCCTTCTTGTTTGCATGAGCACGACTTCCGTTGATATATGGTTCTGTTTTGGTATTGTGCAGAAAAAGAAGTTTTGCTGGTAAGATGTCGAGCGTGGTGCTCCGATGTTCCAGGGATATGTTTGGCTGTGTTGACGTATAACAAATATCCTCAAATCTTACCGAGTTATAATTGTGTGTAAATTTCGCTGATGTCGGATTTCTATCTTGTCTGAGAAAGTGAATTGAGCACTTAAACTTCCAGTTTATATAAAAATTACTGAAAGGTTTTATCAAGTGTGGTTAAACTCTCTCTCTCTCTCTCTCTCTCTCATGGCTTATTTGGTAAGACAAATTGTACAGGGCAACAGTATTAAAGATAGGAAGTATAGCAGAACAGTTTAAAGAACAAAAATAAGTTCAACCCCTCTACTAGAATTGTGTAACAAACATGCTTTTATTAGCAATGGAAAGGCTTATTTAGGAAGCAGTATATAGTATGTAGGAATGCACATGACAAGATTAAATATTTGAACTACTTGTTCTTCTTCAATTTAATTCAATCTTGTAATGTTCTCGGTCTTTAATTTACACATAAACATTAGCAGACACCTGCATTTTTTTGGTGTCTGGATAACGAACGCCAAAACTACGTCTTAAAAGATTATGGTTTCCGCCCACAAAAGATGAAGAACTTCTTTTTCTGCTTCTCAATGTAGGCAATGAGACCCTTTTGTTGAAGGAGAGTATCTTCGAGTCCCTGCATTTGCATTATCAAATACATAAGCAAATGTCTCATGAGATATGTTATCCATCAGGAATGTGGCAACACAACACATCATCGGTGGGCAATATATCTCTTGTCCACTATGGGTAGGAGATTAGTTCTGAGAAAACCAGATACCTTATTAGTTGCTGAAAGCTCTTGCTCCAAGATATTGACCCTACTCAAGGTAGCACTAAGCATGTCCTCCTTTTCGGGGGGCATAGCTGTTGGCTTCTTGCTGAGAAATCTCACCTTCTCTTCTAGTTCATTCATACTTCTCATCATGCTGATGTACTGAGTCCCTGAGATAGCAGCTTCTGGCAATTTGTATGACGGTGCCTGATCTTTAATCATCTGTTGACAGCCGTACATGGAAGTCGAGTAGAGGGTGGCAGCTATGAGCTTCTTTGGCATGTCCCGTGTCATTCGGACCATGGTAACTACGCTCATAACTAAGGTCATCACCCTGGTAAAGATCCGGTTCCTAATTCCTTCCGAAGTTTTACAAGTATTGTGCACGGAGACGTAACATTGAGTTTTGACAGGATAATGTTTGCTTAAAATGGGTTAAACAGACAATCTCAATGTGCATGAAACCAATAATAATACCTGTGAACTTCCTTAAGAATGGAAGTCAAAAGTAACACGACAAAGATACATAGGATTGGACAAGACTAGACATGATTAAAAAATGAGTAACAAAGTTTGTAAGTTGTCTTGTCTAGTATGGTCGAATCCATCATACCAAATATGTCATGAAAATATTACACACGTTTCGTATGTACACATAATATCCAACTGGAAGTGTCCAGGATTTGTTATTTCAAATAATCTAAAGTGACAAGTGTGATTATGTACCTTCAGGAGCAAATTTGTCAGTTTTCACTGCTTTCGGCCGAGTAGCATCAACAGCTTTGCCAACCATTGGTACACATTCCTCGGGCTGAATATGCTAAATAAAGATGAAGATTTCATTTGAACAAATCCATTATTTTCAAATGACTAATAATACCGGCAAAATATTGTAGTTTTACTAGTAATGCAAGAACTTGTTCGCAACAAATTTCAAATTTGGGTTTGGGTAAACGAATCTTTTTCCGTCACTCCGCTCAGTAAGTCAATAGTAATTCTCTTACAACTTACGTTTTCATGTACGGGGGACGGCTGTGGGTTTGCTGTGCAGTCCCTAGTAACCTTCAGAGAATCTGTTTCCAAGCTGAAAGAAACGTTTTTCTTCACATTCTACATGCAAAATGTTTAAGGTCAGAGTTCAATGTCATAATTATAAAAGTAGGCCGTAAAAGGCGAAGAATAAGAAAAGAGGTAGATGTGCTGAAAGATTGTGTACCTTAGAATTTGCATTCTCTTGTTGTGAAATTATTTTCTCGTCCATAGCTAGAATGACAATTTTGTTTGAGCAGTTATGCTCGCCATTACGTACCATCTATCATTATCAGTTCCCATCATTAATAGTTTGTAAACACGGGATCAGAAGACAGTAAAAAAAAAGAAAAAAAAAAAAAAAGGTAAAGTGAAGATAGATTTTGATGAAATGGATAACCTTAATAATCTCCTTGTCATTCCAAGGGCCCTTATCAGAACGCAGACAACCGCCTTTTTCTGCACATGTGCATTTACCTCCCAGGAACTCCGGTAACTCGCTGAAACAAAATCAAAATAATAGAATGCTGTTATAGAAGTTTTAAGAATTATTAAAACTAAGGAATATAGGCCTGCCAACCCTCGACTCAAGAATAAATAAGAATTTTCCAAGAAAACTTGCTAGTGGAGGAAGACATCCTAGGATAAGAGACATAGGGCTAAAGAGAGCCAAAAAAGGATCTTTTGTGAGGGTTATATGAATATAGATGTCAAGCAACAGTCTTCTCTTCCTATCACTTCACTTCCATGGTCGAGAAATCTACCAGGTCGAGAGAAGGAAAAAGAGTGGGATTTGACATCGAAGTTTTAGGTTTCAGTTAAAACTGAAAATCCGCTAAATTCAACGTCAAAGATTACCTAGCATCAATAATCTCAAGCTCTTGCTCTGGTATTTATTTCCCAAAACCTCGAAAAAGAAAAGGCACAACCAGTCATTTCGCTGAATTTGACAAGAATAAGCAACAATTTGGCATAAGCTGATTATAGCTCACGTGAATTTTCGCCGTGGTCTTAGGGTCAAGGAATGACTTGACAGTTCTCCATAAAAGCCTGAATCCAGACCCTGCATTGATGATGTACATTCGACATAGAGTCTACACAATTTATCAAGCATGCAAATGCCCGATCAGAATTCCAAAACAATAACACAAGTGAAAAATATATAAAGCAGAAAAAAAGTGGTTCAAAGACGAGAAAAAAGAAAGCAAAATAAATACCTCAGGATAATTATCACCATCAATCTTCTGAAGGCGCTGAATTAGATCTCTAGCAGCTTTATTGAAATTTTTCAGTCCCTGCATCTAATGATTATTAGTGGAAAATGCAATCACATCTGTTTTCTTGTTAAGTATCTTATTTAAAAGGGTTTCAAAACTGCATTTGATTTACTTTGGAAATGAAATTACTGGTTTCTTTTAATTATAAAGAACGCCCATCCATACCACTCCTTGTACATCCAAAATGGTTGTGCTCTGGTCGATGTGCTTTTTGGCTCGACAAAAGTCCTCTCGAACTCCTGAACATGGTACTTGAGATAGCGGTCTATTGTTGTGACTTGCATGAGCTTCACAGGATCTACTTGACCAAGTCTTTCAATGTAAACAGGTTTCCCGTCCTTGTCGACTCCATGATGCCCTTGAGGGTAGTATTTAAGGACCTCATCTTTCTCCGTGAAATCGAAATCCTAAAAATGATAATAACAATCAGGGAAGAAATGTAAACCAGATGCTTACCAGAATTATTTAACTTTGAAAACATATACCATTTGGCCATCAGTACCTCAATAACTGTGTCAGCACCAAATTTCTTTCTCCATTGCAGCATATCAGTCCACATTTGCTTTGTTTTCTCAGCATCAAATTTCCTGGCTTTCAAAAATCTGCATGATCAACAAAAAACAAACAAGCCTCACCGTCAAGAATATAAAGTATTCATTAAATGTCAAGTGTTTCCTCGATACAAATTCTAGAATATGAGAAAAGAACAAAGTACACCTTAGCAGTATATGATAGTCATTGTGTTTTTCTGGTAGTAATTCTTCCAAGACTAGTGCTTGACGAAAGGCATCCACAGCCTTTAATTCCTCTGCATCACGCTCGTCCTCAAGCACTATAGACATAACTCTACTATTTCTTCTGCCCTTTTTAGTCAAGGAATGCCTGAACTTGGTAGAGGCATTAATTGCCTTTTTCTTGAGAGACCCAAGCCTTGTCTTCCTCTCATCCTCAGAGTTTTCCATGTCGACTTTTTCGAGACCTAAAATAGAGTTTGAAGAAATGAACTCTTAATCACACAGCGTACTATTAGCACTCCGAAAACAAAAACAAATGTGATATATATTATGTCCTCCATCTATAATTACTTTAATTCTTTATGATAATCTAAACCATGAGCGCTTGTTTTGTTTGGTACACAATAGTGGATATGACACACAGCTTTAAATTCATTCCATCTTAAGATTTCAAAATAAACCAGCTTTTTCTGTATGCGCACCACGATTTCAAGAGTTATCTGTAAACTTACAGATTATTTTATGGTCTTGCCCTAACAGATCTTACCATGGACACTAGTGCATCTCAATATTTCACCTAAAGCATTTCTATGCAGAGATGAGCTTTCAATTTCTGATATTCACAGGCAAGATCAAAGATTAATTATGCTAAATAACTGCGCAAGAAAGCTTAAGGACAAATATATACATGTAAATACTTACTTGGCCTAGAAGGACGTTCTCGAGGTCCTGACATATTGTCGCTCATGATTGCAGTCTGCAACTTTGATCATACAAGACAGATATATTTATGAACTCCCATAATTTACAAACTTGTTGAATGCCTACATATTTACCAAGAAACAAAACACAAAAACTTAGTGTTAAGAATATATAATATTTCTGCTTGGGAACGTAGACATTATTCCAACACTTGACCATCTACAAATCATGGAAATATCCATCCAAAATAAATAAAGTAGATGTATATATATGTATATTCCTTCTTTCTTCCGGTAATGACTAATTTCTAGAGCTACATAAGCATGTAATCGATTCTCGTTCCTGAAATGATATCGAAAATAATGAATGAACCAAATGAAAGCCCTTTGTTTGCTGTTAACAGATATCTGAATTCATTTGATCTATTTTTTTTGTAACAAAGAAATTAATAGCGCCGAAAGAAAATGCGAAAAAAATCTAACTTTCTTCAACGGGGATCTCACACTTTTTCCTTTAATCTATTTGTTACCTAGCTAAGCAATGGATTTCACCAGAAGAAAATGTGAAAGTAGGCATAAAATCATTACAATGGGCAATAAAAAATATATAAACAACCAATATGTACCGTATCAACAAAACCCATAAATCTAAAGTAATATAGGTAGGACTCTCCATGATCAAAAATGAAAATATTGTGCTAACATTCTATTATTATGTATATACATACAATTCGATCAAAGCCAATAATGCTAATAAACATACAGTATATTCGAAAAAGAAGCCACAAATGCACCGAGTCATTGTTCAGTACAGATTCTTTAAATTTCATTTTTCCACAAACTCTCCCAATAAAATAATTTTATACATAGATCCATAATATTTTCCCACTTTTTAACCACATTCTTCAAGAATATCCCTTCCACGGAATCTATTTTTAAAAAATCTACACTAGAAGATTTTTTGAAGACATTTATATTCTTGGCAATCACAAATACAAACATTCTACATCCCTAAAATCATGATTCAAAACCCACATCTAAATAATGATTACGTGGGCATATAGAGATGAATTGTGAAAGATTTATTGAGAGAGAGAGTATTTACCAATAACAAAATACCAGGGGTTTGGAAATGAATAAGAGAGATTTTTTTTTTTTTAAAGTCTACCTTGATATACTCACAATTTGAGGTTGTAATAATGGCTACCCATTATTCATTCCTTTCTACAAAACCTAGACTCCATTACTATTTTTGAAGATAGATACAAATTCTTCACAAACACACGAACTTGAGGATGGGGAGAGATTCTTGGTTTTTAAATTTGACCTCTGCGATTTTTCACATCTATATATGTACACCCATGAAGTATGAATAGATATACCACTTGTTTCTTTTCAAATCCCGGGTGTTTCCCACCCAACTTTAACCGATCTTTCAAAGCCTCAACTAACTTCTCCTTTGCTGATCCATTTTTTTTTATTTTTTTTGGATCAAAATGAAATTTAATAAAAATAACCGCTAAGCAATTTAGACAAAGTTGACGGAAAATGCTTTGATGGTTCAAAATTCGGTCAAAAATTACAAAATGTCTAAATCGACTAGAAATTGTTATCAACTTTACCTAGTTTGACGATAATGTCTGGATGGTTATGAAAGTTAATGCAAAAAACAAGGAAAAAAAAAAAAAACATTAGTTAAAAACCCAAAACTAGTGAACAAAATTCATTCTCACCTAAAACTATTATCATCCAATATAATATTCAAGTAATAATTAACATATAAACTCGTAAACGAAATTCTTTGAAATTATATAATTAGCGAGATGTTAACAAATTTAATTTATTTTTCCCTTGACTATACATTTAAGGTCCGTTTGCAATCAAATGTGGAAAATGGGTGGAAAAAAAATATTTTACAGGAAATTGAATTGTCTAAAAATTGTTTTACGGGGAATTGTAATTAATTGTGTTTGATTGATATAATTTTCCACCTGAAAAATGTTGAAAGTTCGGTTCCGTTTGACTTCTTTTTTTTTTTTTATGAAAATTGTCCATTAAAATAATATTTTTTCTACCATTGGGTCTAAAATTTGTTTCAATTGCCAAAAAAAAAAAAAGTACCGTGCCGACTACCATTCGTTTGGCTTTGTTTTGCATGAAAATTGTCAATAAAAGTGATAATTTATTTTACCATTGTGTTCAAAAAAATTTCCAATTGCTCAAAAAAAAAAAAAAAAAAAAAAAAAG
The DNA here is from genome assembly GCA_019097785.1 of Fraxinus excelsior. Taxonomy (NCBI): domain Eukaryota; kingdom Viridiplantae; phylum Streptophyta; class Magnoliopsida; order Lamiales; family Oleaceae; genus Fraxinus; species Fraxinus excelsior. Next base: position 13,893,211 of record CM032624.1, on the reverse strand, counting down.
AACCTAGAAAATCAAAACCAACCAAAACAACAAAAAATCTTTTTCCTCAAAATGCTAAAAAATGTGGAAAAGTTGAAAAAAAATTCGGAGAAATTTTTGCTATCAAACAGGTGCAAAAGTTGGAAAATGAAAATCTATGAAAAACTATGTCTATCAAACGGGGCCTTAGTATTGCATCAATAGTATTATAGATTGTTAACAATCATGTAGCGTATTATTTCGTCTCTATTTTTTTCTCTCTACTTTAGTGGTGGCAATCGAGCCAAGCGATCCATTGGCTCGCCTGCACGGCTCATACTGTAGAGGATAACGAGCTGCTCGCCCGAGCACTAGCCGAGTAGGTTTGCTAGCTAGACGAGCCACTCGCCGAGCGGCTCGTTTCGCTCGTCTTTTATTGCTCGTTTAAATTGAAAAAAAAAATTAAAAAGGTGACAAGAACGGTCACTGAAAATCAGTCACTGAATTTTTGATGATCGTTTCTGTCCTTTTAGTTTTTTATTTATTTTATTTCTTTATTTTTCAAATTTTCTTCCCTTATAAATACCCACCCATTACAACATTTTTTTTCCATTAAACTTACTATCAATATCAATCTATTATTCTCTACAATTTACAAATCATTATCAATGATATCATTCATTCATTCATTCTATAATCATTTTTTACATTTTTTTACATTATTATCTTGATTTTACAATTCATTTTATATACTACTACATAATCTTCATTTACTTCTCAATTTTACATTTCTACATTCTATTTCAAGTCTTCAACATTCATTTCTATTATTTACAAATGGATTCACAATCGTTGTTGAAAACTTGGTCCGTATGGAAAGTGAAACACCTGCCCAAAGTCAATTTGGGAATGAATTTGCCAATCTCAATGAATTGCCAATTCAAGAAAACATTCAAGATTTCGACGTTTATGAAGGTAGTCATCCAATTGATTTGAATAACGTTGATATTGATCTTAGTGTTCCAATTGATTTGAAACAAGATGAAAAACCTACATTAAATATTAACGATACAAGAGGGAAGAAAAAAAATGAAGAAGCGGGCAAGATGTTGAGACCATTTTAAATTGGTTCAAATTGGTCGTGTGGTCGATGGATTTCCAGAAACCAAAGCAGTACGTAAATATTGCCAACAACGACAGGCATGGCAAAAAAACATTGGAACTACCCACTTCAAATGTCACTACAAAACATGTGCGGCCAAACATGGGCTTCTTCCAACTAGTCAAACGCAACTACAGTTTGGTATTCCATGCGTCGGTGCTACTACCGCATCACTTTTTACGTGAATGTATTCGGATGAGGAAACTCTAACGGGAATATTTCGTAAACTACTTCAACAATATTTTCAACCAAAGTACGTTGGGGGTAAGTCGAAATACTCTTCATTCCGATGCAATCGAATATTTTCTTAATTCAAAGAAACTATTGATTGCGGAATTAGAAAAATATTGGGGTGTGATATCTTTAATTTCGGATACGTGGGAAGAAATTAATAAAAGATGTTATATAGCTGCAACTGCACACTATATAGATCCACTTTGGTTCATGCATGAAAAAAATTATTGCTTTTAAAATTATTGAGTACCCTCACAACGTCCAAAATATATTTAATATTATTATGAACATTATTAAAGAGTATAAGCGCGAGAGTAAAATTTGTTCTTTTACGTTCGACAATGCAAGTGTAAATAAGGTTGTTATCAATAAATTGTATAGAGTACTTCAACCGATTTTGGTGGTTACTTATTTTATATTCGATGTGTATGTCATATTTTTAATTTAGTAGTACAAGACGATTTAAAACATGTTAATGATGAAATTAATCGAATTAGGAATGCATTTGTATATATCACGATTACACCTATTACAAAACAAGTATTTAAAGAATTTTGTGAAGAAGTTGGGATGACGTATACAAAAACTTTTATTACTGACGTAGGCCATAGATGAAACTCGACTTACTTATTATTAAAATCATGTGAAGGTTTTGAATATTTAATTACTGAATTTTATAACAATAGGCATGTTAGAGACATAAATGATACTATCTTGAATGAATCCGATTGGAATATAGTTTTTAAAATTAAATATTTTTTTACAAGTTTTTATGAGTTTACAAATATATTGTCGGTGTTTATTACTCACTAGTTGTATGGTTCTTGATCGTCTTTATATAATTACTAGGGCTTTTAAGAGATTTCAAAATGACCTCGATTTTCATGCGGTTATATATTCCATGAAATTAAAATTTAGAAAAATATTGGGAAGAATTACTCATATTATTTCCTTTAGCATGCATCATAAACCCCCGATATAATTTATCGGGTACTAAATTTGATCAAATTTCAAATGCTTTAACTTTTAATATACATATTACTTATAAGAATTTGGAACAAACGTTACGTCAAATCTATGAATTATATGTTTCACGAATGGGTACATATATTATTCGTGTACCACAACTACTCATCTCATTAATATAACAGATGACGACGATGAAGTTTTAAATTTATTCGAAAGCATGAACTCATATAGATATGATTCAACTGCATATGCATGTGGTTCCTCTAGTGGTAGTAGTAGTTTGTCTTCCACTGCATGTACTCAAACTTCGAGCAATAGTTCAAATGCGTTGCTATCTGAATTAATTGATTACTTTAGTAATACTTTGCCTACTAACAAAGCAGTTAGGAAAAATCCAGAATAGGTAATTCAATTCTGGCGAAATTATGAACGTCGATGGCCAGTAGTTTCTGCAATGGCAAAATATCTACTAACACCTCATGTGGCACTATAGTTTCGAAGTCTGCTTTTAGTGCAGGGAGGAGGGTTCTCTTTAAGGTCAGAAGTCGACAAAAAGAAGATATTTTAGAAGCGTTAATGTGCGTAAAGGACTCGGAAGACGCTATTATCGAATTCAAGATAAATATGTCGAAATTGCATGTAACCAAGTAAGTTATATTTAATTTCACCGTATTCATCACAAAATTTTATTTTCATACCTTTATAATTTAAAAAAAAAATTGTACATGTAACAAGTTGTTCGTATACAATTTTTAACTTCACCTACTCGAAATTGAAGTAGCCAATCCCAAGTCTGGATAAAATAGAAGAATATTTTTATTTTCTTATTTTAAAAAATAAAAATATTTTGGAAATGTATATTTTAAAAATTGTTTATGAAATGTGTATATATATGTTGATGCAAAAAATCGTACATGTTGATCCCGAGCAGACGATTGAGAACGAGCACAAATGAGGTCTTCTGGTACCTGAAACAAAGGCGTCGATGTGTGTCATCGTCGCCGCTCCGATGCTTAAGTCAGATAGAGAATTATGTGAAAAATTGTAAATTGGGATACTATATAAAAACATACTTGAATAATAAGACCATGTTATGTATTTATAGATGTTGGAGGGAGAGTCCTGAAAGGACTTAATTTCGTGTAGTTCTAGTTATCTTATGTGTTTGTATTGTATTAGAAGTATATAATTTGTGTTAAGGTAAAATTTGTAATAAATCAAGAGTTTGTACTTAAGTATGATTAGTATTTATAGGCTTGACCTCATAATGGACCCGACCTTGGAATTAGCCCATTTGAAGGGGGCCAAGATCGGGCCTACTAGCCCGAGTACAGGTCAAATAGCTCAAGCTCGGGCCTATCATATTTTCTCTTCATCACAGGCCCCCGTGCATCCAAGTCACAGCTAAAAGTTACGTGTTTGAGCTGCGGGTGAGATGTAAAGATGTTCAACAAGTTCAAGTCTTTGTTCCATTTGCAAGTGGTGGTCTTACAAATAATACATGGTGTTTAAGGTCGGGGAAATTTAGTTGGCGAGCGACCTTATATTGTTTTTAGTATACTAGCTGCATCTGTGGAGCACGACCTTTTGCTAGGTTGATGTGTTGATAGGCCCCCGACTACATAGATCTAGGAAAGAAAGTTTAGGGCTTTTAAGATCGATCATTTTACTTGATAATTTTTAAGACTAATTTTTTCCTGAACGTACGAAGTGTTCGCTATGATGCTTGCACGGGGCAAGGTTTTGTGGTGCTTGCACGTGACAAGACTTTGGTGAGATCATGCACGTAACACGTCTTGAAGTTGTCTGCGCGTGATAGAGTTTTGGTGAGATCATGCCCGTAGCATGTCTCGGTGAGTACTCATGGCATGTTTTGAAATGATCGCTCGCATCGTGCCGTAAAGGTCCAACGGGGCTTGTGGCCCAACATGGCTTTTCATGGCCCGATAGGGCTTTTCATGGCCCAACAGGGCTTTTGGTGGCCCGATAGGGCTTTTCGTAGCCCAACATGGCTTTTTTTATTATTATTATAACTAAAAGTAAATTACAAGAATATGGACCCAAACTGAGACCCAAAATTGCTAATTGAAACATGCTCAAACTTATAAGGAGGGTTCAAATTAAAAGAATACCAAGCCCAAATTTATAAGTAGCCCAACTAAAAGAATTACCTAGTGAAGACACAGCCACTTCACGTCAAACAAGGACTTGATGGTGACTGAATTTGGACTGGAGCTCCGAGAAGGCACTGGGTCGACTTGGCTATATAAGCGGCGGCGGTTCACGTGTCCTGGGTAGTAACTACGATTGGATTGTTCTCTATTAAGGGTTGACGGTCGGATTCGAGAGATATGACTGGCAGCTGCGTGCGAGGGCGAATGGCGGTTGGGCGTTGGCGCTAGGAGAAGTGGACGTGGCGGTGACTTGTGGCTGTTTTTTGGTAGTGGATGAATATTTGACTGTCGATTTCCTGTTTCCTCTTCTTCTTTTTTTGTGTGATTGGAGGTTGTGTATCCGGTCGGGGGATTCGATTTCAGTGGAGGAATTGTTCAGGCTAGTTGTATTCAGGCTGTATTGGTGTTAATGGGAGTATGAATCTACTGAGAAGTGGACTGTGGTGGTGAGCTATGTTAGTTTGGTGGGCTTGTGTTGAGAATGGGTTGAAAGCATTGGCAAATTATGGTGGGTGGCTGCTGAGAAAGATCGTGTGTGTATGGAATGGGTGATGGAAGCCAGATTCAGCTCTGATACCAAATTTGATGCAGAGTGGGAAATAATTAATTATCTATAGAAGAGGAGATAATGGCTTTCCACCAGTATCAATTTCCGACGATTTGAATGGCCAGAGGTTGCCGGAAAAAGTCATTTATAGATGTGGTTGAAAGGGGTAAAAATCGTCCTCTTAAGTAGGGTTTATGGTTTTGAGGAATGTGGGGGTGATCGTGCGTTAATTGAGACTTTTTGTAGCGTTTCCAGAGATGGCACCAATGTTGATGTCAAAAATCGTGCCTAACTACTGAGAACGAGTACGAATGAGGCCTTCTGTTACCTGAAACAAAGGCGTCGATGTGTGTTCTCGTTGCCCCTCCGATACTTAAGTTAGAGAGAGAATTATGTGAAAAATTATATATTGGGATACTATGTAAAAACATATCTGAATAATAAGACTATGTTATGTATTTGTAGATGTTGGAGGGAGAGTCATGAAAGGACTTAACTTCGTGAAGTTCTAGTTGTCTTAGGTGTTTGTATTGTATTAGAAGTATATAATTTGTGTTAGGGTAAAATTTGTAATAAACCAGGAGTTTGTACATAAGTAGGACTAGTATTCCTAGGCTTGACCTTATAATGGACCAGACCTTAGAATTAGCCCATTTGGAGGGGCCAAGATTGGGCCTACTAGCCCGAGTACAGGTCAAATAGCTCGAGCTCGGGCCTATCATATTTTCTCCTCATCAATATATATTAGATTTAATATAGTATAACAGGATAAACAAAAAACAAAACTCAATTTTTAAAAGGTACGCCGCAACGATCAATATATATTTTGCAAATAATTTTGTAAATATATATTTATTTAGAAAATGTGTGTGTGTGTGTGTTAGGTTTAGTAGTAAAAAAAATACGAGCCGACGAACCAAGCTCGCACAAAAACCAACGAGCCGAGCTTAAGCTTGCTCGTGCGAGCACAAGTCGAGCTCGTGCGGGTAAGGGCCAAGTCGGGTCGGTTTGGCCCATTGTCACCACTACTCTACTTATTCATGTATTGAAGTTAACTTATTCTTAGAAATTTTCATGGATAAAGTCAATAGTTTGTAAGTTCATTGTAGTCCCTAAAGGTTTTGTTAGGTTCAATATTGTAATTGGCAATTCTGTGAACAAAAAGAATTTAATTGAACATATGTAAAAGTCAAGGGGTAAGATACAAGTTAGGTTAGTGTTAGAGGTTGAAATAAGGAAAATGTGGTGCCGAAAATTCATTAAACTGTCGCCATGACTTGGCTTGAGTGGCAAAAACAAAAACATTATCGCCCGCATTTTGCCTCGTTGTCGCTTACCCTCGTTTGAGTAAAAGGCTCCCTCGCTCGAGCGACGTTTTTATGCGACCGAACCTAATTTGTGATTTTGAATAGTTTTACATGACCCATAACACCTAAACGTCTCCAACTATAAATACAGATGCCTATGACAAATTTCAATAGATTGCTTCATTGTACTTTCATTGCATAACTCATCTACATCATATTTTGAGAAATCCAAGAGCATAATTCTTTGTTGAAAACAAACATATTATTCTCGTGATCCGGCAACCTGGTTTTGAAAAACATTAGAGATTCTAATCCAAAACATCTGGCTTCCTTTACACTTTGAGGAAGGGATTCAAGCGTAGGAAGAAGAACATGAATATGTGATTCGTGGGTATCCACTTGGAAGAGACGTGTGCAGAAGATCGTGAGATTGAGATAGCATATCTTGGTTTGTGATGAAAAGTTTTTGATTTATGTATAATATTATTTTATTTGAAGAATGTGTGGTTGAAATGAATAATGAGAATAAAAAATTAATGGGTGTCAAGCGAGGGCTTAATGTTTTCAAGAGAAAAGTACATTGACTTGGTCGTGAGTCATTAGGGCTCTATTCATTTTGCTTAGTGTTCGACATCTCTATGCAACATATTGAATTTAGATAAATAAGGCCATATGAATGTTTTATAGAAACTTAAATTTTAAACAATTAACTTTGACAATACCTTTTTATATTCTTTTCTTCAATATCAAGAGTGGATTCTTTTTACATATTTACAAGGCTTCTTTTTTTTTTTCGATTAATGAACTCTTCTTTTATTGCAATTTTTATTATTTTGATACTATTGCATTTATTGCGATATAAGTATTCTTAAATATTCGAGTAATGTTATTCATTCTCACTGGGGTTACAAACACAGTTTAGGTGGCGTTAATGTGACATTAAATGATTGGTGAAATTAAATAAGTCATTTAATTTCACATTTCATTTAAAATCACCTAAACGGTATTTGTAAACACATTGAGGATGAATAATATTACTCTAAAATATTTGACTATTAATTTTCAGTTCGAACTAAAGTAAGCAATGCTATTACTGCGGTCAAATTAATTGTAATATTTTTCTATCCATAAAGATCTCATCAAATTACAGTATTCTCGTCGTATACATAAGGTAGTACATATATTTTATAAAATCTTTTCAAAATTTATTAATCAGATATACTGACTTTACCTTTCTAAAGTTCCATTTTGAGTATATTTAGCTGTAATATTTTATCCAATAAAAACACGAGAATTATGTTAAAAGGAAGCGGAATTAGGATGAAGCTCCCAAGCCTTACATGCAATGTGGTTATGGATCTTAACCTTAAAGCATGAGTCCCCAACATATTTAAATTTGTAGATTTGGATCCACGTAAAACGAATCAATTAATGTGGCGTTAAAATTGCATTTCAATGCTATTGAAGAAAAATGTTAAGTTGTTTGGCGCTTTTGTCTTTCAATTTCAAGTATGTGAAAGTCGTGTGTGAGACATTTGGGCATACATGACCGTATGTATGAGTGTAAAATGATTCCCGCTAGGGTGGGAAGTGGAGAGAGAGTTGCTCGTCTACTCGACTAATCGCTCGTGATCGAGGCAAACTGCGGATGCTAGTCGAGCAATGAAAAACTTGTGCGAGTTGCTTGTCACCTCGCACGAGTTGACTCATGAACCAGAGCCTACGAGCTCGCCTAGCATATCTATCGCATGCATGGCTTTTTCAGCCATGTAGGCTGCCTTGATTGATCAATGGTAACGTTGTCATTGATCAATCTGATTGACGATGCTGCCATTGGTCCATTCAAATTCAAATTTTTATTTTATTTTATTTTATTTTTCCAAAATCCCAATCAATAAGTAGGCATTGTTTGAAAAATCAATTTTCATCACAATTCACTTTCAGCGTTTTTAACCATCTCAATAATATAACACCCTCCTAAACTTACAATTATCATTATTCTCTTGATTTCACAATTTGTTCTTATATATTTTTTTCTTATTGCATTATTCTAAATAATTTACGTAATAACTAGCTCATTATCATATTCTTGGAACGAAGATAATGTGTTCAGTTTCTTATCAAGGTTTTAAAGACTCGATAAAAAAGGTCAATTGTGTTACGATGCTCGATATGATGAAAGGAAAATTAAGTTATTCTTATTAAACTACAAATATAATATTTCTTTAACTTTTGATGCTATGTATTGGTAGTAATCAACACATATATTTAGTAGCATTATCATTATGCCTCTGTTTGGTTCACTAGAAAAATGAATGAAAATCTAAGTTACAGTTAATTTTAACCACACTTTGTGACTTTTTAACCACATATTCTATCAAGTTTTGTTAGAATTTATTCAAAATTTGATTTTTATTGGAACCAAACTGGGGGCTATATCTTAACGATGATAATTTGACTCTTGTGATTTTTATTTTTTTTTGAAACACATTGCAATATATTCATCACATTGCACAGTTATTTATAATTAGGGATGGCAAACGAGCCGAGCCGGCTAGGCTCGGCTCGACTCGTTGCCCACGAGCTCAAGCTCGTGGCTCGTTATGAAACGAGCAGAACTTCTACTCAGCTCGTTGCTTGTGGGCGAGCTCGTACTGTAGCGAGCCGAGCCGGCCTGCTCGGCTCGTGCTCGTTTTTTTACGAGCCCGAGTGGCTTGTGAGCCACAGTACGAACCGAGCGATCGAGCTGCTTGGCTTGATTGCCACCACTATTTATAATATAGTGTATCTTTTGCAAGAGGCATCATAATTGCTATGTTAAGTGTATACAGTCCAATAGTCCATGATATAATCTGGTGATCATATAGTGAAAGGTATTTCAAAAGCAAAATAAAAAAATACTAAACGTAAACATGGCTTTCATCGATTTTCCTCGCATTCCCCAATATAGTATTAACGTAATTCAAATTTACATTTTTTTTTCACATAGAACTTGAACAAAACTATAATAGTCTACGAACTTTGATTCGTTATAGAAATGAAATAACTATTTCTGGTAATCAATTTTGTAATGAAGCCATTTTGATTGATTACGAGTGGAACATATATACTCTGTTTTATAATTTGTTAAACATAATTTTTCTTTTTCTATGCAATGGGAATCTCCTTTTCTCAATTTAAATCATATTATAACCCCATAATTAAATATTTCTTTAAACTTCTTACAATGAAGGGCCGAGGAGAGTATGTATCGCGATGGAAAACACATCCAAAACTATTTTTTATCGTGTACTAATTATCTTTTGCCTAGTTGCAGTGTTCGATCCCTATCTCAAATTGTGTGGCTAAACATTGCTTTCAATTACTTCAAACTAATTTAAATTTTACATTTGAAACAAATATATTCTCATTTCGAGGAAGAATCATAGAATTGTGAATATGTACTCTGGTTAAAACTATATAGATTTAATTTTTCTTGAGATCGATATGTATGAAACAAATATACTTAGATTATCATTATAGAAGGAAACATTAGTAGGGACCAAGTTCTTTAATGTACTTCAATGGTGAAATTCACAATAGTATCAATATCTGATATTGATTAGCATTGCACGAAATTTGTTCATAGTACTAATGGATGGCTTTATCAATACTTACAAACATAAGATCGATAATAGTAATTAGATATGCATTTAGTTGTTATTTGTTTAAGTTAAATTTAACTTTGCAAAGTTATAAATAATTCATGTAACATTAAATTTGAATTCTATGTAAAAATTTCTTGATATAATTATGAATTTATTATTTTGTTCAATTCTTAATTTACATTTAACAAAAAAAAAAAAATTTTTTTTTGCTATAAATATGAAAAATTCTATATTTTTATAATTTTATTTATACAATCATACGGGCCAAATCGGAACGAACCGCGACTCGTGACCCGCATGGGCTCGACCCGAATGGGTCAGCGGGCGGGCCTGAGTTGTAGTCCAAAATTGTGGGTCGACCCGTAGCCGGTCCAAAACCCACAGCGGGCGGATTTTTTTTCACGCAGGCCGTTATCGGGCTCAAATGTTGGCGGACCGACCTGACCCGACTCGAACCATCCGGATTGACACCTCTAAGTGAGTCGAGTCGCTTGACCCACCTCCCACCCGTACCCTCGACCTACCCCAACCCCAACCCCAAAAACCTAATAAACCTTTGACTGATATGTCCGTTCAATGTTAAATATAGCGCTCACTGTACACGTTGACTGTTGTCCGTTGCACTTTCTTCACTTGAGCTCCAACAATGGCGGCTACAAACCTCCTCTCTCAAACCACAACAATTCATCCCACAAAATCCCTGAAAACTCCATTAAATCGGTTTCCCATAAAACCCATTTTACCCTTCGAACTCAAGCTCACTTCAAGACTCGCCTCTCTGAGCGTAAGGGCAGTTCTGTCCACTGCCGAGCCCAAAACCCAGAAGACTCGGCACTGTTTCACTAAATCTGAAGATGGGTATTTGTATTGTGAGGGAAATAAGGTTCAGGATGTTATGGAGCTTGTGGAAAAGAGGCCTTTTTATCTATACAGTAAGCCGCAAATTACTAGGAACGTTGAGGCATATAAAGAGGCTTTGGAGGGTTTGAATTCAATAATTGGTTATGCTATTAAGGCCAATAACAATCTTAAGATATTGGAGCATTTGAGAAAATTGGGATGTGGGGCTGTTTTGGTTAGTGGGAATGAACTCAAGTTGGCACTCCATGCTGGTTTTGATCCCACAAGGTATTAAAACTATGCACTGGTTAATTTATGTATTTAGTTCATAATTTGATTGTTTATTTGAGTTTGTAATGTAGTCTAATTTCAAGATTTCCCCACTTGTACTTGTTGAAGTACATTGTAATGTAATTTTAGTTTGATGTGTTGATATGTGGTGGAAAATGTGAGAATGGGTTTAGAGAATTATTCTTTATTTTTATTATAATATTTTTTCTAAATTTAGATAATTTTCTGGTGTATATCCAGACTGCATATTTAGGAATATTGCTTATTCTAATTAGCAGTAACTGGTGCAAAAATACTATCAAAAACTTCACAGGAATTTCTATTAGTATGTACTTTCTTTAAGAATTTGTTTGTCATAAAAATTTGTGTGTTATAAAACTTATTGAAGACATTCTGTTTATTTAAAAAATACAAATCTGTCATTGAGATCTTTTCCTTATAAATCCGGTAAAGTCACTCTGACCTTTTTGTGGCCATCAAAGCTCTGGTAACTGCACTAAACAATTGGACTAGGGCTACCAACAGTTTAATTTAAGCTACCGTTAGATAAACAGATTAATTGTTATGTAGAAAACAAATATGATATGTGAACATTTTTATCGAGAGTGAAAGAGGCCAGCTTAAACATCTTAAAGCGTAAAAGTTGTAAAAACGAGAAACCCAACACATTTAGAGCGTCGAAGTACAAAAGTGGGAAGCTGAACTTTTAGAAGCGCTTATGGATATTCACCACATCCCTCCTAAAAAACTGTATGTATGATTGTGGATTTCCTCCTGAGGGATCTGATTTTTAATTAGAAGAAACATTGATGAAAACAGTGGAGCAGTATTTTTGTCAAGCCCTACATCTTCCAAGCTGTAGTATTCCCCTGCCAATGACTCTGTTGGCTATAGTAGCCCTTTCTGCAAGGGTATACAGATAAGTTTCAGGCTGAAAGGTAAATGTTCAAGACAAATCCAATAGTCCAAAGAAAACATGCTACCAAATTTCCAGCTAAGTTATAAGATGCCTAACAGGATTAGTTTAGAAATAACATAGAATCAACCTTCTCTAATAATGTGCATAGCCCAAGGATCCCTTTGATTTTTTAATGTCCTTGGAACAGTAGATCTGAAGTGTGCCACTGAAAAGGAGAAACAGGATCACAATAGAAGAGAAAAACAGCCAAGGTTTCAGAAGTGGCACAAGTAACACAGAGAATACAGAAAACACCTTGTGTAAACTGTTCTTCTTTAGAATTTCTAAAATTTCCCAAGATTTACAGCATTTAACTCCCTATTTTCTGAGTTACATTTTTCCAATGATCACGTTTAGAAACTCTGTGTATCCCCTACTCTCCCTCCCCTTCTTCCTTCCTCCCTTTATATTCTATCATATGGCCTATACTCTTAGTGCCCACTCGTAAGAGAGAGAATAATGACAGAAAGTAAAAGGAGTTCAATGTCCAGTGTAAAGAAACTTATTTGGATGAGAGCCCAAGGATTGTTCTCCATCTTCAAAAATGCATTTGAATGGCCTCGGAGACAGAGTGACCAAAATTTTCATCCAGAACAAGAAGTTCACCAGTTCTTCCAATGGCAATTTTCATCTCAGCAATCCCATCCTGAGAATGTAATTTGCATTGTCGTGATTTTCCCATGAAAAAGGAAAAAAATGTTTGGAGAGACTGTTTCATGCAAATGGAGCAACTTCTATCACTCTTGCATTTTTCTATACAATGTCTACCATTGTTTCCTATGATTTTGTTGACTCTGTCAACATTTTTGAATATAAGAGAATGTTGCCAATTTTTCGAACAAATTCGGTAACCAAATATTGTCCTCTCAGATTTGCGTGTGCACACGTAAGAGTTGGTTTAAATTAGTCAACATGGCTTCATACACTAAGCCTGCATCCCGCTATTTGACACTTGATCTAGTTTTGAGTTTCTTATCTTAATTTTGCTGAAGTCGTGATGTATAATGCTCTCATCAGCATGAAAGGTGATGTATCAATATCTTGTGGCAGGTGTGTCTTCAATGGGAATGGAAAAATCTTGGAGGATCTAGTCCTAGCCGCCCAAGAAGGTGTTTTTGTAAATATTGACAGCGAATTTGATCTGGAAAACATTGTAGCTGCGGCAAGAATTGCTGGGAAGAAAGTAAACGTGCTACTACGAATTAATCCAGATGTAGATCCTCAGGTATCAAGTGTGGTTTCATATCAACTGTGAAATTAATACGTTGCACTTCTACATTTTATAGCAGTTAAGGACCCAGAGTTAATATGGCGTTATATGGTCAAGCTGATACTTATTTACTTGCATCCTCTTTTATGTGTAGGGATGAATAACCATACAAAGAAGAGCCATGCTGTTATAATTAAATTAAATTTGGTTTAAACTATTGAAGTGTTTATTCCCTGGGTGATTTAAAATCTGAAAGATAACTCTAAGAAGCCAAATTTCAGACTCTGGTAAAATTAGCTTATTTCTTTGAATATACAAATAACATAGTGCACTAGTTGAATTTGTGGTAGAACTTTACTTTTAATAAACTTATTTCTCTGTTCTAATAAAGAAAAGAATAAATAATCTAATTAATTTAGCCATCGTACCATCTCTAATGCTCCCTTCCCTGGCTGTGTGGAGAGAGCAAAATTTGGCTTCACTACCAATGTTGTTACACTTTTATGCCTTGTACACATCAGTATTTTCAACTTGAGAAGAGAATGTTTCAATTTCACATCGGTAATTCCATTTCCAGAAAGACATTTTTATTCTAATTAGCCTGACTCAACCATTGCCAAAAAAATTTTTGACCACCATTGCTGACTTCATTATGGATTTGTATGCTTGCTTCCAGATTAGATCCTTGTCAGATTTGCAGCTATGGACTTGCAAAATCCTTATTTTACTGCATTACTCGTAATGGAATGTAATTATCAATTTAAATCTACTGCTTTTGTGAATTAGGTCCATCCATATGTTGCCACTGGAAACAAGAACTCCAAATTTGGTATTCGAAATGAGAAGCTGCAGTGGTTTCTAGATGCCGTGAAGGCACATCCTCAAGAACTGAAGCTTGTTGGTGCCCACTGTCATCTTGGCTCTACCATTACAAAGGTATTCTTCTTTAAATTAGCCTTTTAGGCTCAGTTGTTCCTTATGAATATGAATTTGTAACTGCTATTTTATTTTTTAAACTGATACCTGAACGAACTATTTTTCAGTCGCTAGATTTTTTATGTTGAGTTTTAAGTTATTTATTGTGCACGTGTTTAGATCCATACTTCTGAATTGCAACTATCTGCTTATCAATATATATATATATATATATATATATTTTTTTCCCTTTCCAAATGCACAGAGCAACTCTGGCTGTAGCATTTAACCAATGAAACCAAGACCTTCTTCCTTCTGATCTATGCATCATTATCTTTTTCCTAAAGAGAAAAAGTTGTACTTTTGATGTCTTCATTTACTAGTTTTGCATAAACCTCTTTTGTCTTTCTGGAGAAAGGAAAATTTAGTGGAAAAAGGAAAATTAAGATGTGCATCTCTTTTTGGTCTTCTGTTATTACTTATACATATTCTCAGCTTCTTCATTTAACTTATTACTTTAAGATTGTTGAATAATAATACATGATAAGAATTGATTGTTGTTCCAGGTGGACATTTTCAGAGATGCTGCAGTCCTTATGGTGAACTACATCAATGAAATTCGAGCACAGGGCTTTGAAATTGATTACTTAAACATTGGAGGTGGTCTAGGAATTGATTATTATCATACCGGAGCTGTCCTTCCCACTCCTAGAGATCTTATTGATACTGTAAGTACTATAACTTCACTTGTATCCTACATCATTCTTCATGGCATTTAAATCAGTGGGATCCTTCATTCATCACAATTCCTACTGCACTCTCCCAAGTTTTTTAGGAATGCACGTCTGGATGGGTGAGTCTCTGTAGTTAGTTGCCCTCCATGAAGCACAGACATATTAGGCCACCTTTCAGAGGCCTGGATATGCCTGAGGGATGTGATGATATACATGTCTGATATGCAAATATCTGTGCCTCATTTCTCTATATATTTTTAATGGTCAGATGTGCGTCTATTTTGACTTGCACATGGTGAGTCTGGACCAAAAAAGAAAAAGAAAAGAAAACTCGAAATTGAAAGAAGAGGAGAGGTTACAGAATGTTTGGTCAGCTGTCTTCCATATAGTTGGAAAGGGCAGCAGTGGGGTCTGACGTCGAACCTGGTTCAGACTTAGTAGTGTTTGCTTGGAATTCTGACCTCTTCACTGTTGAATGTTTCACTGATGAAAAGTGGATTCTGCATGCTGGCATTGCTGCTGGGACGTGGACAATTTTTATTCTCCATTCTGTAGTTGTATTGCAAAGTGATTTGGTTGTTCATAATATAACTGAAAATGTGTCAAACTGCAGAATTTTCATCTGGGCTCATTCTCTCTTTGTTGGCTGAACTCTTTGAATGTTGGAGTTCTTTCTTTTTTTTGTTTTCCTTTAGCCAAGATGTTGATATGACTGGATTGGGTTCTCTTTTGATGGAAATGAGGCTGTGTTTGGGAATCAATCTTACTGGCTTCTGGACACATTGAGTGAGAGTCGAGACGCAAAACATTGCCCAGGTTCATATCATCGTTTCATGGATGTTTTCTGTAGGTTCGGGAGTTGGTTCTTTCACGGAATCTTAATCTAATTATTGAACCTGGAAGATCACTTATTGCAAATACTTGCTGCTTGGTCAATCGTGTCACTGGAGTCAAAACCAATGGGACCAAAAATTTTGTTGTGATTGATGGCAGCATGGCGGAACTTATTCGTCCAAGTTTGTATGGGGCCTATCAGGTAAGGCTTTTATTACTTGCAAACGTTTCTGTGCATGTTAATAGGGAATATATAGCATCTAAATGTTATTTTCTTTTTTTTCTGTAATTTCTGCATAACTTATTCCATATAATTTGCTTCATTTTTGCAAGACAATGAGAACTTCCATTTCAGTTTTTCCCATTTTTGTCTTAAATCCTCCACATGATGACTTGTATGTCAATCAAACCAATGTTTTATAAACCAAGAAAACATCATGAAGTCTAACGGTTCGCCATGAATGATTGATGAACCATTATGGCATGTTTGATAGCGTGAATTGAATAGCATTGGACACTAAAAACGATAAATAAGCTTTAATCTTTTTCATTGTAACGTATTGTAATGTGTACCAAACATGCATCTACTGTAATTTATTTAGCTTTGTTTGGTGTAGTTAAAAAAACAGATTTTCAGTGAATTTTGATAAAAGTGGATAAATGTGTGATTAAAAAGTTGACAAAAGTTGTGAGACCCATAAAATGTGGTTAAAATTAATTGTTAACTTTAACTTAAATTTTAATCCAACTCTTTAAGCTACATCAAACAGGGGCTTAATATTTCTTTTTGAGCACAATTCAATCAGCTTGTTCTCTAATGCAATGCTAAAATCTCACAAAAAGTAAATTGATCCGCCTCTTAAAGGTTTCAATTTCTATATATTGTTTGTCTTGCAAATATGAATATTCTAAAGAGTTTCACTGAACTGAATGAGTTTTAATTGCAGCACATAGAGCTAGTTTCTCCCTCGTCACCAGATGCCGAGATTTCCACTTTTGATGTCGTGGGTCCTGTTTGTGAATCAGCAGATTTCTTGGGGAAGGACAGAGAACTACCAACACCAACAAGTGTAATGGCTCCTTAACCTCCACACAAAAAGTCTGGACAATATTATCATTGTACTTTATTTAACATTTGCTTTTTCAGGGGGCTGGCCTTGTAGTTCATGATGCAGGTGCATACTGCATGAGTATGGCTTCAACATACAATCTCAAGATGCGTCCACCGGAATATTGGGTTAGTGACCTATTTTTGTCCAGGGGAGGTCCTTGAAGTGATTTCTTTTCTTAACATAGTTTAGCTGCCGTCTTGTATATTTTACATATTTAGCTAGTTAATCTTTGAAGACAATATGCCGAACCACTTAATTTTCATGAAATAATGTGGTCTTGATTGATTCATTTGATGCCATAGTGTTGGCCCTTTTGAGTGCGTGTTAGTGGATTATGATTTGTGTGCTTTGTCTGTGTGTGTGGGTGGGTGGGACGGGAATGCACACATTAGACTAAACATGATTAGACATGATAACTGACCAATACTTTCACATCCCTTTCTCTTTTTAATCACGCACGTTCTTTCTTGTTAGACTCGAAAGTATAAAAAACGTTCTTAGTTTCTTTCTTGTCTATCCCACTTCTTATTTTTCATATATATGCAGTGTTTATACACAAATTACAAAGCCAACTCCATTCTATTCAACATTTACATTACCGGAGCTGAAAATCCATGGCTATAGTTCCTTCGTGCGTTGTCCGATTAAGTCCTATTGCTTTGAGTTGTTTCTTAATAGTTGTGATGAGTGATTTTATTTTCTTCCAGGTCGAAGAGGATGGATCAGTATCCCAAATTCGGCACGGGGAGACATTTGAAGACCATTTAAGATTTTTTGAGGGCCTTTAAGTTACTGTACTGTTTAGAAGTCATTCACCATTTTCGTAGTGCAGGGTAAGAATCTTGGATGTAAGAGTACTTGACTTTATTATCCCTATGCCCATTTTATTGTGCATTTGAATATTTTTGGCGACTGAGAATAACATTTACTCAAGTTATAATAAATCAATCATGCTACATAGGCATAGTCGTTGACATAACGTCACATGACAATGTATTATTGGACTGTTTAAAACATTTATTTTGTAATTCTATCCGTCACCTACTTTTTGGCGAAGTAACATTATTCTAAAAAAATCTATTATAATAGAGAAGAAACTATAGACACTTCATCTCAAAATTATGTAAATCTTTCGTATTCGGATTTATATAGATATCTATGTTCAACCTAGCTACATTTACACTTTTCCTTGTACCTTTTTTTATACTCTTTTCCATAGCAATATCTATACTCTTAATTTTGAATTTGTCTATCACATCACTGTACAGATTTATTGTATAAGGAGAATGTCAACCAAGTTGTCATGACTGATGTACATGTAACATTATTCATCCATGCTCTCTTTTGATGATCAAGCTCGAGAATCAAATGGCATTCTTGCACTTTTTGTCGGACCTTCGTTTATGCCCTTCCCTTATCATTTGAAAGCACGAAGAGTTTCGAGTTTAAAATCTTTCCGAGTATATCTTAACTTACCATGTCCTAGTAGTGTCGACACCATCCTGCCTTCTCCATCTTGTTCTTCCGAGTTCCACATGATCAAGAGCCACTAACAAAAGGTACACCGTACACTCGCTTGTTGTCTTCTTCTCTGTCGCAATTCACGATTGCTCGCCAGCTGGGTCAGATTGGAACAAGAATGGTTATTGGGGGAAAAAAAGAAGAGAGAGACAGAGTGTGAGTGATGATAACACTTTATGAGAAAATTAAAGGAACAATAATTTAGGTTATTGGCTATGGCATGTGCATGTATAAGAGGTTTTTATTCATAAGAATTATGACATGCTGCATTAGAAGTTTGATTAGATGTACAATAAATCAAAACAAGACTCATGTAGTCAATTTTAAGTTTATTAAAAAATAATTTCCTGGTTGTACACACTACGCAAATCTTTATTATGACTTAATTAGAGTTTTATTCTAATGTCAAAATTTGGTTGGTAAAAGAAATTTAAAAACAAGATCACCGATTAATCAGAAAAGAAAAAAAGAAAAAAAAAAAATCAAGAATAAAGTCATCAGTTGGTCCAAAAAAAAATTCTTAACAATAAGTTTGTGTATATTTTCTAATTATGCAACTCGAACAAGCAATTCAGTCCATCTAAGCTCAAACAAGAATCAAATTTCAAAATTAGTATTCTCAAATGAGTCATCATTTTGTAGAACGTGTTAAGATATAAATCCCAGACTGCTTAAATAAAAAGCATTAACCAATGTATAAGGGTATAAATGTTTACAATCAAGTTATGGGTACAGGGAATTTCTTACCGAATATTGACAAAATACACACAACTCATGGGTCCCATTGTTTTTAACAATATTTAATTCATGTGGATCCCATCTCCTCGTGTGAGAGAGATTTAAAATTCTGGAAAAATTCTGTAAGTTTCTTCCTGTACTTGCATCATTTTTGATACGTTTATTATTCAATATATCTATTATGAAAAAAAAAAGTTCTAAAAAAAATTAAGTAAATAACTTTAAAATCTTTATTTTTTTTCTATGCCAGTTGTCTGCATTAAGCATCTCGATTCTTGGCTTATCCTTGAAAATTTGGAAATGATTGGGCATATTAGGGCAGCTTTTTAAGTTCAAATCTGCACTTAACTTAATTAGATTATCCAAGAATTAAAGTAGCAAACATGCCTTTCCAGGCACTTAAACTAAACTATACATAAAATATAAATTATTTATGAAGTATCTTCTTTTAAAAAAAAATATAATAATAATAATAAAATAATAAAAATATTTACACTATGTGGAGTAAATTAATTTGTCTTTCTAGATCTTAAAAAGCAACCTTTGTTTGTTTACTTTTAAAATTGAGGATAAGGATACATGAAAGTGAAACCTAGTCGGTTTTTAATAATTGACGAGGTAGAATCATTTGTATATAACCAATGGATACTTCGAGACTTCTTTTGCTAAGGAATGTTTGGTACGAAAGTAAGTTGATTGAGGATTAATCGTGTTGATGTCAAATTTTACCAATTTGAATCGTGTTGATGTCAAATTTTACCAATTAGTTTCAAATGACATGTTTGGTAAATTAAATGAATTGAATAGTATTGGACACTATTAAAAAAATATAACAACTAGCGTCTGTTTGTGCTCCATTTTTTATTTTTTTTGTTGAGAATGCATTTTGGAATAATAAATCAATAAAAAATGTGTGATTAAAAAATAAGAAAAAAATTTGGGTTTACGTGTGATACTATTTTAACGAAGAATGTGTAATTGAAAAGAAGAGAGAAAAATATATTTTAGAAATAATGATGATCAAATAAGATGTAAATCATGTCCATCATTGCATTGTTATATGATCTCTAACATTTTTCCTAAACTTGATCAGGTAATATTGAACAGCATTAAATAATAAATAGAAACCAATTCTTCATTATTGCATTTTTGTTGAGTACTATTATTGAGTTTCAGAACTAAATAATGACTTTATGATTGTATGTTGGGTGGGGCGGATCCAAACCATTTGTCTTGTGGGATAAAAAATGAGAATTCAAAAATATTTAGATCTATATATCATTAACGAAAATAAATTAATACATTATTACAATTGTAGCCTACGTGTTTTCGTACACTGAAAACGTCGTATAATTACATCGTTATCAATATTGTTAAGTACATCATTTTCAATATATGTAATCAAACTATCACTTAACCATTGATCTCCCATTCAACTACGCAGTCGATTCTTGACAATTTTCATTGCAAAAAATACTTTCTCTACAGTAGCAGTAGCAACTTGAAGAATTAACGCTAATGTTACAAGCCGGTAAACTAATTGATACACTTCATTTTTTTTCAACCAACTTTTCTGCAAGATGATTAAGATCTCATAAGCCTTGAAAATCTTCGCTTGTGCGCGTATCAATAATATATGTCTGAATTTACTCTTCAAGAGTCAAGATCTCTACTGGTATAAAATATTTGGGATAATACTCACACAACTGAACTAACTCATCCTGAACACTAACATTATAACTCACAATTGGAGTTCTTAATCCAGGATCCAAAGGCAGTGTGTTAAATCAATTTTATCATGAACATTTCTTTTTCTCCCAACATCTGATTCTTCCCAACTATCTTTTTCTTTTTGAACACTCGTTTCAACAATAATTTCCTCCACACTCGAACATACGGATTTTCGTTTAAAATATTTATCCATGCTTGTTAAAAAATAAATTCAATACATAAGTAAACAAATAAATATCATATTTCATTTTTATCAAAAAATAACGTTAAATTCATAATAAACAACAATTACTTTCATAAACAATTCTATTTTAAATCACCAAGTTAAACAAACTGACAAAGTCATTACTTACTGAGACTGAGTTATTTTACTATTTCATTATAATATTTCCAATTTCTCAAATCCAAACTAGTGAACTATCAACTACCAAATTCCAAATACATTTTAAAAATTAGAAGAATCAGTAACAATATGCTCTAATTAGCTTCAATTCAATTGAAAATCCAATACCAAATTAATTGAAAATGGATTGAAGACGAGAGACGAATTCACCATGCGTAGCCGCATAGGTAGTGTGCGTATGAGAAAATTAGGAATTTCAGATTTTTGAATGAGAGATATCAAAGTCACTGCCTCATGAGTCATAGTATATTAGTTGGGTTGGGTCAATCAATGAATTATGGATTAATGTGTTGGTGTGAAGTATAATTTGATTTGGGCTTGTGAGTTGTGGATTGAGATACTCTTATGTAAGTGGTAAGTGTTAAGTAAAAATAAAAAAATTGTGGGGTCATTTGACCCCACGTGACCCCATGTGGGTCCGCCTCTGTACGTTGGGCTAATATCTATAAACAGTCGAATTACTTTATAACTATGCAATTTAATAGATCGATAAGTACTATCCACTTATCAAATACTGTATCTATTTAAAATTTAAACTGTTTACAAACACTTTCCAAATGATTAGTTTCAATTTGACTTTAAAGTATGTTAAGAGTACGTTTCCTTTATATTTTATTTGATCCTACATGAATAGTAATATTGTATTAGATATGCAAAAGCTTCTCTAAGATACTATGAAAGCTACTTCTTGTCGCCCTTGCACATGAAAAGAAGGTACACACACACTGAAAGTAAATGAATCGTGATCATATTTGATATTTTTTAAATTCTGAAGTTAATTTTTGTCATTGTGACGGACCAAAATTTCATTAATGATAGCTTAAAAATTTGCGTCCTTGCAAATTTCAGTTTAAAATCTTGTGTCTTTATAAATTTTGGGCTTCCGTAATTTATCTGGAGCCATCATTAGGCTTTTGTATTATCATCAAAAATGAAAAAAATGTAAGAGAAGACAGGTGTGCGATTTTCTCCCATAAACTTATTTCATCGTAGTGAATTATTGTAGCGGCAAAAAAGAACGTAGTCTCAAATTGAGGTGAACATCCATATGTCTTCATTTATTTTTGTTCATTAATTGCTCATCGTTAATAAAATAAGGGTTTCTAATTCTCAATAATATTTATATACTGCTATTGTAGGTTGATATGTATTCTTCTTTGTGTTGTGGAGTGACTTGTGGCAGAGTCATCTAATGTATTTATATACACCAATTGGATTGTGTTACGAGTCTTGTCACAACTCTTTACGATCTTCGTCGTGTGTGGTCGATATGAAGTGGATACAACTATGTTTGTACCATTACTCGGTTTCAATTTCAACGATAAGATCATACGGTAATAATAAGGGTTAGTGGATCTATATATGGTTAACTTCGGATTCAATTTAATAACTGAGTTAAAATCTACTAAAGTGTCTCGTCACATCCAGGGGCGGACTGAGACCAATTGTTTTGTGGGGTCAAAAATGAAATTTCAAAAATGTTTAGGTTAAAAAAAAACTCAATTTTTTTTGTGGGGTCATCTGACCCCACATGACCCCATGTGGGTCCGTCCCTGGTCACATCCTTTATGCAAACCCACTCTTAATTCCTTCGTCGAGCCAAAGTGTGAGTGCATTGGGCCGAGCTTTACATTCTTTTCTACTTGATGCTTTATGAATTGATTTATATAAGTGTAATTATTAAAGTTCTGACCTCTATTATAGCTTTTTACACGTTCATTTAAGTTCACAAACATGGATAATTATCGATAAATGTGTAGAATATAGCTTAATTCGATGTAATGTGTTTGTAGGATATCAACGATGAACGTTTGGGAAATTAGGAAAAACAAGCAAAAAAAATGGATTTAAATAAAGCAAAAGCAAAGCTTGAAAACTCAAATGCAAATATTGAAAAGTTGTGTCAAACCTCACGATGAAGATTTGAGCATGTTAGAAGTCAATTGGATGAAAGAAGACATCAAATGGGTGAAATATCATCAAAGTATGATTACATATCAATTTCTAATCGAAAAAGTTATGCACCAATTTTCAGTTTCATACTAAGACCTATTTTTAACATGGTAAACGATAGAATTAGAAGATGATATCTGAATAAAAGTTGTATCCCTTTGAGTTAGCTTTCCAACGCAACTTGAATCACTACAATTGAATATCGAGAGTGAAAGATATGACTAAAATACTAAACGCTGTACGGCGGAGAAAGTAATAACACTATGCGGTCGAATAGTGTTAATTCCTTGCGACCGCATAGACCGCTACAGAGATCTTTTGGGTTGAATTTATTTGTTATATGCGACTGCATGACTTTGTACTATGCGGTTGCATAGAAGACCTTCAACATGAAAATTCTAATTTTCTTATTTCATTCCAACTCTTATGGAAACCGATCTTTTGGCAACTATATAAACTCTTAAGCCGTCTTCAAACCCTAAGCAGACTTGGGAGGAGACTTTTGAAGCATTTGAGAGAAAAATCAAGGCACAAACAAGGAGAATAACATTACAATGCGGAGAATCAATTCGAGAATCTAAATTGGTAATGTCATTCTTTATTAAATTTTCTGATTTCTCTTGTTCTAACATGTTAGGCTAGATTTTTATGTGTTAGGTGAACGATGAACCTTGTGATGTGATATTTTAATTCCTAATTTTACTTTGTTGACATGAGAACGCGTTTTGAATTATTGAATGATTTATATACATTATTTTCTCTCTACAATTATATGCGCAATAGTTGTATGAGTGTGATGACTTATTTTATGCATTCGAAAGAAGGAAAATAAGCCCGACGAGGTATAAATTATCGTAGGATCCGATATGGGATAGAAATATACCTCTATACTCTACGTGAATCTCTAAGTGTTTACAAAATATCATGCATTCTTGTATATTGCATTTGTCATAGAAATACAGGCAAATGATATGCTAGAATATGTTCTATTCTACTCGAGAGAGATTATTGAATATGTTAGAAACATTGATTCTTCATCAATTCAGACGTGTTGTCAATTTTATAAAACTTTAATTAAAATGAATCATTGCATGGGGATTCGTGAACTTAGTGCGTTTCTTTTCTATTAGTTGCTTCAATTTTGTATTCAATCATATAATTTGCATTTAATTCAATTAATTCATCCACTATTACTTTCATTTAGTTTAGCTATAATTTAGTTACAAAACTCAACCATATTTCACGTTTCGGTTAAGATTAGAATATGTAAAGTTAAACTAGTAAATCTATGTGGGAACGATACTTGGACTTTAAAATTCATTTTATTACTTGAACAATCCGTACACTTACGGTAGTTTTTATTCGAAACATATTTTCGATGAACAAAGGCAAAATGACACTTGTATACCCCGAAATGTACACTGTGCGCAAGTTGTAAACTAGGGTGTACATCCTCATGTATGCGTAGCACTAGCATCTCATTTATAAAGGAAAAATGATACTTGTACATTAGTGAGTATATACCCTTATGTAAGTGTAGTATCTCCCCAATGGGAAAATGATAACTATAGTATTTTAACATTCTCCGATGTGTTTTTTATTTTTATTTTGTTTATGCAAAATATCTCAGATCGAAAAGCCAAGTCTCTTTTTTTCATACTATAAAGTTGAAAACTCTATCATTAAAGGACTAAGCTTTACATTTGCAAATCACTTAACTACTGTGGCGGAAGGTAAGCCCCATTTGTCCAATCGAATATGGCCTTTCACAGTCTGAATTCGTCCAGAGTTCTGTTTTCGACTCAATTTCTATTTGGAATAAAATTCAGAACTTTGGCTCTGCAAAATGGGACACTAGAGAGAACCAGAGGCAAGATACAAGAATACACTTTCATATATGCAAATTGAAGAACATAATCTTGAACTTTCGGCAAAGAAGAAGAAGGTAAAAGGAAATTTCCAAGAATCATTGAAAAAATTTGAAAGTTCATGGTATTCCCTCTTTTTCTTTCTACAATTAAAATTTAATGAATTTATATTCTTTTGACAATTTCTCGAACGAACTATCAGAGTTAGGCATGGAATATCCCTACCAATTTGTAAAACCCCAAAACAAGATAGTACGAAGGTAGCACATAACAAGTTGCCTCCAATAAACAAAAGGACGTGTAAAGATAATGACAACTAATCTTTTGGTGAAAAAATTGTTCGACCAAAGAGTTGCTAACGAGAGCTCGAGTAACTATCGTAGCTTGGGTTTTAATGATATTGGGAAAATTAATATTGAAAAAGGGTAGCTAAAATATTAATCAAAAACTCCCATGACTGAGATCTAATAATGTACACAATCACATCAGTAATAAATCTTTCTTACAACTTTTTAATTTTTTATTTTTCAGTTTTGAGAAAGAAAAAAAGGGGATTCACGAGATCTAATCATTTTGCATAGGGAAAAACATTGGGAATTTCTTGTTTCCTCAAAATCCTTTGCTGCCGAGCAATGAAGGCCTCAACAGTGCGTCTAAATTCTTCGCTGCTCATTCCATCCTCAGCATAGGAAGCATCCATCTGTTTCTTACTTTCCAATACGAGTTTTCTCGTCTGATGGACCGGATTATGGCTATGATTTACACTTTTCCGGCATGTTTCTGTCGTTGATCGCTTCAATTTATGGCGGTGAGGCTCCTCTTGGTGCTGCCTTTCCAGGTTCTCTGAGTGAGACCTTTGGATCTTCCTTTCCCTGGAAATAGAAGCGACTTTTCTCCCTTCATAAGTGCTGCTGATTTGCTGTTTCTGCTGATTCTTTCTGCAATTTTTCATATATTCGTCGTAAAAATCAATCTCGTTACTGTTTTTGTGGCCATCTTTGGCCGTAAACTGTCCAGATTGCATCAACAGAACGACGAGTATCACATTCCCGAGGATGAAAACAAACCGGGGACTAATCAACGTAACAGAAAGCCCCTCTAAAAACTCACTAGGAACCTTAAAAACAAAAGGCATCTGAGCGGAAAACCTGTTAAGAATGATAAAAAATATACAGAGTTCTATGAATCTAAACATGGCTGAGATCTTTTCGAGCCTGCGATATTTCCGAATCGCATTGGCCTTCTCAACTTTAACGGAATTTTGAAAATTGCATGAATCCATAACACTTAATTGGATTTCTTAAGAGTTTTTCTTTCTGAGTTTATGTGAAAATGGTGGGGGCGGGGTTTCACTCAGAAGGGAAGTTTTTAGGGGTTAAAAGACTGGCTCTTGAGCCTTCAGTTTGAACACTGAAAAGAAGCATGTTGCAAGGACCATAATGTAAAAGAAAAGGAAATTTAGAGAGAGAGAGAGAGAGGATACTATGCAATATTTTGGAATGGAAATGCCTTGTGGCTGTTATGGTATTTATAGAGTTACATAAAAAAATAGATTCTTCATTCTTCATTCTTTTTCTTTACTACTAAAGTGGAGTTATAGTGATTTCAAAATCAGTGAAAGTATGGACAAGTAGGGTCTTAACATATTTTCATCAGGAATGGATTCAATCAATGGATTCCCCTTGCCTCTCGGATTCACCGGGCGAGTGGAAGACGTTAAGAAGGGCTTTGAGGTTGCTCGGTAGTGCTTCATCACTATCGTAGCCGGCGGAAATAGCTTATTTGTAGAGCAATAGCCTTGCCAAGGCTAAGGTTTAGGGTTCGAGTCCCTTCTGCTCCTTGCTTCGTCGTTTAATGGCAACGAGTTTAATCCACTTTATTGGATTCCGAATCTATCTTACTAATAAGAACAAAGGGGCAAGCCGAAACCTTGGTAGAACAAAAAATCCAGTTTTTATTTTGATGCCACCAGCTGTTGGTTAAACAAATGGACTTTCGATAAATTTTTAGCTTTTTTTTTTTTTAGTTCTTTAATTTTCTTCAATTTAGTGCTATCGAAATCATTTTGTCAGACAATTTATTGTAGAGTCGTGTGATGGATTATTGATTCTATGGTAGAACATGTCCGTATTAATTGTATCCGTAAAAATAATTATTTACTAAATATATATTAGAGCAAATTACATGAAAATCCTCGAGATTTAATTCAATTATTATAGAAAGGTAATGAAGGTTTCTCGAATTTTTGAAACGTGAAGAAGTGTATCTGTAATTGTCATAAACTTCAAGGGAGGTTTATGTAATTTAATCATAATACTGTGTTTATTTTGTTATAAAAAGTGGGATCTACCATTTCTTATTGGTTGAGGCAATAATCCAGTTTTGATGTTGATATCACAAGCTTCTGGTTAAGGAACATCTCAAATTCAATTATTTGATCACTTTAGAGCATTATTTTTACTTGTAATGAAGACAAACAGGCTCTAGGCTTAGAGCATCCTGTTTGTTTTGGATTAAAATCTGATTTTAATTTAAGTCAAAATCAAATAATCAATATTAATCACATTTTTCCTGAATCTCATAATTTTTCAACCACACATTTTAAATTTTTTTATCAGAATCTATTAAAAATCTAATTAAATCTCCACCAAACACCCTCTTTATTATACTCTAACAAGTGTAGTGTGGTGTGGGGTGGGGTGGGTTGGGTGGGGGAGATTTTTTAGACAATATTATTAAAAAAGAAAAGAAAAGGGTAGGGTCTACCATTTCTTATGGGAGAGCCACACATCAAATTTTGGTGTTGATTGATAGCCTCTTTACTTCAATCATTTGATTAATCGATGAAATCAAATTAAGTGCATATTTGACACCCATTAATTTCTTTTTCTTATTCTCATTCTCATTTTTCATTTCAACCACACATTCTCCAAATAAAATAATATCACACACAAATCAAAAAAATTTCATCACTTTTCCACCACACATTCTCACGTCAATCACTATTCCAAAATTTCTATTTCTCCCAAAATGAGTTTCAAACAGACCCGTCTCTATAAAGAATTTACTTTTAGCTAAGAAAATATTCCTTTAAAAAGATGTTCAGTTTTATTTGTCGGAAAATGAAACTCGTTAGAAATCTATTCGAGACAATAACTTTTACCATATTAAATAAAGATTTCTTGTGTGGTAAGATTTGCTATAAGGTTACATGTAAAATTTATGGAATAGTAATTAACCTACCGTGTTTATAGTGGTAGAGTAGTTGAATATAAATTTATTTTAATTTTATATTTAGAGTGTTCAAGTAAAACTAATCATTTTTAGGAGAAATAATATTGAATCCTAGAGTCCGTTTGGTAGAGATTAAAATCGGATTAAAATTGAAAAACTAGTCATTATTGTTGATTTTTATTAGAAGGGTGAGACCCAATAACGATTATATTTTCAATTTTAATTGGATTTTAATTGATACCAAACAGACTATTATTATTGTAGGGTTAATAACTCAGTAGTAGTTAATAAATGGTCCTACCAACACCGAACCATTCAGGTTGGGTAAAAACCCCAACCCGAAACAGAACTACCAGGTCCAAACCGACTCAAATCAAGTCATTTCGGTCGATTTCAAAGGAATTTCCCTTTATTTATTTTTTTTTTTTTTCCAAAATCCAACTATTAATCTAAGATTTTCTGGTTGGGAAATCCCAACCTGAAAAGTTTAGAAAATCACATGAACTCCTAATCACATTTTAAGATATATCAATATTCAAGGTAATTAAGTGGGTGTTTGGTAGAGATTAAAATTATATTTTTAGTAAATTGTAATAGAAGTTTTTAAAATGTGTAGTTGAAAAATTGTGAGACACATGAAAGATGTGATTAATATTAATTGTTTGACTTTGACTTAGACTTAGATTAAAATCTGATTTTAATTCGAAACAAACATGACCTAATTATATTTATGATAACAAATTATATTAAATATGAGTATATTATAAAATTAAGAAACAAAGGTGTAATTTGGAACAAACAAATAGAATATGGTAAAAACTTTCTACTCATCATAATAAGTTAGAAATTTACATTTTAGTGTAGCATCTTGATTGGCTTCCTTAATCCCCTATGTTACCTTCTTTTTCTCGAGTGGACTGAGGGGTCAGTGGCTTCTTCCTTACAAACTAAGAAAAAGCCACGTAGCCACTGCTTTTTTTATCCTTCAAAACTTTCTCCAGAAAATAATGATGGGTGAATTATTTTTCGATCATGCTACTTGTACAGAAATCTTTGACACCTTCGTTGACATGTTGCGGGGGCCACCATGTGGCATTATGTCAACGAAGGTGTCAACGATTTCTATACAAGTAGATTAATTCATTATTTTTACGTGATTATTAATTTATAAAGAAAAAATCGATAAGGGGCGCGCTGAAAACTAAAATGATACAATGAGGATTATGGATGTCAAGTGGCAAGAGCTATTCGCTAGCTCATCTCACCTTCGAGTTGAGTCAGAGAATGAGTAGAAATTACCTTTTTCCGAGTGAGCCCGTGAGTGCTCGCACGAACCAACTTGTCTGCTCGCATTTGCTCATCCAAGAATATGGGAATAGAAAAAGAATTACAATTGAATTTTTAAAAGAAAAAAAAAAGGTGGATGACCATGAGCCAACTCGTGCGGTGGTCCACGCCGTCTCGATTCATTAACACCCCTACTTGAGATTAAAGGTTTTTATTTTAAAACTTTTATGATATGGGGTATATTCATTTGACACGTCACGCAGCGATTAGGTGGAAGATTCTTTGTGGTATGATTGTCGATTAAGTAATTTTATCAATTTGGAAGATTGATAAATTAGTGAAATTTGAAACTAAAATTAAACTACCCAATTAGAATAAATTAAATTTTAGCAATCTAACTGAAATTTCGATGAAAACGAGTGACTATTATTTATTACACTTTCGGCATTTTTTTTTTTTTTTTTTTCTCTTTTAAGATCCTAATGGAGACATAAGCCTGTATCTTCTTTCTTAAAGAAGACAACACACTGCCTCTTTAAAATCCCACCACCATTTGTTGAGACAAGTGCTTTGTCACGTGACCGGCATCCTCCTCTTTACTTGCTTGGAATTTGTTGTTGGATAGTTGACTATAAATCGGTCAAGAATCTGTTTTAATAAAAGAAATCTTGAAAGTAAGAGCAAGAATTGATTATATAAGAAAAGGAAAACGCACCCCAGAAGGCTATGAACTGATTCATAAGAGATCTTAGGAATTTGGTTGTCAATCAATTGATTGAAAAACAAAAGGGAAAACAAAGAAAGAACCCAGAGAATAAATTTGGGAATCGATCAAAAAACTTCTTAAGATATTCAATGCTTAATCAGTTTTTTTTTTATAAAAAAAATCTAGTAAAAGATCGAGATAACCAAAAGATCAATTCCAACGATACTTCCAAGAGAGAATACAAGAAACTCTAAAAATATATGTAACAAACAAAAACAAGATGGAAGAATAAGAATATAAGAACAAAACTTGAATCACATAGAATGTTGTCCTAAAGCTATAGTAAGGATTAAGAGGAGCAATTAACCAGGCCCAAGCCCACACCACCCGGCCCAAGTGAGGTTCCAACCCAAAACCAATTGGTAATGGGTGAAGTAGCCCACTTGGGTTATATAGTGGATTTCTTTTTTTCTCCCAACCGATGTGGGACTTCTTGTTTGCTCTCAACAATCCTCCCCTCAAACGATAATCAATCCGCCAATCATCTTGTACTGCCGTTATTACTGTCGCCCTCGACCAAACGGGACTCGCCGCCTAACCACCAATGTCAAGAAGACTTTCGACACAAGCCACCTCAAACGCGAATGATTTTTAGCTCGATCGCCACCGCACTTTCTACTGCGTTCCTCCGACCCTGAGCTCTGATACCAGTTGTTAGGATTAAGAGGAGCAATTAACCAGACCCAAGCCCACACCACCCGACCCAAGTAAGGTTCCAACCCAAAACCAATTGGTAATGGGTGGAGTAGCCCACTGGGTTATATTGTGGATTTCTTTTCTTCTCCCAACTGATGTGGGATTTCTTGTTTGCTCCCACCTTGGACGGCTTTTAGTTGATAGCCCACTCGTTTGTTGAACTTATTGGGTCTCTACTTGTTTAACCTAAAAGCCCACTCTTTGGTATATATCCTACCCGGTTTCTAGTGTGTAGGGTGTGGAAGAATGTTGGAGCCGTGAGTTGAGAGGGAGAAGAGAGAAACCGACCATTGCTTTGTGCTTGTGCTTTGTGCTTCTTGGTAGTTCTTCTCCTCCCTTTCTCTTCTTGCCTTGGTGGCTGAAAATAGGCCTCCTTCTTCTTCACACCAAGTCCTATGTGGGCTGATTGGCTTGGGAGCAACCGGTGTTTGGGTTGGTGTCGGTTTTGGAGGGGATTGGTTGTCATTGTGTGGTGTTGATTGTGGTTTAATCTGAGCTCGGTTTGGTTGATTGGATGCCCAAATTCTTACAAATGGTATCAGAGCAAGGTTATGGTGGTTTGGGCGAAAAAAATCTGACCAGAAATCGACCAGAAACAGAGCAGAACCAGCAGGAAGAAAGCTGTCCAGATTTTGTGCGAAAACCGGACCTGCAATCGTGATTTCCGGCCAAACCAAAAGGAATTTGGAGAAACGGACACCACGGCGGACTCAGCAGGTCGAGGCGCTACTGGAGTGGTGGCGCGTGACGGACGGAGGTGGCGCGTGTCGCCGACTCGTGAGTCCCACGCGCAGCGCCGGTGATGGCGCGTGCAGGCGCGTGGGCCATATGCTGGCAATGTGGTCTTCAGGCAGTTTGTCCAGGACGTTGATACGGACCTTGTGGTGTTGACGAATTTCAGTTTCGAGCACTACAGTGAAAGGTGGACGAGTTTGCATTTCGACGTTCAGGTGTCGTGCGTCGTTTTGTGTTGCCGTGGTTGTTAAAAGACTTTAGGACGAATGGAGACAGCCCTAAAAGTGGTGAATTCGTAGCTCCCGATAGTTACGGACCTTCAGACATGGTCCGCTCGGTATCGTGTTCTTTGCCTTTTATTGTTGTAGTTAAATTTATTGTGTAGGATAATTTATTTTTCGCATTAGAAGTCATCGTGTGGGGTGACATTAGGTTTGGGGGTTACCGTGAAGGGGTAACCATTGCCTGTTGCTAGACCTAGGAATTACTTGTTAATTATTTGCTTTAAATTCTTTATGAATTTGTTGTCAATTAAATATTTTCATTATTAGCATTGCACGCGACCTTAGGAAATTTTATTTGACTATTCTGTGTGAATTGTGTCGATACTTTGCTTGTGGTCGTTGTTGGTTGCATTTTATGTTTTGTGCATTTTTTGGGTAAAATGACGACACATTACGAGTTGTGCACGTTTTAATGAAAACGTGATTTTATTTGGCAAATGTGGTGTAAGGCATATGCGAAAAATAAAATGTGTTTTAACTGCATTATTTTGGACATGGTTGAAATAGTCTGTCCTATGGATGATAAAAGGAAAGATGATAAGAGTGGTGAGACGAATTCTGTTTTTGGGTCGAGTGATGACCTGTGTGAGGTTTACTGTGTGTAACATTGTTACTGCATGTGCATCCGTGTGTTATCCTTTCTGCATGTGTGTGATTGCTTAATTCGGTTGCGTGATTATATGTGCATTTTTCAATATGTTTGATATGTGCATTGACATGAATTGAAGTGATCTTATTACTTGGTGTAATTGTCAGCATACATAGTGGGTTGAGATTTATGGCATACTCCGTTTGCTCTATGAGTGGTGTAAGAGAGTGTGGTAGTGAGAAGTTAGAGGGGCAGCCATTTTCTCCTTCATCTTTGTGAGCCTGTGTGGTTTGTGAGATTATGTGAGGCAGCCTGTGGGGGTTTTTCTTCGTTCTCTGTGTGAGCCTCTTTTATGAGTGTTGTGAAGTAACCAACTCTTTCTTCTATTCTCTTTGTGAGTGCCACATTCACCATTCCCTTTGTGGGATTTATCATTTATGGATTTTTTTGAGCGTTGGTGATTGGAGTAACCTTGTGGTGCGTGGGTCAATTTTAATTGAGCCCTAACCTTCGTGGTCGTCGGAAAGGTATTGATTTGCCATAGTGGGATTGTGATGCATTTGCAGTATGTGATATGCCTTTTGGTAAGGTGGAGTATAGATGCCTAGGGGTACATTGGTGATTGTACCGTGGGATGTGGAGTGTGACATTTGGATCACGGTGGAGAGGTGATTAAATGTCTGGAATCCTTTATATGTAAGAGACTCTGATCAGGTAGAGTGCGAGTGAGACACTTCTATCACTTCTATTAGGTGGAGACTCATTATCCATTTAGGTTGGAGAGGTGATGTGGTGATAGAGGTTTATCCCTAGAACTTAGGATCTATAGAGACTTACCAGTTAGACATGTGTTTGGTTGAGTGATTAGTCTAGTGAGCATGGTGGGCGATGAGGTGAGATATGTGTTCTCGAGGAGTGAGCAACATGGAATGGGATAGGATAAGTGCGGTGAGATCTTTGTGAGGTCATTTATGCATTTGTTACGTATGTGTTGGTCTGTTGATTAACTTGTTAATCTGTTGTTCTGTGTGAACGTGTGTGATAAGATCTCTGTGTTATCCTATATGATATCTTCATCGTATGTTTATTTTTTCTTGATTGATTGATGTGCTTATCTGTTTCTACTTGGGTGTTCTCGACCTTAGCCCTGGTGAGTATATGGAACAGGTATGGTATGTGTTTCAGGTGGAGACACGAGGTAAGGTCTGTGATACCAATTTTATTGGTTACCTTGATTGTGCAAGTATAAACTGTGTGTTTTGTTTGCTTGCAGATTTATTGGGATTAAAGTGGAGATTTGTTGGGTTTTTTGATACCCAATAAATCCGGGCTATGATGTTAAATCGTTTTGTTGGATTAGTCTTCATAGGCCTCGACCGATGATTGAAGTGGAATGTCAACACCACAATGAACGTACCATCCCGACACCCTAAGTGAGCCATTTGAAGTAATCTAATTTGTTTAGTGTTGCTCATGGTCGGCCCATTACCTTGGACGGCTTTTAGTTGATAGCCCACTCGTTTGTTGAACTTATTGGGCATCTACTTGTTTAACCTAAAAGCCCACTCTTTGGTATATATCCTACCCGGTTTCTAGTGTTTGGGGTGTGGAAGAATGTTGGAGCCGTGAGTTGAGAGGTAGAAGAGAGAAACCGACCCTTGCTTTGTGCTTCTTGGTAGTTCTTCTCCTCCCTTTCTCTTCTTGCCTTGGTGGCTGAAAATAGGCCTCCTTCTTCTTCACACCAAGTCCTATGTGGGCTGATTGGCTTGGGAGCAACCGGTGATTAGGTTGGTGTCGGTTTTGGAGGGGATTGGTTGTCATTGTGTGGTGTTGATTGTGGTTTAATCTGAGCTCGGTTTGGTTGATTGGAGGCCCAAATTCTTACAGCTATATTTGTGGCCTCTCGGTACTGAGAATGCTAAAAGACCAACATGCAAATAGCTTTAGCGGATTTCAAGTCTAGAAATAGGATTTCAATTAGCACAATTGAAACCCGGAAGGAAGGAACAAGAAGAGAATATAAAGAATAATTCTAGGTTTAATTTGAGAGAGTTTTTGGGATAAAATCTCAAAGTATAAAGTGAGAATTAATGTATGAAAAACATGAATTCTATCCATATTTATAGAATTCTCTCATACTCTTTCGTATGTTTGCCAACCATCCATAAAAAATGATCAAAAGGTGCCAAAACGAAAAAAATCAAAACCAGTCTAATGGCTAGTTTAATTGGCATGTGCGTACGCACAGCACAAACCGTTCGTACGCATAGTAAAGACAATTTTGCCTCAATTCTTCTCAACTCCAATTTCGGGAACGCACGGCCAAATGGCCTGTGCGTACGCATAGCCAAAACTTTCAACTCATTTTTCCATTTTCTCAATCAACAATATTTGAACAACAATTTATATAATAGTTTCTTTTAAATAATGCGAGCGTTAGTGAGAGATCCTGATAGAACAGTCGAATGGTATTTTAAAGAGTGGAAGAAAAAGGCTCAAATAGAATAAATTATAGATATATATTTTTGTCATACTAGGTTTAAGCAACGTGCAATGCACGTTTGCTTAGTTATATATAATTTTTTTGATTCATTAAATAATTAATGATGTAATGTTTATATAATTGATAAATAATTACACATTGTGATATATTAATTTTAATTTGAATAGTGTTAAATTCTAAATTAAAATGTATAAGTTTGTGTTTCGTACTATTATATTATATTAAATTTTGTATTTAATCATGAACTTTTTATACATAATAAAATAATAGATAACATTATAGTACAAAACTAAATAAATAAATATTTTTTCTTCATTGAATTCAATGTACCTTACCAAATAAACTATTAGCATTTTTAAATTGATAATATCCACATCTATTTTTTTTTTGTTTCATTTTTTCCTAGTGACTAAAATGTAGTAGTACAAAGTTTTTTGCATTTTCCATTCATTTATTAATAATGTTCTAAAAGGCGTAATGCGTTGTGAGATGTCGATGTTGAGAATCAAGAATCACAAATTTAGGCGTGTCAATACGAAGAATAATCGTCATAATACGTTTCGTATTTTTAATATTATTTTAATTATTTTTAAGACATTAAATATATTTTTATTTTAAAAAATAGTTTTTTTCTATATTATAAAAAAAATAGATTTTTTACTATATCATAAAATTATCTAATATTTAAAAATAATACTTACTAAACATTTAATATAATACTATAATATTGCTAAATAGTATTAGGAGAATTTTAATTTTTTTATTAATTAAGGAACTAAACATGAGCATTAATCATAGGATTTATACGAAAAGTTTGTGGATTTGATCATTCCGATATCTAAAAATGGAGATGAAGGATTTTGATTCACAATCGAGAATGATTCCACCGTAAAGTTTGTGGGAATTCAACTGGAATCGAACCGAATGCAATAAATACATAAAAATAATTTAAAGTAAATCTATCTTTACTAATTAGATTCATTATATATCCTACAATTAGTCGCAACACTAAAAATTAAAAATAAATATGTTAAAATAGTTTTCTTTGTTAAATTAAAATATTTTAAACTTATAGAAAATAATATCTAACATTAATATATTAATAATCAAGTGCAATTTAAATTAAATTTAAAAATTAAATAAATGAAAGAATGAAAGTGAATATTACAATTTAATTAGTTGTAATTCAAAATCAAAGTAGTCAATATATTTTAAAATGATTTTGATGAGTATTTTAACATTTTTTTTGTCACTATCCCACATTGGAAATTTATAAAACTATTGGAGTTAAGAGCATATATAAAATGCACAATCCCACATTGGAAGTTTATGAAACTTTTGGAGAAAAGTGTATCTATAAAATGAGCATGACATCCAATACTTCTACATGGGCTTTAGAATTGTAAATTTTGAAGCCCAATTATGGAGTTAAAAGATTTTTAAATTAAAAAAATTCTGTTAGTTTTTCCGTTAAATCAAGAAATTCCGTTAGTTTTTCCGTTAAACCAACAAATTCCGTTAAATAGACACTTTTTATATATAGAAAGATATATCATTTACATAACTTTTGTGTCTAGAGAAACTCTATTGGGAGTTTTAAATAACTATAAAAGATAAATCGGGTAACTAAGAAAATGTTACAATAAACATTATAAAATCTTTCAATATTTTTAACACGAAATACTTTTTTGTGCTGTTACATTATTTTATTTTGAATACATTCCACTAGGGGTCCCCAATTTTTCGTATGTGTGAAATTCATGTCCCTGGTTAAT
This sequence comes from Fraxinus excelsior, assembly GCA_019097785.1. Taxonomy (NCBI): domain Eukaryota; kingdom Viridiplantae; phylum Streptophyta; class Magnoliopsida; order Lamiales; family Oleaceae; genus Fraxinus; species Fraxinus excelsior. The sequence goes on along the minus strand of CM032624.1, from coordinate 13,856,236 downwards.
AAAAAAATTTATTTCATTGTTAAATGGTCTTATGACACTCATATGATATCAAAGACAATTTGAAGTAAGGGGATATGGGAGGATTATTAAAAATCACCTGTCAACTTTTAAAGTTTTAAGTTTGTGTTAAAAAGTCAATTTTATCCTTAATGAAATAGGTATTATATTGCAAAATTAGTCCACATACTTAGAATAGTTTTATTTTTTTCTATTTCTATTCTTCTTCACTATATATTTCATCCGAATCTGATTTTTCTTCAAAAATCTCTTCATCAGTTTCTATTTCTTCAAAGTTGATTTCTTCACATTCATCTCTACTTTGTTCAAAATCGGTAATTAGTACTCTAACTTTCTTTTTTGGGCATTCAGTGCTTATATGTCCTTCTTCATTACAATTCCAACATTTACATCTTTTTTATCTAATGATTTTTTATTATAAGATTTATATTTTCTTTTGAAATATTTCCTTTTTGGTTTAAAATATTTTCGTTTAAACTTTTTATATTTTTTATATTTTTTATGTTTTATGTTTTATTTTTCTTTTTCTATAATCATAACATCCCCAATTTCCTGATACTTCAGTGTCTTGACAACAAATTCTATCTTGTACAAATCCTGATTGTCTATAAACCATTTGATTGTTACATATTAAGCTTATTTCATCTTTTATAGTTCTTATTATAAGTCCTAAAATATAGGCTTCTGCATTTCTTCCAATTTGTCTTTCTCTAATCTTATTTTGAAAATAATTATTCCATGGTGGTGGTAATTTTCTAATAAAAACCTCCTTATAATAATCTTTATCTATTCAATTTCCATACATTATATAATAATATTTACCATATTCACAGCAATATTTATTAAAATAATACATATTACAAATTTGTAAATGTTCTATTCTATTCTTAGCGTCTTCTATTTCTTCTACTTTAGCTATAGTGCTTTCATTTACCCAATCTTCTCCTGCAAATTCTCTATAAATTCTTGTAGCAACTCTATTTATTCCTTCATTTATTGTAATTCCAAATCCTGCTTCAATACTATCTTTCCAAATTCCTTTTGTTGTATCTTCTAATCCTCCATATCAATTAGCTACATTTCCTTTGAAAGTTGCTAATAAATATTCAGTTCTATTTTTATTATCGGTATTACTTCGATTATAATTAAAGTGTGCTATCATATTAGTACTTCATTCATTAATAGCTTTTCTAACATCTAATTCACAGTCTAAATATAAATATGATCCTATAATTTTCATTTGTCCAGATTCTCTTAATACTGGTTTAAATTGATCTCTATACATTTTATCTTTTCTAATTTTAAAATCAAGTTTAGTATTAACATATCTTCTAGGATCTATTTCAGCTTCATATCTAACTGTACTAGTTTGTCCAGCTTCTCCAAAATCTTCTTCTTTAATTCCTCGTGGTCCTCCTATTTTTCCAACTATATGATTTTTAGTTATTTCTTCACAAATCTTTAAATCTTCTAAGTCGAATATTAGGTTTTCCATTTATTCATTCATTATTCTTTAATAATTAATTTTTCTTCTCTTTTTTTGGTAAGATTTTCTTCTTGTTTTCTATTCTATTAGTTCTTCATACTTTTCAATTTTCTTTCTAACATCTTTAAGTTCTTCAGTATAATATGGTTTAAAAGGCTTTTCTTTATTTAGATTTTCTATTATTCTATTTAAAAGATTTTCTATTCTTAAGAAATTATTTTGTAATTTTTCTTTTACCTTTTCATAACTTATTTCAACTCTAGTAATTTTTTCTTCAATTATTTTTATACCTTTTTCAATTAAATTAATTTTATCATTCATACTCATCCTCTAGATTTTTTACAAGGTGGTTTAATATTTTCAAATCCTAATTTGTCTAATAAAATATCTATTTTATAATTAATAATATCTAGTTTTTCTTCTAAAGTTGCAATTTTATTAATACTATTTTTCTGTGCAATTTTTGATATTTGGTTTTGTATTCCTTCAAGTTTAGTTTCATCAAGCACTTCTAAATTATTAATTTGTTCTTTGATTTTATTAAATTGTTTAGACATATTTTTACTTAAAACTTCCAATCTTTCTTTAGTTATTTCATCTTTTGGATCTATATTATTAATTCCATCTATAGCTTCTATATCTTTAGTTTTTATTTGTCCTAATTGTTGCCATAAAAATGTATTAGTCCAATTGGTAGTCATATTTAATAATCCATATGTATTTCCCTATGAACTTAAAGGTTGAAATATAGTAGTATTTCATCCTCTATTTTGATAACTTCCTATTTGTAGTCTTATATTTTCGATTTCTTGTTTATCAAATCTTATTTTTGTTGGTAAACTCATATTAATCAGGTAAGTTTAAAGGATTTATTACGATATTATTTATCATTTGTTCTATTTCTCTCCTTAATTGTTCTTCTTTTCTTAATTCTCTTGTAATTTCATTACCTATTAATTCTCTTTTAATTTTATTCCAATTAAAAACTTCTCTTTCAATTTCTCTTCTATTACTTCTAGTTTTTATTTGTTCTTCTAAAATTTTTATCTTATTATCACAAAATTTTTTAGTTATTCCAGGCATATTTTATTCTTATTTAATAGTTGTGTATTCTAAATATTCTTTTAATTTAACAAGATCTAGTTTATTTTTAATTATAGATATATAAAATTTTAATGTTAGATTAAATTTTAATTTCTTATATTCTTGTGGTAATTTGTTAGAGAGAGGTTTTCTCATTTATAAGTTTTTTATGTGATTCTGAATATTTTTAATTCTTCTATTCTTTATCATCAAAACTAAGATCAAAATCATATAATTCAGCAACATTAGTATAATTATCATATTGCTCTATATTTTCAAATGTTCTGTCACTATTTTCACTATCTAACCAGAAAAATATAATCATTTTTATTATTTCTTTAGGTAATATTTCTTTTAATCCAAAATAAGTAATTGTAAGACATTTTTGGTAATATCTAAAATCTCTTTTTATGAAATTTATTCCTCTAGTAAAACTATCATAAGTTTCTGGGATATCTATTATGTGACTATAATCAATACTATTAGTGTATCTAAAAGGTACAATTCTATAATACAATTCGTAAGTTTCCATTATGAAAAGTTCTTCAAAGTATACAATCCTATAAAAATTCTTATATAATAATTTTCAAACAAATCTTCAAGACAATAAATATCTTCATAACTTAAAATAAGGGTCTTACCACGCTTCGCCAAATAGCAAGAATGTTATATGTTCCTGATCACCTTCGTCACAAGAGTTGGCCAAAGTCCAACAGCATCACAGCAAAACGAACACATAGGCACTCAAAACTCTTAAACAGACTCACTGTGTAGAACAACACTTAAAGCGTAATAAAAGATTTATTTCAAACTTTAAAGACTTTATTGATCTGATGATAGCTAGAAAGCTATTATACAAAGTTTTTTACAGAGATTGATACTCCGAAGAGTGGTTTCTACTCTTTCAAGAAAGTGGTTACAAATATCATTTTGAGAGAATATATCTTTTTCGTAGATTTTTTGGTCATGCCTCTTTAAGTAAGAAGAGTCTTCATTTATAGATAGGCTTGCACTTCACCGAGAAGCTTCTAGCCAATCAAAATTTTACAACACAAAAGTAAAAGTACAATAATTTCTTCAAAGTGGTTACAATAATCAAACCACTTGTCTGCTAGTGTCGGCAACTTTATTCCAGGTTTAACAGATGTCTTCTTTTTCTTTAATGTTCACATGGTGCTGTCTGGTGATGTACCTTTCTTATCGTCCTTTATTTGTGGACGTGTCCCATCAATCTGCAAGCTTCTTTTATGCATTCCTCACTCCCAAGGAATTGATCGTTCAGGATTTCACAAATCTTATCCTCTAAAATTTTTGATTCTTTGTCTCCTCTACAGATAAGGATCCAATTATTGCTCATTCCATACACCATGTATTTTTCTCCATAGAAAAATTGCATGGTTGAGCAAACTGATTTAATTCCAAGGGCTCACCTGTAAATCATCAATTTTCTATTGATAGTGGGCATCTCTTTAAAGATTTGAATCTCCTTGAGTGGATTTTCATTATTTTTTCGAATAGTAACAAGATGATGTTCTCCATACCATTCTGGTTCTTTATATTCAGGACTGATAGTATAGAATCTCAATTCAACTGGTTGTTTATCACTATACTTTTTGATACAGTTAACAAATTCTCTGTCGAATTGTTCAATTTCTTTTAGATCTGCTCCTGGGAAGAGTCTATCTAAAAATCCAAATGTTGCTAATTTTCGAACAATAATAGGATCAGCACCTTGAACTGCACTAATCCTTGGATAAATCGCCGTTGGAAGGGCTGTTAAGTAAAGAGAACTTTCTTCTCTGAAATTATATATCCATTCTGAGAGTTCGTAATACTCCTTCTCCATATGATGTAAATTGGTTCTAACATGATGAGTTGTAATTATTCTCTTTGGTGATTTAAGGTCACCAGTAGATGATTTTTTATTTTCTTGGAATTCACTGATAACAGTAGGCTGTTCCAATGGGTCTTTTGATAAGGATGTTTCACCTGAAAGGTGAGTGGCTCCTTTTCCACTTGTAAATTTTTCCAACAATTTGTCAATACTGACGGGTGATTGTTGTGGACCCTTTTTTATGACTTTTTCCTCTTGCGAGGTAAGAGAGTCATTTCTCTTAAATTTTGAATCTCCACTTGAGGTGGATGTATTAATCTCCCAAAATGGGATGTGACTTGTCTTTCGACTGTATTCACCTTTTTGTAAAGGAGGGTATTCCTGGCTGCTAGTTACAAAAAAGTCTAAACATTCTGTCAATTTTTCAACTATTTTTTCTTTATTATTGTTTAATTTCTCAATCTTTTTTCCACTCTCAACAACCTTGTTTGATAAATCACACAAAGTTTGTCGAATATCAAGATGATCCTCTTGGACAGCAAGATAATCTGCATTAAAATCTGTTAGAAGATTTTGTAATTCCTTGGTAAATGTTTCAATCTTTTCCATATTCATGATTCCTGCTCAAGAAATCAGCAAATAAGTTATATTTTCCTTTAATATAAAATTTAAAATTATAAAAAGATAATAATACTTGCCATCTATGCAATCTTCTATGTTGAGGTGAATTTGGTAATTTATTATTTACTAGTTCATTAAGTTGAGTATTATCAGTTTGAACAATAAATTCTTTAGGTAACAAAAACATTTTAAATTTATTTATTCATTTAACAACTACTAATAATTCGTTTTCATTGGTTGAATAATTTACTTCAACATTATTAAATGTTCCACTAGTATATCTACAAATTTCGTTTAAATCGGTTTTTAATAAAGCACTCCAATATAAATCTGATGCATCTGTCTGTACAATTAACATATCATTTTCATCAGGAAGTCTAAGTTTAGGTAAATTTTTACAATTTTCTTTTAAATTTTTAATACAAAGAGTATGTTCTTCATTCCATCTTAACTTATTTGATTTTCTTAATAATCTTTGCAATTTATTTCTTTTTTCTACAAATTTTTCTATAAATCTTTCAGCATAGTTAAGACATCCTAAAAATTTCTGAATTTGCTGCTTATTTTCTAATTTATCAGGAAACAAAATTATTTTTTCTGATATATGAGGTTGTAATTTTATTCCATCACTATTTATTATCATTCCTAAGAATTCAATTTCATTTTTTGCTATTTCTGCCTTTTTCTGACTAAGTATTATACCTTCTTTTGAGCAAAGTATAGCAAAGCTTCTAAGATGTTTAAGATGATCTTCATATGTTTCTGAACAAACAAGTATGTCATCAACATAAACAATAAGAAAATTATAAGTTTTAAAAACTTCATCCATTCTTCTTTGATAAATTTGTGGTGTATTTTTTAATCCAAATGGCATAACTATCCATTCATAATGTCTCTGAGGGGTACTAAATGTTGTTAATGGTATACTATTTTCTTCTAGCTTGATTTGCCAAAATCCAGATTTACAATCAAATTTTGAATAATATTTTTATTCTTAGCTATATCTATTAAGACTTCTTTATTTGGTAGATAATATCCATCAAATTTAGTATTTTTATTAAGTTTTTTATAATTTACTACCATTCTAGGTTTTCCTCTTTTTATTTCCGCATGATTTCTAACCATAAAGGCAGGGCTACTATGAGGGCTATTACTTCTCCTTATAAGTTTTTGATCAAGAAGTTCCTGAATTTGTACTTGAAATTCTTCTTTATCTTCTTGATTATAAAGCATAGGTTTGACTCTAATAATGATTGTATGTTCAAGTAATTCTATTTTAGCTGTAATTTTTTATTTTTCCCATTTCTCAAGTGGATTATCATTATAAATTTTTTGCTAAAAGTTCTTTTATTTGGTCAAGAGTAATTGTTCTGATTGAGTATTTGAGTAATTTGAGTATAAATTCTATCTTTTCACCACACTGAGCTGGCTGAACTCTGAATGGTTTAAATTCTCTAGCAATTTTTAGTAAATGTTCACATGGGGTTCTTAATTGGATCGTATAAATATTTTGACTATATTGACTAAACTGTTGTAAAAAGTCATTTCCTAGGATAATATCACAATCATTTATATTATATTGATAAACATTTTTTACAGTTACTATTTTAGATCATTTGATAACTTCTATATTTTCATTTTTGTTTTTTAATTATTCTTTTGCTCCAGTTATTCCTTGTAGAGTTAATTGTTGTTTGTTTTCTATCCATTTTGGTAATAAGAATTCTTTAAATACAATTATTTCAGCTCCTGTATCTATTAAAGCACAAGTAGTTATTTTTGTTTCGAATACAGTTATTTGTATATATACACTTATTGGAAAATTTATTTCTCTACTCATTTTTCTTTATGACAATATGTAGTTATTCCTTGATGTATAATAAGAATTCATTCTTTGTCTATTTTGTAATTATCTAGACTATCTAAAAATGAATTTTCTAATAATATTGGATGTTCAGCAAAATTCATATTATTATCTATATAACATTCTATGTTTAATAATAAATTTTCAAGTTTAATTTGAACTTGTCCTATTATATCACAAGAGTTTATTCTTCCTTCAAAATCTCTATAAGTATAAGGTTCTACTTTTTTCTTTTAATTCCTTCATCTATTAGAGAGCAAATATGATTTTGACTTGCTCCAGTATCAATAAGTATTCTACTTTCATTTATCCATTTATTTCCATTAAAGAATTTTCCTTTTATTCCATAGACACTACTATTTTTATTTTGTTTTATTTTTGAAATACTATGTCTTGAAGTACTACTACTTCCAATAATTATCTTATTTTCTTTATAAGTTATTTGTTTTGGTATTAAAGGTTGATCAATACTTATGGCATCATCATGTCCTATCTCAAAATTTTCTATTTCTTCTATATTTTGTTCTCTAGGTAGAATTGCTTCTCCTGTATCTCTAAATTCTTCATCGATTTCTATAAACGATTTTTCTTTATATATATTTCCATAATTACTGTTTGTATAACAATATAATCCTTGATATAATATAGTAAAAAATTTCTTATCATCTTTTAGTATTTTATTAGGCATCTTAAAATGTAGACTAAGACAATCATCTAAATTTTTATCATTTATATGTACACAATATCTTGGGTAACAAGTAAATTTTAATTTTTTATATGCTAAGTTTCCTTTAATTATTCCTAAATTTCCATTTTCTGCGGTTATATATCTTTCATCTTGTAAATTAAGTATTATAGGACTATTAATTCCTTCTTTAAAACATGATTTTATTATTATTTGTATTCCAGCAAGGTAGACATAAGATATTTTATTTCTTTTTTCTTGTTTTAATTTTCCTAGGAATTCATTAATGTTTCGTTTTGATATTAGTTTTATTTTTCCATGTGTATGTTTTACATCTATGGCTTTTTCTATTTCGTGATATTCATTGATAACTAGCTTTTTTCTTTTAAAAGCTGAACCTACCATATTAAATAATCTATTTTCTCCTAGAGGCTTAAGATTTAATTCTGCTTTATTTATTTTTCTAAATTTTTCCCAATCAAATTTTCGTTTTAAAGCATATCCTTCTATCCCTTCATAAATTTCAATTTCTATATCCTCAATATTTTCAATTTCCATGATCTCTAGGGTTCTGATACCATCTTTGGGGGGGGGGGTTATGCAAAAATACAAGATCAATATCGAATGTTTAGGACTTAATTAAGGTGGAAAGAGTTGATGGTGAAAATTTTAAATTTTAATTCCAAAGGAGAGTGTCGAATCCTAAATTAAAATTTTTAAAGACTAAAATAGAATTTATTTTATAGTTGAATGACTTGTTTTGAAATCATTTATATTGAGGGTATTTTAGGAATTTTAAAACTTTAAAATAGTCAAAGGCCAAAATGAATAAATGGCCTTGTTTTTTAGGCTATTTCCAAGTATTTCCCGGGGATATGTGTCACGAGTAGCGAGAAATTTCATTCTATTTGAATTTTTGAATGAAAGTTGAAATCACATTTTATTTGTTTGGAATAAAGAAAATATTTTTGAACAATTTTACTGTTTTATCCGGTCATCAAATGAGGTCATCTGTCGTTGACTTTTTAGCCCCCGCTTGGCCTCATTATTCCTCATTAAATTATAATTCATTTTTCTCTTTCTTCTTATCAATTACAAATTTTTAATAAAATAATATGACATGTAACTCAAAAAAATTCTTCTTGTTAATCACATATTCTCCAAAAATTACTAGTTTTTTCATTATAATGTAAAACAATGCTTGCCAAACGGGCGCTCAATAAATTATTTCAGTTAACTGAGGATATGGGGTGTCACGGATTTAATAAGTTGGAAATATGAGTACCGCACTTACTCAAGGTATGGGTACTCGTGGTGGAATTTACCCGTAGTCTCTGTTTGATGCACATTAAAATGAAAAAAATGCATTTTTTTTATTGATGTAATGAAAAATATTTTTATTGAACAACGCGTGATTGAAAATAAGTAGAAGAATGAGAATGAAAATAATAATGTGGCTCAAATAGGGGCTTACAATTTTGGTGCTAATTGTTAATGCATCTTGGCATTCTTCAATGGGAACAATACATATCTCAAGGTTTTACTTTACACAATTTCAAAAATATAAAAACAAATTTAAAATTTCAAAAATAAGTTATTTTAAAATTTTTATTTATGAAATAATAAATTATTAAATCAATTTATTATTACATATTTAATTCTAATATAACATAATTACCCACCCCACCTCCACAACCCCTACCACTCCAGGAACTATTCCGGCTATCGTTCCGGTCACAAGTCTTCTTCGACGATTGTTCCTGCAACCATCTCGGCGACTACTCCGATTCCGGCGACTATTCTGATTCTGGCAGGTGTTCCATCTCCGACGAATATATTAAGGTCATAGATCTATGCAATTTGGTCACAATTAGGGCTAGACAAAAATCTCGAACACGAACCAAACCAAGCGGTTCTTCATAAGTTAAATACCTGAACAGGTACTCGAATTGGGAACCGATGGGTTTGGGTCGATTCTCAGTTTTAGACCAAGAACCGAAAACCGAATAAGACATGAATCTAAATAATTTTTTTATTTTTTATATTGAATTAATTAAATTTTTAGAATTTTTTTAAAAAAATTAATCCAGCCAAATTAACTTTTTGTAACTCTATTAGCCCAATATTTGGGCCCTATTATTAAATCTTTTTAGTTGAATAATTTTTAGTTTATTTGTGTTTGTTAATTATGTTTTTTCAATTATGCTCGTAGAGTTTTTTACTATGACGAGTCAAACAATTGATAATTAAATTAAATAGTTGGTAAGTATTACCAATACTTAAAAAATATTTTATTTTGATAACTTTTAATTTATATTTCGTTTTTTTATACAGGCTGCTTGAAGCAAATGAATTATTGATATGGATTATCAATGTTTTAATATTAGTATCTAGTCTTTGGTATTTGTATTAATTGAATTAATCTTATTGGATAACTTATTACTTATGTGTTTTTAAATTGGGCTACGTTAATTTGTAAAAGTTGCGAATGAAGATGTCATTAGTTGTATTTATGTAGTGTTGTTGTAAATGTTAACAAATTTAATTATGGTATAAAACCGAACCGAACCGAACCGAACCGAGTCTGAATAGTTCCATAATTATATTTGAACCCAACGATTCCATTTATTAAATACCCGAAAATTTTAGGTCGGTTTGGTTCTCTTCATAACCGAACCAAACCGACCCATGTCGCCCTAGTCACAATTCAAAAAAATTTAGGTCACAATTCAAAATTTTCATATGTCGCAATTTGTTCATCGGTTACAAATTAAAAATTTAAAAGTCACAATTTGTTCATCGGTCACAAATCACAAAATTTATAAGTCACACTACTTATTTTATGGTCACAAACATCACATTTATTGAACCTAAATTATATTTAAGTCACAATTTATCAAATTATTGGTCACAATTTAATAATTTTTAGGTCAAACAACATGTATTGGTCACAGTTTTTCTAATTCATGGTTACATATTATTTATTGGTCACACAACAATCAAGATATTGGTCACAATCAACCAAATCAATTGTGACCATCACCAAATCATTTGTGACCACCACTTCGCCGCTGCCTCCACCAGCGTCACCACCACCGTCTCCGTCTAATAGAAACATCAAAATCTCAAAATGAACACCACACCCTCCCCAGCACCACTATCACCATCCCAAAACCACCACCGCCACACGCACGTACGGCATATCCACCGCTGCCAACACAGACGCACGGCGAGTCCTGACCCCACCGCATCTCCACTACCATCGCGCAACACGACCACCCCTGCAGCATGCACGCCACCGTACCACCATGGCACCCACAGCAATCGTAAAACTACCACCATTCAACGGTACCTCCACCTCCACAGCGTCGTTCAAATCGCGACCATCGCACAAAAATAACTGTCGTCGTCGCACGAACACACACACACACACCTCTCCCACCACCGCACCGCTTAAACAAAAAAAATACAAATCTACACCTCCACCGCCGTCGTACCAACACACACACCCAACCGCGCGATCGTCGTCGCACACACGCACATCCACAACACCGCACCCGCTACAACACAACCTCCGTCGCACCGAAGATAAAAAGGAAATGACGGAGACGGTTGGATCTGCGTTGCAGCATCACAGAAGATAGAAGACATCGCCGCCAGCAAATATGGAAGGCGTTACGAGCGTCGTTGTCGTTGGTAAGGAGAGGAGGGAAGATAGAAACGGAAATGAGAGAAACGGATGGGAAGGAGATAAATGAACTGTCAGGGAGAGAGAGATGAATACTAGGTTTTGATTTGGGTAAAATTAATTAATTGATATAAAAATTATATAATTAATATTTAATTAAATATAAAAAAACCTGATTTTTTGAAAAGTTAAACTTGTAATTTGATTTATGAAAATGATTTTATATCTAGGTCTATGTGTAATTTCCTTTTCTTCAAAAGAATGTGGTAATTATTGGGCTTTATTAGTGTGGCTTTAAGTTCAAATAAGCCTCATATGAAGGCTTCATCCTCCGAGGGCGCTTAACTTAGTCCATGTTTGAAACCCATTTTTAGGTAAGTAGAAATTTTGGAATAGTGATTGATGTGAGAATGTGTGGTGAAAAAGTGATGAAAAGTTTTTGATTTGTGTGTAATATTATTTTATTTGGAGAATGTGTGGTTGAAATGAAGAATGAGAAAGAAAAAGAAAAATTAAAGGGTGTCAAACGGGGGCTTAATTAGATTATCCAAGAATTACAGTCTTAAGTGGCAAACATGCCTTTTCAAGAACTTAAACTAAACTATCCGTATAGTATAGATTAATTAATCACTCTAACCAACTTTTGTGCTTGTAAAAGTGAGGATAAGGATATATGAAAGGAAACCTAGTTGATTTTTATTAATTGACATGGTATATTCTTCTTTTTATATTATTATTATTTTTTAACAGTGTCGTGCACTGTTCCGCTTTTTTTTCACGTTTTTTTTAACAGTGTCGTGCACTATTCCGTGAACAGTGTCGCGTATTGTTCGCGTGAACAGTACAATGCACTATTCACATGAATAGTACAGATATTGTTCACGTGAATAGTAGTTTTTTTTTTTTAACTAACATTAATTTTTTTTTCAGGGGTTCAACTTTTGGAACAAGTCAGAGATTTTGAGGTTCGAAATTTTCTTGATTTAGAGTAGAAGTTATACTACAATTATTTTATGGGTTCAGAAACACTTAAAATCGTCAACTTTTTCATGCACATTGAAGATCAAGAACTGCTATCTTTCACCATTCAAGGCACATTGTGTTTGGGATCAAGGACCGTTCATTCGACCGTCCAAGGCACTTGTGTTTAGGACCAAGGACCGTTCTTTCGACCATCCAAGGCACTTGTGTTTAGGACCAAGGATCGTTCCTTCGACCGTCCAAGGCACTTGTGTTTAGGACCAAGGACCTTCCTTCAACCATCCAAGGCACTTTGTGTTTAGGACTAAGGACCGTTCCTTCGACCGTCCAAGGTACTTGTAATTGGGACCAAGGACGTTCCTTCGAACGTCCAAGGCACTTTGTGTTTGGGACCAAGGACCTTCATTCGACCGTCCAAGGCACTTTGTGTTTGGGACCAAGGACCTTCATTCGACTGTCCTAGGCACTTTGTGTTTGGGACCAAGGACCATTCCTTCGACCGTCCAAGTCACTTGAAGCTGTTCCTAATCCTTCAAAAGGTGATGTTGGAGTTTCTCGCATTAACATCAGCCTCCCAAATACACCATCAGATAGCGAGTTTGTAGATATGTCTCCTAGAACACGGAATGTGGGTATGTCCCCCCCTTTTTTTTCAATCTCTCCTTTTTTTATCTCTACTTTTTTTGTATGTTTTCCAAGTATTCTTGAAGGATTGAATTTCTTTATGAATTCAAACTCTTTGCAAGATTAGAGTGACGAGAATGATGGGGGAATTGGTGCGCTTCAAGGAATAGATGGTACTTATGACTTTCACGATCCACCTTGTAAACACCCGAATACTATGAATGAAGACATTTTGGCGTTCAATATAGATGCATTCTAAGATGAAGATGAAGTGAATTCTGAGACTGCAAGCTAATATTTTAGAGGTCAATCAAGGAGATCCAGCTACTACCCCTTCATTGGCTTTGGTTAACATTCCGCCTTCGGAAACAAATAATCATCAGGCAGCTCCAATTTGTTCTTTCATGGCTGGTCCCCACTTGGGATAACTCAAGAGTCTCCTTACTTGAAGGCTGCTTTGCAAGAAGCGATGACCAATTATTTTCAGAAGTGTTTTAGGGATGTCTTGAAGCATGTGTTTTCCAACATCCGCTCTTGGTGGGATGAGAATAATTTAATTCTTCAAAACGTGATTACCAGCTCATTCTGCACAGATCCGGCACCCTTGATAGAACGTGTTTCTTAAAGAAGTTGACATCTATTTATATAAAATGAAGCATAACTTAGAGTTTCCAACTACCGAAGAGAAGACTGAGAAGTTTAAGTTTTTGAATATTCAGTTGGAAGTGGAGGATTCCACTTGTTCGTCATTGGACGGTAAAATTAGTCAGCTAACTTTCGAGCTGGACAGACTCCGCGATGAACTTCAGACCCATCAGGAATAGAAGAGCATGCTTGAAGCTGCAAAGGCCGCTTTAGAAGAATCGCCGACTAGAGATGTTTCAAGCGTAGAATCCATTGACCAGAGAAGGAAGACCCTCGAAGATAGTTTCCTGCAAGTGATCAACGGCAGTGATTTTGATAGATTTAGGAATTTATGATCTTTTAAGACCATATGAATTTTGATTTTTTTTATCGTTCTTCGTCTTTTTACGATGAACGTTTTCTTGTTTCTTGTGCATTTTTTTACTGCAGAAAATGGTAAACAAATTGAATGAGTTTATTATTTGTGACTGAACTTGAATTTATAATTTATTCAAGCTACTTAAGTACCCAAACGAGATCAAGTTGAACGTAGTTCGTTACAAGAACAAACAAGTTTTTTTTTTTTGGGTGGGGGCCGTTCACAGTTTAGCCTCTTGCCGGCCAAGAGTAATATAATGAAAAATAAAATAAAGAACTTCAAGCGTAAAAACGCTTTAGAAACTTTCCATTGATAGGTTCGATTTGTAATCCATCTTTGTGACGATCTTGTATGCTCCGTTAGCGAATGTATGAGTGACGACAAACGGATCATCCCATTTAGGTTAGAATTTGCCCCATGTTTTTCTTGTGATTATGATTGGTCTGCGTACGCAAAGTACCAAGTCTCCGACTTGAAATGATATTGGTCGCACATTCTTGTTGAAAGACTTCGCCATCCGAGCTTGATAACATTTCAAGTGCATTTGTGCCTCTAATCTCTTCTCATCCAAAGCTTCTATCTCCTCCAATTGAAGAATGACATTTTCTTCTATCGTCAAACCTTCTTGGATAGCAATTCGAAGTGATGGAATTTGACACTCCAAAGGAAGTACAGCTTCCACTCCATATACTAAGGTGTAAGGAGTGGCTTGTGTTGGAGTTCGATAGGTGGTTCGATAAGCCAATAAGACTTCACCAATTCTTTCATGCCAGTCTCTTTTTGATTTGGAGACAACCTTTTTCAACAGACTGCATAAAGTTTTGTTGAATGCCTCCGCTAACCCATTAGCTGCTGCATTGTACATGGATGAGTTGTATTGTTTGAATCCAAATTTTGAGCATAAATTGTTTAAATGGCTATTGCAGAAGGGCTTCCCATTGTCAATGATGATGTATCGTGGGACCCCGTACCGATAAATGATTTGGATACGAATGAAATCTGTAACATTTTCTTTATTTACTTCTTTCAATGGTATGGCTTCAGCCCACTTAGAGAAGTAGTCGGTTCCAGCAAGGATGTATGAGTGTCCAGCTGAAAACTTTGGAGTTATTTGTCCAACTACATCGAGACCCCATTCATCGAATGGCCATGAAGCTACTATCGGATGTAATGATTCCGAGGTTGATGGACGAAGTTTGCATGAACTTGGCAAGCTTCACACTTCTTTGCATAATCCATGGAGTCTTGTACCATAGTCGGCCAGTAGTACCCCATCCTCTTTATTTGAAAATGGAGTTTGGGTCCAGACTGATGAGCAGGACCGATTCCAGAGTGGGCTTCTTCCATGACATGTGGTGTTTCATCATTACTTAGACATCGGAGGAAAATCCCATCGAATGATCGTCGATAAAGCGTTCCCTTATAAAAGATAAAACGGGGTGCACACCTCTTGATTTCGATTTTTCGTCGTGGATTGTCTGCTAGCTTTTGATGTTGAAGGAAATCAATTATTGGCTGTCTTCAATCTTCTTTTTCCTCATCTTCGATCACTTCAACGCTGTTGTTTTCTTCCATATCACTGGGTACCAAGGACGGAAGCACCCACCTTTGAGCAATTGATACAGAGTGAAAAAAATCTTCAGCTGACCTGGCTAGAACAGCAGCCAAATTAGCTAAGGCATCGGCTTCCCTATTTTCAGCCCTAGGTACGAATTTGATTTTTAACAAATCAAATCGCTTCACAAGCGTTGATGCATATTCATGATATGGTTTCAAGTCAGAATTACGGACTTCGTACTCAACTAAGAGTTGGTTGATTATCAATTTAGAATCCCCAAAGACTTCTAGCTGATGAATATCCATATCTATAGCTATCTCTAAGCCAATGATAAGGGCTGGATATTCCGCCACATTGTTTGAACATTTCTCTATTAAAGTAAACGAGTACGGCATGACAAGATCATGGGGAGTGATAAAGATAACTCCTGCTCCTGCTCCTGCACCATAACTTCGGGCTGCCCCATCTAAGTATAGCCTCCATGATGGTATGATTTCAGTAAATAAAACTTCTTCATCTGGGAGGTCTTCTTGCAGTTCCCATTCCGCTGGAATTGGATGGTCAGCCAGGAAATCTGTCAAAGCTTGTCCTTTGATGGCCTTTTGGGGAATGAACTTGATGTCGAACTCAGACAATAACAATGCCTATTTTCCAATTCTTCCAGAGAGAATTGGTCTAGACATTATGTACCTTAAAGGATAGCATGTAATGTCTCAATTTTTTAGCCGCGAAGATTAATACAAGGCATATTTTTCTCAATAGGTGAATACTTCATCTCGGCATCTACTAGTGTCCGGCTCAAGTAGTAAAGTACATTCTCATTTCCTTCATCATTGGTCTGGATGAGAAGCGCTCCTAGAGAACATTCTTGTGCTACAACATAAAGGGTTAATGGTTTCCCTGGGACCGGAGCTGCAAGTACTGGTGGCCGAGACAAATATTGCTTAATGCTTTGGAAAGTACTTCGATAAGTATCATCCCATTCAAATGGTACATCTTTCTTCACCAATTTGTTGAATGGATGGCAATATTCGGCAAGGTTAGAGATAAATCTCCGAACGTATGCGAGTTTTCCTTGGAGACTTTTCACCTCATGCACATTTCTTGGTTCTGGCATGTTTATTATAGCTTCGATTTTTTATTGGTCTATTTCAATGCCCCTATGTCGAACAATGAAGTCGAGAAATTTCCCAGATGTGACACCAAATGCGCACTTCAGTGGATTCATCTTTAATTGATGTCGTCGAAGCCTTTCAAAAACGTCACATAGATCTTGTAGGTGATCACCTCATTTTTTTGTTTTAACGACATGTCATCTACATAGCATTCTACGTTCTTATGCAGCGTGTCATCGAAGATCCTTTGCATTGCCAGTTGGTAGGTTGCCCCAGCGTTTTTCAACCCAAATGGCATAACTTTATAACAATAAATGCCATTAGGGGTGCGGAATACTGTGAGTTCCTCATCTTTCGGATTCATGCGTATTTGGTTGTATCCAGAAAATCCGTCCATGAAAGATAAGATTTCATACTCGGTAGTTGCATCCACCATCAACTCTATTATTGGAAGCGGAAAATCATCTTTGGGACATGCTTGATTCAAATCAAGAAAGTCAACAAAGACTCGTAATTGTCCATTTTTCTTTTTGACGGGGACACTATTCGTGATCCAAGTTGGGTATTTGACCTCACGTACGAATCCAGCTTCAATTAGTTTGTTGACTTCTATTTCAATTTGAGGAACCAATTCTGGTTGAACCTCATGCCTTACTGCAAGGTGATGTACTACAACTTTTGGATCTAACCCCGACATTTGTTTGTAAGACCACACAAATACGTCTTTATATTCTTGAAACAAGCGGACGTATTCTGATTCCTCTTTTTGACAGAGGAGAGCACTTACAAACACTGGTCATGAGTCTTCCTCAGTTCCTAAGTTCAATTGCTTTAAGTCATCCACCGTAGTTTGTCCCCCTTTCTCAAATGTAGGTGGGGCCGACTTAGGTTCGTCTATTGTGGTAGAGTTTTCAGACTCATGTTCGGGAGCTTCTTCAAAAGCTATTTGATTAACAGAGACTTCTTCTTCATCCTTATTATTGCTTAGAGAAGGGCAGGCTTTTTGATGTTTTCGTCTTCTCCTTGATCGTTGAGGCTTTGGACTTAACTCAGAAGTTTTAGTTCCAAGCTGAGAAAAAGCAGATTACCTTTCAAATGATTTATGAGGAGCTTGTGTGTCATCGCCAATTTAGGTAGAAGAAGAAGAAGGAACTTCACTTAACCTTTGGAAGACAGAAGCTTTAACTTTTACATCAACCGTTGGGGAGGATTCTTGTTTTAACCTTTTAAAAACTGAAACTCTGGCATTCTTACTTTCAATTCGATCGAACACCGAAAGTTTCGACTGTTCAGGTTTTTCTTCTGCAACCTCGTAAATTTGAATCATGATTAGGTTTGAGGCAACCATTTTGACCTTAATCTTTCTCGGTGGATTTGGATCGTATCCCAAGCCATACCTGGGTTGTGACATGAGGGTTCCATCAAAATGAGAAGAGAGACGCCCACCTGAAAGAACAGCATCAAGATCACCTAATTTATGAGGCTCTCCTTTCCCAAATCCAGCATTCTCAAGTAGCTTTTTGGCTTGAGGATTATAACATCCTTTGAAAGTCTGTTTTGGTTCATCGGCTCCAGTCTTGTCTTGTTTGGATGAGCTAGCAATACTAAGCTTTGATATGTCTAGAACAGATGTCGAGGCTTCCGACGATGAACTGCGTTCTCCCGGGACTCCCATGAATTGATGAGGTAGGAACAATTTCAGAATGTTAGGTATTGGAAGAGTTAACTCTTTTCTCAATACGTCAACGTCAGTCGATTCTGTTTGAGGTTTTTTACCTTTAGAGAATCCTTCAAACATAAATTTTGATTTACTTTTGACGAGCTGATGAGACTGAGCAGAACTTAATGTATCATCATCATTTGCATTTCTTTTAATCTTAAATTCGGACATGGTCAATCCTGCAGAATTATTTTCTTTGTCTCCCCCATAAAATTTTGTATCAGCAAAATGGGATTCTTCTTCGAGGAAGGGTTTGGACTCAGCTACTACACACTTGACTTCTCCGTTTCGATTATATTTGAAGTATTGGTACCAAGTCGAAGGTACTACTCCAGTTTCATGCAGCCAACACATCCAATGAGTAACTCGTATGATGTTTTAGCATCGATGACATGGAAGAGAGCCGAGAAAATTAACTCCCCTATTTGCAGCTTCAAACGAATCATGTCGATGGCTCGCTGACCTTTCTGGTTGAATCCTTGAATCATGATCTTGCTTTTGGACATATCACCAACACTAATCCCAATCTCCCTCATCGTTTTGACTGGCATGATGTTCACAGTAGATCCACAATCAATCATTATGCGATAGATCTTGCATTCTCGAATCTGACCACTAACATAGAGTGGTCTGTTATGTAAACGAGAGTCCAGTTGCAAATCTTCATCGTCAAATGTGATGGTGGCCATACAGTCTTGTCGAGTTGTGGATCCAATATGCTCTAAGACTTTGCCTTCGTATTCTTCCGGATCTATCAACGCTGTGATTAAAGCCATTCGATCATCGAAAAAAAACTTAAAAGACTCTGCTAAACTTGTATTAGAAAGAATATTATTGAGTCGTGAGATAGTTCTCTTCTATTTTGAACTCTCTTTTGACCCTTTCCTTGCTTTGCGTTTCCCCTCCACGTTGATAACATTGGAGGTAAAGCATTCATTGTTGAAGAAGCCCTTGGGAAAATAATCACCTTAGGTCGGTAACCTAGAAGGAGCAAGTGAAGCGACTTCTACTCCCGTTGATTTAGTAGAGACTTCTGGCCTAGCTGTAGGCTTTCTTCTTTGGTTGTTTCTTGGCTTCTGTTTTTCGTCACTAGGACTTGGAAGTTGCGAAATTGTTTGATGGCGCCTTTTCATAAGGGTCCATTCTTCCAAATTTTCTTCTAGTGATGCTTTTTCATTGGGTTGAACTTTCATGCCCAATGCCCCCAGTTTCGGTCCTGCAAGAGATGTAGAAGGTGATATTTTACCTGTTTTGTTTGAAACTTGGTATTTCTCCTTCTTACTTATGAAGGTAGACCAACCATCACCGATCCCGTCTTTGGACTTCAACCGTTGGGCTTTCTCCCGTTTCAAGTTTGATCTTATTTTCTTTATCCATGCGAACAATAAGATCTTTCAGCACAAAATATTTTTCAACCGGATGACTGATGATCCTGTAGAATTTACAGTATTTAGGATGATTGACCCTACCAACTTCCTCCGGTCTCTTTGGAGCTGGTAGTTCGATTATCTTTTGTTCGAGAAGTTGGACCCAGAATTCCAGGAACTTCAGAACCTAAAAATAGGTATTCCTTCTCTTCAAGTTCTTTCAGAGTCACCTGACCTCTGCCTTGGATCAGTCCTTTGGTAGGTCTGAACTCTGGCTTTGGTTTTGGTCTTGTGTTTGATTTCGACCCTTGGAAGGCTATCTTTGTAGGGATAGTGAAAATTGTCATTACCTCTTTGGGTTTACCTGTCTTGACATCCTTCCTTACCTCTTTCTTGGGGTCCCACTTGCCACGTGAATCACTTGGTAAATAACTCCCACGTCTTGCAATTTGGAGTTCCAGGTTATGGGCACGTGTCGCTAACTCTTCAAAGGAGTGATGCATATTTGCTTGGAGATTGTAGAGTAATCCCTAATGCATGCCTTGCACACACATGTCAATGGAAGATGCTTCGTTTATTCTTTCCTTGCAATTGAGCACGAAGTTCCTCCAGTGTTCAATATACTCTACAATGGGCTCTTCTTTGCTCTGCTTCATTCGAGCAAGTTTAGGAAGGCTGACAGTCTGCCCGGTGCTGATGAAACGTGTTAGGAATTCTCTTTCAAGTTGATCCCAACTATCAATTGACCTAGCCTGTAAGTCGGTATACCATTCGAATGCAGCATCCTTAAGGGAGCACACGAACTGTTTCACCATAGTGTCATTGTAAGTACCTGCATTGTTACACGTCTCAATGAAATGAGCAACATGTTGATTCGGGTTGCCCTTCCCATCAAAACACTGGAATTTTGGAGGTTGGTAACCGAGTGGCATCTTTATCTCGTCGATTCAACGGCTATAAGGCTTGGCATACACCAATGAAGATTGCATTGAACCACCATACTGGGCACGAATGGTGTCTGCAATCATATATTGGAGTTGGTGGACAGATAGAGAGCCAACAGAGAGTTGAGAAGTGTCATACAAAACATTTTGAACAACTGTTCGATCATGTATGTCTTGCTTCTGTTGGCATTCTTGGACTTCCAGATCTTTAGCTTTGGAAGATCTCAAATTTTCTTGATCTTTTTTCGCCAGATTTTGCAGCTCTAGCTTGTGCATGAGTGTAGCGACCTATGCGTCTTTCTCTTCTAGTGACTTCGTTAGTTTTTCAATGGCCAAAGCCATTTGTTGGATTCGATCATCTGAACTCGATGTTGCTTCTGTGACCATCATTGGCTCAAGCGACTCTTCAGACGAACTATAGTCTCCTCACCTTTTCAGAGAAGCGGTATGAGGGGATCCAGACAAAGATCTGCCACTGGAGAAAAAGCTCAAACGAGAATTTTTCGCCAAACTCTTGGTCTTTTCTGTTGAACGAGAGTTTGGTTTTGTGAAAACAATTTTCATTCTACCTTTGTTGGAGAACTTTTTTAGTAGTGGAACCAGTTGCGTTCTCCCAGTTTTTGTTCGGGCTCTGGTCGCCCGGAACAACTCAGCAAGTGTCTCTTCGAGATGAGTTATAGTTTGCTTCGTTTGTTCGTTTGCCATTGTTGATGTAGTTGTTGAAAGTTGAATATTCTGAGATCAAAAGATGAGAGGACAAGAAGGTCCCACTGGGCGTGCTAAGAAATTTGTACGACGAATCTTGCGTATATTAAAATACGAAAATCGTTACAAATTGTATTTTAAAGAAAATACAATACAAATGGATATAAATCTTCTTATGATTGCAAAGTTGCAATTAATCCTCTGATTAATGATCTGAGTGTTTGAAGACAAGGAGTCAATGACTTGAATCCTAGACTTCGAAATTTATTGAGAATTTGATTTGATCTGTCGAGAACTTGACTTGTTCGACACTTGAATTTCGAAGCTTGGATTTACACTTCGAAAGCTTGGGTTTGATCTTGATCTTGGTCTTGATTTGATTTGAGGAAGATTTTGATCTTCTTGAATTTGCTTGATTTGAAGAAGATTTTGATCTTCTTCGGGTTTGCCAGACCTTAAGTGGAGAGAATTTCTTCAACACTTTGTGTCTTTCTCTTCTACTTTTTCTCCCCCTCATGAAGTGAACCATTGACCTTATTTATAGGGAAAATTTGTGGCTAATTTTGGTAATCACCAAATTAGTTCAATTAAATTGATTATAATTGAATAATTATGGATTTATTAAAAAGTAGGGTGGGCTTTTAGAATTTTATGGGCCTAGACTTTGATTTAGTAAATTTAGTTGGGCTAATTATTTAAATTAACCCAACCCTTTATTTATTTATTTTTTTAATGTCTACAATGATAATAAAAAATTAGATTCAATCAATCAAAGTGTTTCAATGAAAAGATGAAAAGATAAATACAATGTAAGTTCAAAAATCTTCTCAAGAAATATCTCTCTTTTAATGGATGATTGTAATAAATTAAGTATTAAGAAAGAAATGAAATTTTTTGATGAATATGATGATTTTACAAGTTTAGTTCAATCAATCCAAATTTCAATATGAAACAGAAGAAGAAGAAGAAGAAGAAAATAAATTTATGCAATGTAAGTGCAAGAATCTTCTTCAAAAAACATATTTCTTTTTTAAGAGATAAAAAACTTTGATGAGAGAAATGATTTTCAAAGATAAGATCAATCAAAAGTTTTTCCAAAGAAAATAAATTGATAAAGATAAATAAAGAGTAAAGATCAAATATTTTATCTCAAAAGAACCTTTCTATAATGCTTTTTGAAGTGTCTTTTTGAATGTAAGAAGAGTTGGTATTTATAGGTGAAAAATCATCAAACATTCTGCCGTACCGAACGTCCGATATATACCAAACGGTTAACTAGCATTTTTGTCAAAAAATTAGAACGGTTGAACTTTTTACCATTGGAGCCAAAACTGCTGTACCGGACATCCAGTTGATCGTTGACTTTTTTTTTTAGATGTGATTTAAGTTCAAGTATCACTTTGAAAAATCAATCTTACTTTTAATAAAAATATATATATATATATATATATATTTTATGCAAGTGATATGAAAATAACTTTGTGCACCAAATGATTTTTGAGGTATTGGCATTCATTACTAAAGATCAAAGTGTTATACATTTACATATGATCGCGAAAGTCCTTGTTTTTTTAATCTTGCTTCAAAGTTTCTTTCATGTTTGGCTCTTAAACTCTTGATCTTGGTCTTTCTTGACATTTGACTTTAATGCTTGACTTCGATCTTGATCTTCTTTATGAGCCCGATTTATGATATGTAGATTTTGGCAATACTCGATAGATTTTAACATTGAACTATCATCACTCAAAATCAATCGTTAGAAACAATATTAATCTTGTTTGTTATAATCAAAACATTGAGGATGAAATCAACCATATACAGTGATGAGGCTGAATAAAGCGAGGCGAGATCCTTGCTGAATAAAGTCATGTAATGTCCTTATGTAACTAGCAGAGACGATGCTCTAACGTAAGTAGCAGAGACGAAGTTTTGAATGTGTAGATGCTCTGAATGTATAAATATCTGAGACGATGCTTACTTATGGGCTCGCCATAATAAATCTGAATGTAACATATAGGCTGGCCATATAAAATCTGAATATAACGTAAGAGTTTGTCATGCTTAACTTATGAGCTTGTCATACTTAACTAATGAGCTTGTCATAGTTAATAAGTCGGTGAAGACATGGGTTCGCCATATTTAACCATTGATAGAGATGTATGAGCTTGTCATACTTAAACAATACTTGTGAGCTCGTCACAATTAATTAATTCGATGGAGATATGGGCTTGCCTTAAAAAATGCGAGAGACTCAAGACGTCTGAAAACAGGTAGGAACAACCAATATATCCCGGATATTTCTTTATTCAAGGAATGAGGACTCCAACATACAACCTCTTCCTTTATTTAAGGAACGCTGACTTAAACATATCGCCTCTTCCTTTATTTAAGGAATGAGGTATCCAGCCAAGGATAAGCATTTGGTGTTGCTGAGAATAAACTTCTCGCAAACAGTTCTCGAACTATCAGAGTCTTATAAGCGAGCCTCAAATAGACGAAGTCTTACAACCAGACTCAACGATAGTGTAAGGCAAGGAATAAGCATCTCGCGAAGTCAGAGATAAGCATATGGCGAGGTGGGGAATAACATCTCGCGTATAGATCTCGAACTATCGAAGTCTTATAAATTGGCCTCAGATAGATTAGGTCTTACAGTTAGGCTCGACGATAGTGAGAGGCGAGCAATGAGCATCTCGCGAAGCCAGGGATAAGCATCTGACGAGGCGGGGAATAAACATCTTGCTATAAATCTCGAACTATCGGAGTCTTATAAACTGACCTCAGATAGATGAGGTCTTACAGTTAGGCTCAACGATAGCGAGAGGTGAGGTAACCATCTCACGAGGCCAGAAATAAACATCCGGTGATTTTCCTCTTCATTTTTTAAAGAACCCGGACTTATAAAATATGCCGCCTCTTCCTTTTTTCAGAGAACGAGGACTCGAGAATACTATTTTTGATAATAAGAAATCCACGAGCTAGGGTTCTCTTGTGTTTGCCTTATAAATAATTCTGATCAATTTCTTCATAAGATTCAATGAACTAACAACAATAATATGACCACTCATTATATGATCCAACATCAAGCAATCTTTAATTTTAAGACAAACATTTCATCAAACAGCTTGCTTGCACTCTTACCAACCTTATTTCTCAGAGACTTGTTGCTCACCCACAACTTGACATTAGCTCCTCATAATATTGGAATCAGCAGACAGTAGTAAATAGAAATTGAAAAATTGAAAGATGCAGCCCCAAGTCACTTTGAACGTCAATTATTACAATAGGTTTTAGCATCCATAAAGTCCCAAATCTTTCCAGAATTTATTCAATTTCAAATCAGTAGTTGGAGTACCTTAGAACTTGCAGCCTGTTTGGATGAAGAGAAGGAAATTCTCGCCGGTTTAGTCACCATTTCACGTTCCTCTTAAATGTGATCCAAAATAAGGGGCTTCACAAACGGGACGAGCCCAACAAAAATCATAAGACTAGGATGCAGCCCAAAATGTACCATTGAACTATAACCATACCAATATGCCATTTCTCCAACCCAAAACTCTGGAAGAACCAATAAAGTACCATGGGCCCAAAATAAATAAGTAGAACCAATAAAATGAAGGGGTACTTACAAAAATACCCTTAAAATTAGAAATATTTTGAAAAATCATATGAAAGGTTTTTAGGAAGTAAAAAATACTGTGTAAAATGAAAAAATAACACAATGTCACTTTTTTTATAAAAAATATCACTTTTTTTTTAAAATGACACAAACTCAAAAAAAGTGACACATACACTCAAAAAGTGATACAAACTCAAAAAAAGCGACAAATATCAAAATAGCACCATCCATTTGTGCAGCACTAGTAACCACGTTCCTAAAATAATCAGCACGTCCAAACCAATCCATATGCTAATTATGTTAGGAAAATATAACATATTATTTCATTTTTTTATTTTCTTAAAAAGTGACCAAAAAAATTAAAAGGTGACAAAAAACTAAAAAAAAGTGACAAAATTTAAAAAGGTGCCACAATGTCACTTTTATAAGATTCGCGAGCAGCTTTGACATCCCTATATGGTAATGCATAAAATTAAGTAAGTGACATCTCTGTAGCACCTGTAGAATTTGTGAAGCTCGTCGATGCAATCTTCAAGTTGGAACCTTACGTCAATTTTCCATGGCTTTAAGTCGTCCATTATCTCAAGAGACTCGAATTCTTCTAAAATGGTGGGCAACCTAGTGGCCTAACCTTTCTAAGTTCCATTTTCAACAGATCAATCAATTCTCGATGTTCCCACAATGACTAATTTGTTTGCATCCTCAGAATTCGAAGTTGATGAATCTCTTGACTTCTGATTTTCTGAATTCTCATAGCCATTTTTGTGCACGGATTGCTCCTTAGTTTTCTTGTCTAAATCTACATTAAAATCGTTTTCAGACAGAAAACCAAGGTTAATGTATCATCTTCTAATTTCCAAAGCTCTTCCATCACATCACTGTCTTCGTCATCAAATTCATTTGATAATTCCTGATTTTCTTTCAAATCAGGCAATTCACCTTCTGAATCTAAATTCTCCTTTTCACCATCAGTATCCATCGAAGCATCAAAATCAAACTCTCCATCTGACAGGAAGCCCTCACTATACAAATCGACGAAGCTATTCACAACAGAATGAATATGCTCAAAACTTGTTGATTCAGATTCAAAATCAGAATCAGCAACCATGGGATTTTTCTCTGAATGGAACTGGACTTCATTCACAGATGGATGAAATCGACTCTTTTAGTGGGGAGTGTTTCTAAGGATGAGGAGTGGGTTTCAATCGGGTTATTTTAGGTTGAGTGAGTTAGTTAATAGTTTAGGATTAGAACGTAGTTTTTACTTGTTTAAAATGTTTAATTAGTTTTATAGGTATTAATCAAAATACTTATTTTTAGGGAAATTATAAAAAATCAGGGGTTTAAAAATTGATTTTAAAAAATCAAGTTCAAAGTTTAATTATTCAAAAATCAGGTATTTTATTTTATATATAAAATCCTAAATTTATCCAAACCCTAGAATCTCTCTCTCTCAACTCTCTCTCTCTCTCTCCACCGCCTCCAACTCTCACTTCCTCCCCCTCCACCTTGTAGACTGGCCCAAAGCCACCTTGACCCAACTCTCTCTCTCTCCACCGCCTCCAACTCTCACTCATTCTTCCCCCTCCCCCTCCCCTTCCTCCTCCCCCTCCACCTCCACCTTGTAGATTGGCCCAAAGCCACCTTGACCCAGCCAGTTCATTTTAGAGAAGAAATTGGTGGCAATTCGCAGCTTCTGGAGATTGGAAAACAAGTTGGAAGATTCTTTTGGCCCTCACTTGCCGCCGCAGACAACTCTAAATGTCGGAAAATAGTCCCATGGAGGCATCAAAAAGAGTGACAAAAATGAATTCCCTAATATTGGTATCCATATTTAATCTGAATTTTTAACCAAATTACATGGGAGTTCAGCAGTACATATTTGCTATTTAGCCTATTCTCAGGATTTTACTTTAGGCAGCTTTGTACCAACAGGATTTGCTATTCAGCCTATTCTCTGGATTTTGGTTTTGTGACTCAAAATATAATTTGTGACCTTAAAATTCGGTAATTGTGACTCAAAATATAATTCGTAACCAACCTTTTTTTATCCGTGACTTAAAAATTATATAATTTATGACCGTAAAAAATTATGTGACCGATTAATTTGAAAATTTGTGACTGTGTGACCTATAAATTTTGATCTGTGGCTAACTAATTTTGAAATCTGTGACCTCGAAATAATGTGACGTACAAAAATTTTTATCTGTGACCTAGAAATAATTCGTGACGTACAAATTTTTTGATATGTGATCGCGAAATAATGTGATATGTGACTAGTAAATAAATCTGTGACTTATAATTATGAATATGTAACCATTAATCACAAATTGTGTCTTTATTATCTTTATTTAATAAATATTTTTAATTAATTAAATTCATACCTGATTTTTGAAATTTTATAGCATGTTTGGTAGAGCTACTGATCAGATTAAAATTAAAAATATGGTCGTTGTTGGGTCCCACTCGTTTAATAAAAGTCAACAATAACGATTATTTTTTCAATTTTAATCCGATTTTAATATCTACCAAACACAATTTTAAACTATTTACCTTACTTTTGAATTGAGGTAAAGAATACACCTTAAATATGAGTTTTTCCCTTATTTTTATAGGGTATGCAACCTAATTTACTCTAAAATGAAGCATCAATGGGCCCAACAGATCTGGACAAGTTGAGGAGCAATGAAGCCAAGGATGGAAATTAGTGCAACCCAATTTTAAAATCTGCACTTCTTCCAACCTTTTTAGTGACTGAAAATAATTCATATTAAACAAAAAAAGTACCAATTAGCATAAAACTCTCTTTTTGCCAACAAAAAGGCCTGTCGTAAACCATTTGAATACGCTTTCATTATTATGTCTCCATCAAAATTAATGCGGATTAAAACCCGATCAAAGAGATACCATGGACCAGCGGTTAATGTGGTGTTGCGGGGGTGTCGATCGGGAGGTTGACATATTGGTGTTCGTCGGAGCTCATGGAGGTTCCGACAATAGTTCAGATGATGGACAAAAGCCAGAACCGGACATTTTCGTACCATTTGGTGCCAACGGTTGCTTTAACGGTGGGTAACATAGGATGCTTCAATCTTCATGCCTTGTGGTTAATTCATCCTTGATTTGAGCATTTCTTCAAGCATTTAGAGGACGGTAACAAAGGGTTGATTTGCAGCAGATTTTTAATTTTCTAGAGACCTTTTCCATAATCTATCTTTCCCACTACCTTCACATCAACTCAATACTCGGATTCTCAAAGGAATGTAACTTTATAAAAACAGCTCATACCATTTTTGTTGCTTTCGACAAAATTTGTTGCCATGGCGATGGCGAATATAACGATGTAGCGTTGCTTTGTTGCTCAAATTAGTTTTATGAACATGAAAGTGGCTACTTGTAGCAATGGGCTTTCCGGTCGCGGTGACTTCATTTTTTCTTTCAAAAATTGGAAATTCCAGCCCATTGCTGTTTTCTTAGTGATAGACTTTAAATTTATGATTTGGCTCCTCCTTGATTTTCTCTTCTTCATGTTGTTGAATTTGTATTTCATTTAGGGTTTATTTGTTCCAAAACAAATCTGTAACTATTGCCCTCAACAGGAAGCAAACTAAGCTTTTTGAATCAACCACCGGAGGATTTTTTTTCTAATTCCTCATTTTCTTGACTTTGGTTTCCTTTTTGTTGCATTCCATTTTTGCTTCACCTCTGTGATTGTCCTCCATTTTTTTTGTTGGTAGAATTGCCTGGAAAAAAAATTATCTTTTCCCGGTGGCTTTTTGGCAATGGTAAAACATGGTTAACGTTTCTGCACTAATTTGTTGACCCAAAAAATGGTCCAACAGAATCTCTACAACGTACCCTCCACATGAGACTGGGTTATCTAACCTCTCTAATTATGAAATGTAATTATGAAATGAATCTCACACACACACACACATATATGAAAGGTAAATGAGCATGTGGGCCTAATGAACCTGACCCAAGTTTAGGTCCAAAAATATCTGAATTGATTAAATATGTCCATTGTAATTAAATAGTCGATGTCACGTAATATATGAGTGTAACTTTTATGCTATATTGGATAGAAGGAAAAAAAAATACAGAAAATGAAACGCTTGTCATAAATTAAGAGGATGTTTGGTAGAAATTAAAATTGAAAATATAGTCGTTAGTGTTGACTTTTATTAGACGGGTGAGACCCAATAACAATCATATTTTCAATTTTAATTGAATTTTAAGTTGTACGAAACAGACTCTAAATGTTTTCTTCAATCAAACTATAAATATATTGAATTTTGAAATAGGTGGCTGTGACTATGAGCCATTATTGTGCAAATATTTGTACAGCAATGGGTACAATTCTACATTGTGGATGCACCTAGGCTACACGGTGCCGTGATTCATAGAAATACTAAGCCTGTGTTTTGTTTAGACAAAAATGAGAATTTTAGTAGATTTTGATAAAAATTGATTAAATGTGTGATTAAAAAAATTAAAATGGAAATGTTCAATTCTTTGAGGACGTAGAGTTTGTGGGGGAGATGAGGTTTTAAAGATGAGGGTTTTGTCTTTGAGGAATGATTTGTATATATATTCCTTCTGTTGTAATTGATAATAATTAAGATCAAAAACAAATTCTTGTTTCAGGTCTTGTTCAAGAAACAATTCTGAATCAAAAAAATATTATAAAATTTCCTATACACAATCAATAGATTATTCCAGAAGAACAAACTCAAGAAGCTATTATGGAAATCTACTATAGAAAGGGGAAATATAATTCTCAAGAGTGGATTGATACTATACATAAAGAGATAAAGTCTATGAAAGACAATGACATTTGAGAACTCATCCCATCACATAAAGGTGCGAAGTCAACAAGTTGTAAATGAATATTTAAAATCAATAGGGATTCAAATGGTGATGTTAAGATATATAAGACTCGTCTTGTTACAAATGACTTTATTTAAAAGGAACGTATTGACTTTAAAGAGACTTTATCTCTAATTTCTACGAAAAAATCTTTTAGAACTACTATGACATTTATAATACATTTTTTA
This sequence comes from Fraxinus excelsior, assembly GCA_019097785.1. Lineage (NCBI taxonomy): Eukaryota > Viridiplantae > Streptophyta > Magnoliopsida > Lamiales > Oleaceae > Fraxinus > Fraxinus excelsior. Next base: position 13,826,264 of record CM032624.1, on the reverse strand, counting down.
TCTTAAGCTACGTCGAATGGTTTACAAATTAAAGAAATTTATCTATGAGCTTAAGCAAGCTTCTCGTCAGTGATATCATAAATTTATTCAAATAATTATCTTGTTTGGTTTTGAGATGAATGTAGTTAATGGTTGTGTATATCACAAGTTTAGTGGGGGGTAAGCATATTTTTTTTATTGGATGCTGATAACATACTATTTGTCTGCAATGATATAAGTTTATTGCACGAAATAAATAGAATTCTGACGTGAAGTTTTGAAATGAAAGATCTTAGAAACGCCTCTTTTGTGACAGGGATACAGATACATTGAGTCCGAGGATAATTCTGGATTATTACAAAAAGTTATATTGATAAAGTACTTAAAAAACTTGGGATACAGGAATATAAATAAGGTGATACCCCTATTGCTAAAGAAAATAAGTTTAGTCTCAATCAATGCCCTAATGATAAAAATAAAGAAAATGAAATACATAAAAAAAATTAGTGTTTCAGCAGTCGAGAGTTTAATGTATGCTTAGATTTGCACACATCCGGATATAACATTTTTTGTGGAATGCTATGCAGATACTTAAGTAATTCTGGGATGGATATTTTGAAAATAGCCAGCGGGTTATTCGGTATCTATATAGAACTAAGAATTACACGATCACATACAAGAAATTAGACCGATTGGAGATCATGGATATTCTGATTTTGATCATGAAATATGATTGCAAAATCTTGTAACCGGGCTACACATTTTGAATGGATTGAAAGACCACTTAAACTATTCTGTGACAATAGCAGTCTTGTATTCCAACGTAAGCTCGATGATGTCAAAGTTTATAAACATGAAATTCCAGGAGAAAAATCAGAGTGATCAGATTTCTATAGAGCATATTATGACAAGGAAAAAACTTGTTGTACCCCAAGCGCCCCCCTAATAGGGGACGGCCATATTTCAATTATGTAAAAGATTTTGTGAAATTTTATGTACATATAGCATCTCTCTTATGACAAACTCCATGATTGTGAAACCACTTCCTAAAAGGTTACTACGCATGATCTTTCGTGAGCATACTGTTGTGTTGCATCATTTGATGATATGACAGTTTAGTGGGAGTTTATATTTGGTTGTTGTCTAATTCAGACACATCTTATGCTTATAGATATTCAAGTTATTCTGCAAAAAGAAAGTATTCAGTTTAGTTTCACCATAATTAAAGTTTTGGTTTTATCTCATTAAAGAATAAAGTAGGACAAAATAGAATTAGGCAGGTTTGGATCACACTACATATAATTTTTATGCTATACATCCACACTTGATCAATGTTGTTTAATTGTGTTGATATATTTGACTATTGAGAGTTTAGTTATGATACTTGTAAAGAAAACCACTTTGACTCTATATTGATATAATTAATTGACGTGATTGTTTATAGGATGTCTTTGGTCATGATAACAAAATATTTGAGCTGATAAGGTTATGCACATTTATAAGATAACATATGTGACCCAAGTGAGAGATTGTTGATAAATATTTTTATTGTCATGTTGGCTTATATATATAAATAATTGTGTATAAAAGTTATCTTAAAATTAATTCCGTTTAAAGTGGTCTAATGAAGAATTTAAGTTATTGGGCCTTGTGCTTCTAAATAAAGTGTGTGTTAAATATGTGTAGAGATCGAATACATTTGAGTTGTATTTGACAATGGACTGAATACATATGAAAATATAAATGGGGTTATGGTCCTAAATTTGTATGTGATTATCATTCTTTGTGTTATCTCATCAACATAATAATATAAGAGAAGAAGATCTAAAACCCACAATCAATAATAGAAAATTAACAATCAAGAAGAAAGAATCGAGACAACCAAGATTATGAAGCAATAAGCCAAAGTTAAGAACAAGAATTCAAAATTAGAAGAGTTAATATTCAAGATTAAAGATTAAGAAATCAAGCACGAAGAGAATGCAGTTAATCTTTAAGATTCTAGATCCGAAATCAAGGTCAATAATAAATAATCATTCACAATGAATTAAAGTATGTTCCGCATTTTATAATTCTCTCGGTGATTTGACTTGAGGATCTTGACAATAAACTAATTAGGTTTTCAAATTTTTAAGATTTAGAATTTATAAAATTCTAACATAATATAGTTATTAACTGTTAATTATAATTATCAAATTGGAGAAGAAATAAAATTCAGAATCCATTTGGAAAATTTTATAAAACAATTTATAAATAGGAGTACTAGTGGACCTAACAAAAATATGTGGATAATAATAAGTGATATTTATGAATGTGTACTTAAAATTAATATTTGACTTTCATTGAATTTAATCAATTTATAAATTGTATCCAAACATAAGCTAAATCATTCATAGATAATCAAATTTTATGGGTTGTTCTCTTCGTGTTTTAATTTTGTGTTTTGAGTTTTGAATTTATTTTGAATTTTGTGTTTTGAGTGTCTATTTTGAAATTATTGAAAATGTGTTCTTTTTGTCATTTTGAAAAATTATTTTGACAACACTAAAAACACATTTTAAAAATTTTGGTTTGATTATAACTGAAAATATTATTCTTTGTAAATTTTTAACTTGTTTTCAAAAACGTGTTTTCAAAAATAGGAAAAAGAACGCGTTTTCACTATTTTGAAAAATCGAAAACAGAAAACGGCAAAGAGAACAAGTTTTTAGAAATCACACGTTCGTTGAATGCATAAATACTATATTCATTTATTCAGTATTTATTTTTATCAATTTATAAATTAAATCGTTTATTACTTCTTTGCAGACATAGGCTTGACATTCCAAATTTTCTTGAGGAGACATTTAGGGACCGTTCTATTTGTGTTTCAATTTTGAGTTTTGAGTTTTGAGTTTTGAATTGATTTTGTATTTTGTGTTTTGAGATTATTGAAAACACGTTTTTTTTGTCATTTTGTAAAATTACTAGGTGCAAGCAACGTACAATGCACGTTTGCTTAGTTTATATTTAATAGTTTTGTTTAAAAATTAATTTGTTATTAATAAAGATGTAATTTTTTTGGTTTAATTAAATAATTAATAATGTAATGTTTATGTAATTGATAAATAATTAAATAAAGTGCTTCTCTCTGTCAACTTCAACCCAAAATCACAAACAGAAAACTCGAGGTATGTTAAGGGGTAAGAAGATGAATTTACTTATGCTCCGTTTGATTCTCATTAATGTAGAATGAGAATGAAAAATATAGCTGTTATTGGACCCCGCACAAGAGATAGAAAATTCAAAATTGATAGATTGATGTGATGGATAACGGTCATATTTTTCATTTTTATGGGTTTTTAATGAGAAACAAACGGAGATTTAAACTTTTTGCATGACTTAAGTCTTTCCTCTTTTTTAAATAATAATGTAATTCATTTTATCGCTAAAGTATGATATGTATTACGATAATATATGTATATTATGTGTTAGACTTAGAATTGGTAAGTGACGGGTAAATTTTCGAGGACGAAAATATTTTAAGGGGGTGAGAATGTAATACCCCGAAAATTTTCATAAAATATAATTCAATTGTTATATATTATATTTTAATATTTTGAAAGTTAGGGACTAAATGATACATTTATCAAATTATATTTTATTTGTGTCAAATATTTGATATTGATGGAGTTATCGTAAATATATGAATATTGGTATCGTTGGATAAATCGTAATTAGATACATAAATCAGATTTGAGAAAAAGTCGATTCGGATAAGTTAGCTCCAAGATATTTTAGTTTGAAGGAATTATCAAAAGTTAATTTATTATTATTATTTAATTATAATTTTGAAAGTAAGGGGGGGTGAAAAAAGACTTTCCGTTAAAACAAGAAATTCCGTTAGTTTTTCCGTTAAACCAACATATTTCGTTTAATAGCCACTTTTTATATATAGAAAGATTCTCAAAACGCTTGCTCCAAAACGCGTTTAAATTGTTTTCCATTTTTCCCATTCTCTAGCAGGAAAACGCCCCTCTAGAGCCACCGTCTTCTACCTCACAAATCGACCACCACCCACCAGCTAGACCACCAGATCCCAACATCATTCGAACCCCCTGACCTCTCTCTACAACATCCACAGATTATTTGGCCAAAAATCAACATAAATTAGCCAAAACAACTGCGCCACCACTCACTTTTTCGGCCTATAAACACCGTCATCGGCCACATTTCCGATCGCATACCAACACCAATCCACTCATCTCAACAAAGTGCATTCAATATTACCACGAGTCACCTTCGATTATCTCCAGAATAGGTTGATCTTATGGAAGCCACCTTCGATTATCTCCAGAATCGGATGATTTTATGGAAGCCGTCGGTGAATTTTAAAGCCATGGCTAGAGTCGTCTGGGGGAGGGAAATCGATCGATGGTGGTGCGCAACCTTCGATGTTGCCGAATGTTGAGATTTCGGCAGAAGCAGTTTGTGCCGAATCAGTTTTTGAGGATTTTTTTGATCGATTTTGGTAAATGATTGGATTGTTGTTTGTGTGGCGATTGAAGAGGGGATTGAGGACTTCACAATGGTATATTAATCCGGCCATTTTGGAGGAGGTTAGCCGGAGTTTAGAGGGTTGGAAAGTGGCGGTGGAGTGTGGCTTGGCAGAAGACGGGGAGACGTTCTGGCTTGGTTGTTTCTCGTGTTTTCCACATGCTCTCAATTTTGTGAAGCAAAACACCCAAAACGGCATTTTGGTCGTTTTGCGTTTTCTTCACAATTTTTTTTGTGTTTTCGAAAATTCATTTTCGAAAATGAGAAAGAGAACGCGTTTTCATCGTTTTGAAAAATCGAAAATATAAAACGACAAAGAGAACGTCACCTTATAATTCTCTCGAACAAAGTTGAATAAAAAAAATTAATGTTTGACAAGAATATTAAACTCCCAATTGGTAAATTTATAAACAAGAATAATATTACATACAAAAAGTATAAATAATAATGAGTATTAATTATAAAGGTGTGTTTAAAATTAATATTTGACTCTTGTTTGTGCTCTATTTTTGGAGAATGTGTGGTTAAAAAAGAATTTTTTTAAGATTTACGTTTAATATTATTTTATTGAAAAATATGTGATTGATAAAAAAGTGAGAAAAATAAATTTTAATTAAATGAGGCAAAACAGAAGCTTGACATTAACTTTATCTTAAGAGAAAAATTCATAAATCATACTTTAAATTTACACTATTTCAAAAATAACAAAACATCTTTCACATTTCAAAAATTAGATTTTTGACTTATACATACACATATAAATTCATATTGAAAAAAATTTATATTGAAAAATATGTGATTGATAAAAAAGTGAGAAAAATAAATTTTAATTAAATGAGGCCAAACAGAAGCTTGACATTAACTTTATCTTAAGAGAAAAATTCATAAATCATACTTTAAATTTACACTATTTCAAAAATAACAAAACATCTTTCACATTTCAAAAATTAGATTTTTGACTTATACATACACATATAAATTTATATATTTTTATATATAAATATATAAAAAGATATATATATAATTAACCCACCCATCTCCACCACCCTTACCATTCCGACGATCGTCCAGCGACCGTTCCGGCAACAACTCCGATTCCGGTGATCGTTTTCGATGATTTATTCCGTCGACTGCTCCGATCACAGATAACAAAATGGTTGGTCACAAATTATATTTTTAGTCACAAATTACCGAATTTTAAGGTCAAAAATTATATTTTTAGTCACAGAAGATCATACGAACATATATTTCCAAATTATTTCCGGTCACAGATAATAAAATGGTTGGTCATGACTTATATTTCTAATCAAAGATTACAGAATTTTAAGGTCACAGATTACAGACTTCTTTGATTTCGGTGATTGTTCCGATGATCGTTCGTTGGTCACAGATTTCAAAATTAGTTGGTCACATATCAAAATTTATAGGTCACACGGTCACAGACTTCCAAATTAGTTGGTCTTAGATTTTTTTCACGGTCACAGATTATATAATTTTTAGGTCAAAGTTAAAAAATGGTTGGTTACGGATTATATTTTGTCACAGATTACCGAATTTTAAGGTCACAGATTATTTATCGATTACAAAATTAAAACTTTTATTGATTACAACTCGATTACAATTTAATAAATTTAGGTCACATATTATTTATTTGACAAAAAGTAACCAATTATTAGTCACAAACAACCAAATAATTCGTTACGGACACTAGTTTAGTGGTCACATTACACCGTCACAACCCTACCACCACTGCCACTTGCGCATCCTCACCCTACCACCACCACAATACCACCACCACCACGAGAAACCACCATCTCCACCCCCATCAGAAACACCACCAACAAAAACAAACCACCACCACCATCACCTAGCCATCGTCACTGTCCACCGCCACCAACAAAAAAACACCACCATCGTCACTACCACATCGCCACCAACAACAACCTACCACCACATCATCGATCTCCAGCACCACCACACAAATCAGAACACACCGCACCACGACCACACATCACCTCCGCCACAGATCCACTGCTACAACCACACGTCGCGGAAGAAGGAGAAAGAGGAGGGCGCTGCCACATCGCACCACCACCGCACACAGATTCACGCCACCACCAACTATTCGCACCACAGATACCGCACCCACCGCCCACCAACTGCACACAAAAACCACGAACCGCACGGCAAAACCACCATCGCCAATCGCAAGCCCAAACACCCACCGCCAACTGCACCACCATCGCGCCAAAAAAAATGGAAAAGAACAACAAATCTACGTGCTCAGAGCATGGATCTGCACAGCTACTCCTCCATCTGAGCTCGGTGAACCTCCTCTTCGCCGTTCCGTGAAGCAGCATCCGATGTAGATGAAGAGATAAGACCGCCGACAGAGAGAGAATAACCTCAAACAGACCGCCGCCAGCATCCGTCGTCGTCGCCGTCACCACGGCGCCATGCACCAACTGGCCACCACAACCACGGCGCCGACACCCCTCCCACGCCGCAAACACCCGAGAGAGAGAGAGAGAGAGAGAGAGAGAGGGAGGAGAGAGTTCAATTATGGTGAAAGTCGAGAATTAGGGATTTAAAATCGTGTGGGGGTGGAGTGGAGTGGGGTGTATATAAATTAATTTTTGTAATGTTATTATCAATATTTAATTAATTGTAATAAAATCTGAATCTATATATAAAATATCTGATTTTCGAAAATAAAAATTTAAAATCTGATTTTTGAACTGGATCTTAAAAAGTAGGGATTCATGTAATTTCCACTTATCTTACCAAGTGGAAGCTTGATCACTATCACGTGGACTTAATCAAATGCTATATTTGGGCTGGGCCATGTAACCCGAGGAAATAGTTGAAAATACCCGGGTGACTCGGCCCATTTTCCAAAATAGCCGTTGACCAGTATTTAAAAAAAAGGAAAAAATTAATAAAACTTAAAAGTTAAGCATTTTCCCATTTTTACCCTCACACGTGACTTGGAAGATGAGAAAAAAATTATTCACTAACGAGGAGCAAGATTGACGACCAAAAAATTGCCCAAATTTTAGTAATTTGACATGTTATTTTACAAAGCATGGTTGAAATTATTAAATAAATAAAACATGTTTTTGAATTTTTGGTGATTATCTTTGAAGAAATTGTTGTAGATATTGTATTAAGGATGAAATGTGATTTGAGTGAGTTTTGGGAGGTGAAGATCGTCGAAAATGGCATTTTCCGACGACTTTGCATGAGGAAGATGACTCCCTGGCATCTGGACCCAGAATGGCCCGGATGCCCAGCCAGCTACCTAGATGGTTTTTTTTTTTCATATTAGTTTAAATAAATATTGTATATAATAATTATTTTATTTAAAATTAATTTCTAATTTTATTATTTAATATTAATTATAGTTTAATTTTTTAGTGAATTTTTAATTATTTATTTAATATTTAATTTAAATAAATAATTAACTTATTTAATGATGAAAATAAAAAGTTTTAAATAAACAATTAAATTTATTTTGTAAACAACTTGAAAAATTCACGAAAAAAGAGTTTGTAAAATATAAAACTTTATTTAGTTATAAATAAAAAACTATTAAATATTCGTTCGTTTATTTAATATTCTATTAATTATAATTAATATTTATAAACAATTATAAATTATTTTTTTACAATGAAATATTAAGTAAACAATTAAAAAATTTATTTTAAATTACTTATTTAATTTGTTTACAAAGAATAAAAATGAACAATTAAATAAATGATTTCATTTAACTTTTTATTTAATTTGTATATTTTAATAGTTTGTCAAATATTTAGTTACAAAAAAAGAGTTTATTTAAAAATGAAATATTATTTAATTACGAATAATAAAATATTAAATAAACAAAATAAATTGTTTATTTAAATTGTTTATTTTGATTGTTTGTTTAATATTTTATTAATAATAATTAAATATTATATAAACAATTAAAATAAGGAATTTAATTATAAATTTTTCTTTTACAACGAAATATTAAGTGAACAAGTAAAATATATATTTTAAATTACTTATTGAAATTGTTTATAAAACATTAAATTAACAATTAAAATAAATTATTTCATTTCATAGTTTATTTAATTTGTTTATTTAAATAGTTTGATTACTATTTAGTTACAAGAAGTAATTTATTTCAAAATAAAATATTATTTACTTATAAATAATAAAATAAAAAATAAAAAAAATAAATTGTTTCTTTGAATTGTTTATTTAAATTTTATTTTTCAAGTATTTATTTAATATTCTATTAAGTATAATTAAATATTATATAAAATATTAAATAAATTAATATTCAATTAACAATTAAAATAATAAATAATGAAATAATCAATTAAAAGTTAAAATTAAAATAATAAAATTTTATTTAGTTGTAAATAAAAAAAAACATTCAATATTCAATTGTTTATTTAATATTATATTAATTATAATTAAATATTATATGAAATATTGATAAAATATTCAATTAACGATTAAAATAAGAAATAATGAGATAATAAGTTAACAATTAAAATAATAAAATATTAATAACTCGATGGTTTATTTAATAATCTATTTATTAATTGTTTAGTTTGTTTAATATTTAGTTACAAAAAAGAGTGTAGTAATTAAATATTACTTAGTTATAAATAATAAATTATTAAAAATTCGATTGTTTATTTTATACTCTATTAAAATCAATTAACTATTACCTAAACGATAAATTATTTAATTTTCAATTAAAAAATAAAATAGGCAATAACAAATTAATCAATTAACAATTAAAATAATAAATAATTAAATATTATTTAGTTATAAACAATAAAATATTCAATATTCAATTGTTTATTTAATAATATATTAATTTCAATAAAATATTACATAAACGATAAATAGTTTATTAATCAACTAGCAATTAAAATAATAAATAATTAAATATTATTTAGTTATAAATAATAAAATAGTAAATATTTGATTGTTTATTTAATAATCTATTAATTTCAATAAACTATTACATAAACAATAAATAATTTATTACTCAATTAACAATTAAAATAATAAATAATTAAATATTATTTAGTTATAAATACTAAAATATTATTTAGTTATAAATAATAAAATAGTAAATATTCGATTGTTTATTTAATAATCTATTAACTTCAATAAACTATTACATAAACGATAAATAATTTATTATTCAATTAAAAATTAAATTAGGAAATAACGAATTAATAAATTAACAATTAAGAGAATAAATTTAATTATATTTAAATATTAAAATAAGAAATTTAATTATAAATCCTTCTTTTACAATGAAATATTAAGTGAACAATTAAAATATTCATTTTAAAATATTTATTGAAATTGTTTCTAAAGCATTTAATAAACAATTAAAATAAATTATTTCATTTAATTGTTTATTTAATTTGTTTATTTTAATAGTTTGTTTAATATTTAGTTACAAAAAATAGTTTATTTGAAAATAAAATATTATTGGGTTATAAATAATAAAATAAATTGTTTCTTTGAATTGTTTATTTAAATTTTATATTTCGATTGTTTATTTAATATTCTATTAATTATAATTAAGTATTATATAAATAATTAAAATAAGGAAATGAATTGTAAATTCTTTTTTTACAATGATATATTAAGTAAACAATTAAAATATTTATTTTAAATTACTTATTTAATTTGTTTATAAAGTATTAAATAAACGATTAAAGTAAACGATTTAAAATATTTATTTAAAATTAGTTATTTAAATGGTTTATAAAGTATTAAATAAACCATTAAAATAAATTATTTCATTTAATTGTTTATTTGATTCGTTTATTTTAATAGTTTGTTTAATATTTAGTTAAAAAAGAGAGTTTATATAAAAATAAAATATTATTTAATTGTAAATAAAATAAATTGTTTATTTGAATTTTTTATTTATTATACCATTAGATATAATTAAATATTAAATAAACAAGTAATAATATATTGATGAGTGCAATCAACTCATTAAAAAAATATCTTTAAAAAAAAAGGTTGAACCCTAATCTTAAGAGTCCCCCACCGCGCTGCCCCTAGAGAATCGTGGATGAGGTAAATCTCGGGATATGCCTCAACAGGCCATGATACAAAAGTTGTAATACCGGTGTCCACAAAGAGTCAAATTACAAACTTTGTTAAATGCATGAATCGAACCCTCACACTGCGACTGCCAACTCAAATGAGATTACCTCACTCTTGTCCTTTACACCACTAGGCTATGGCCCGGGGGCAACAAATACCTTTAAATCGTAATTTTTTGCTCGTTCTTGAGCACTTTTGAGCGTTTTGATGTGTGTGTTCATGTCGTTTTGTAGTTTAAATACATTGAAGAAAATAACGTATTTTGGAGCATTAGATGGAGTCGTGCGTGATCATAACAATTGAGAAATACATGGAAATAGCCAGAGTTAAACCACACCTTTTCCAAAATAGCCTTTGACTATTCAAAGGTAAGAAACTACCAAAAATACCCCTAAAAATAAAACTGATAACTAAGCCATTATAATTTTAAGAAAAGAACAATCAAGTCCTAAAAGAATAATAGAACTACAATCATGTAGTGTATATACTGTTGTAATAATAGAACTCCATTAGTGGACTCGAGTATGAGATAATGAATGATGTAAGAGGCCAGTAATCGAGCCTCATGTAGTTGTATAAATAGAAGTCTTTGAGCTAAGATAGAGGCAGAATGAGTTAGAAAAATACTTGAGCTCTCAGACTGTGAGAAAACCAAAACATTTCTGTCTTTTGATATAATCCTTGTACCAATTTCAGAATATCAATAATATTCCATTTCTTTTATAGAAGAACGAGTTTCTAAATTTCTATTCCCATGGATTCTTGATAGATCTAAGAAGAAACTTCTTCTTATTTTAACAACTAATACAGTTTTTCTTTAATTCAAATCTAGGGACTTGTCCTTGGAAACAATACAGTGAAGGCAAGAAGTTGAAATAACAAAGATCCCGTTAAAGCAAAAGGCCGTTGAAGGGAACCGTTTGCATATTCAGAGTCTGAAGGTCGCTCGATTCTAAAAATAAAGATCCAAATCAATTATCACGTTTTTCATCCAATAATAATAGCATTTTCATAATTTATTGGCGTCTAAGTATTCTAAGTACACTTGTATTTTAGTTTAGAATGCAATGAACGAACACGATGGAAATTAGAAGAAGAGAGCGAAAAAGACCAATATGGAGGAAAGTGATAGTTCAGGGACTAAGTAAAAATATTCTAAACTAGTTTCTAACATTGTGATGAAAATTCGAGAGTGTTGGAGATTAATTGGATGAAGAAATGAGTCAAATGGATGAAATATAGTCAAACATCATCATATATCAACTTTCAAGTTGAAAAGTTTTGCATCGATTTTCAGCTTCATATTGAGACCAATTTTTGACATGGAATACGATCGAATTCGAAGATGGTATCTGAAGAAAAGTTGTAGCCCTTTGGGTTAGCTTTTGAACGGCATTTTGATTCACCTCAATCGGATATCAGGAGAGAAAGTTATGGCCTAAAAATGCTGTCAAGCGCGCCCTCCCTAGGCTGCCAGGACGAGTGGGCCATCTGTGCCCAGACGTCGGGGCCCGATTTCACGGGTAAGCTTTTCTTAGCACAGAAAGGGGACACCGTACGGTAATAGTCTGCTCCACTAGACTACCTTTCGCCTTCTCTCGATCGCATCGGGACGAAAGTAAAATTTGATCACAGTTTAAAGAAAGCTTGCAACATGAAATTGAAATTCATTGAAAGAAACTTGATTATTGATAGCTTGAAAGCTGAACATTACAATAGACGAAAGCAGAAAATTACAATGGCTAGTGTAGGGGGAAAACACTAGTAAGCTTGAAAATATTTGAAAGACCAATACCCCCTATAATAGATTTCGGAACAAAAATCCAAATGATGGGAGTAGACGTCATTTGGCTCTGGAATCATACTTTTTCTTTTCTATTTTCTAACTATTTTACGAATTAAATAAACTATTTACAACACGGGGCTTAAGCAAAACTGCAGCCCGTGACATTCTCCCTCATTTATTTTGACGATATCCTCGGAGCCATTGAGTATTCTTCTCGCTGTTGCATCCGCTCCATTTGACCAAGTACTCTCGAAGATATTTCCTAGAAGCTCGAGTAGTTTGGTAGCCAAGAATCTTTTCAGCAACCTTTATTTCTGATTGTTTCACTTTAAGCACTGGTTGCTTCAAATCTGCAGACTTTTTGTACTGTTTCTGATTGGTATCTGCAGTATGGAGGAGTAACGGTTGCTGGCTAGTAGTAATTTCAAAAGGACTCTCATTGAGAAAAGACCTCTTTTGAACATTGAAACACATCTGAGCCACCTCCGAAGGTTTCATCCGAATTTCATGCGAAGCAGAGGTAAAGTGCTGAAAATAGTCTCCCAGCATAGAATTGAATTGCTCTGTCTGTCCGTCTGATCTTCGGTGAATAGTAGCATTCATGCTCAAAGTTGAACCAAGAAGTTTGAACAACCCGGTCCAAAATATGCCAATAAATCGAGAATCTCGATTATTGATGATAGGGGATCCCCAGTATTTGACAATAGGTTTGAAGAAGATTTGAGCTGTCTCTTCGACTGATACATACTTGGGCGCTGTGTTGAACGTTGAATCTTTAGATAAACAGTCCATTCTGATGATGATAGTGCCAAAGTCTCCAACTCTTGGCAATCCACAAATGTAGTTCGTCGATCCACTCTTGACTGATTCATTCAGGATGGAAAGGGGCCCCAGTGAGCCTGCATGTTTCTGATGATCTGCCACATCTTGCTGACGAACAAGGCAAGTCTTCTCATAACCGACAATGTTGTCCCGCCTTTGAAGCCAGTAGTTTGTATGTTGTGGTAGTGCGGAAGTACGCTCCACGATAGTCCCACTTCCCAACACTCCTCCCTCTTGTTTCCGAAACTCTTCAAGTTTCGGCTGAGCCATACGGCATGTGCCTTGGTGGGAGGTTTAGCACCCAGAACAAGTCCAATCTTGCGATCAATTGCCCTCCTGGTTGGCAATTTATTTGGTAACATGTCCGACATGATGTCTTCGAATTCCTTAAACCCGTTGATAGGTTTTGGAGTAGAGCCGGCTGTCTCTTCGATTTCCTCTACTCGAAGAGAGCACAAAAATGAGAGTTCATTCCTCTTGAAACCCTTACTATATTGCATGGTCGAGATGCATTTCTCGCCCGTTTTCCCAACCTATGTAGGAATAATGAATGGTTTGCTCCCCATCATTATTAATGAGTCAGAATGCGGCAACACTGCTGTCTTTGTATCCCGAAGATATTCCAATCCGAGAATCAGCTTGAATAATCCATCTGAACATTGACAAATTTGTCCTTTCTTCGAATGGACCTACTTTAATCGGCACAGATAGTGCTATTCCCGCTATTGGTTGAGCAGCGGAGTTGATCGCTTTGACTTTCCCTTTACCTCTTTCCAGAACAAGTCCAAGCCGCTCTACTTCGGAACTTGCGAGGTAGTTGTGCGTGGCACCGGTGTCCAATATAGCCCTGATTGGCTTTCCATTGATCCTCACATCATTGTACATTAGGCCTTTAGCCTTGCAAATGCTAGTCTTCGATCTTCGACTCTTTCAAGGGAACTCTATCCCTTTTAGTAACTCGGTGCGATAACGTATTGCACCAATGCGAGAATGCACCAATTACATCTTTATCCCCGTCGGAGTCGGTGTCACCACGACAGCTAACTTGTCGGGTATTTTGCTTTGAACTCGAGCCCCCAATTGCTAGTTGACAGTATGCATTCACCATCCGTTTTTTAGGACACTCAGCAATTCGATGAGGTCCTTCACATAGAAAGCACTTCAATTTAGGAGTGACATCAGATCTGCCATCCTTTGCCTTTCCATGATTCCAGTCATTATTGGTACTGCTGTTATAGTTTTCTTGACGGCTGTTCTGATAGTTTCCCTGTGAGATACTCTGGCGGTTTCCTTGATAGGGTCCTCTCCTATTCTGAGAGTAACGCTCTCCCCCATTTGAGTTCGAGCTGGGTCTGAAAGGTCTCCTTCCACCTTCCACCGATTGACTATTTTCCGAAGGTCGATCCTCGCTCGATTCCGGTTGATAGTCACTCACACATTCAGCAGCTCTCATAGCTGCGCTCAAATCAATGACCTTCTGTCTCTGAAGTTCCGTGCGTGTCCACGGTTTCAATCCTTCCATGAAGGTGAATAGCTTATTCTTTTCCGACATATCTCGAATGTTCAGCATATGTCCTGAAAATGCATTCACACTCCCTGATGGAGCTTGTGTGTTTCAGTTCTCGTAAGACCCGACATGCCTCGTATTTCACATTCTTTGGGAAAAACTGAGATCTGATAGCTTCCTTGAGAAGGTCCCAAGAATCAATTCGGACCCTGTTGGCCTGAATATCAACGTACTTCGTTCGCCACCATAGCTTTGCATCTCCACCTAGATACATGGTAGCAGTTGTGACCTTTCTCGCTTCGTCCTTGATCGAAGCCGCAAGAAAGTATTGTTCCATATCAAACAAGAAGTTCTCAACTTCTTTAGCATCGCGTGCACCTTCGTAGGTACACGGTTCTGGAATTCTGAACCTATGCACCGGCTCTTGTGCGATGACTTGCCCGTTGCCAATCGCGCGTTGAAGCACTAGTAATTGAGCTCTCAACGCTCCCATCTCATCCTACAACTCAGGTATGATAGCAACAGCTTCAGTCATAGCTGCGCATGCCTCTTGGCATTCATCCAGTTGAATGCGTAATTCCCGATTTTCCGTCTGTGCCGCCTCGGCTTTATCCCCGAGGTTCTCCATGACAAAACACAACCTAGTGTTTGTCATCTCAAGCGCCTCCAAACGCTGTCGGGTGTTCCTCTTTTGAACATTTACCACCTCCGTGGTGTTCGAGGAATTTTGATCAATTTCCATAGCTTTCTTATCGAAATCTTGAGCCGCAGCTTTGATACCAACTTTCACGGGTAACCTTTTCTTAGCACAGAAATGGGACACCGTGCTGCAGTAGTCTACTCTGCTAGACTACCTTCCGCCTTCTCTCGGTGGCGTCGGGACGAAAGTAAAATTTGATCACAATTTAAAGAAAACTTGCAACATGAAATTGAAATTCATTGAAAGAAACTTGATCATTGAAAGCTTGAAAACTGAACATTACAATAGACGAAAGCAGGAAATTACAATGATTAGTGCAGGGAGAAAATACTAATAAGTTTGAAAATGTTTGAAAAACCAATACCCCCTATAATAGATTTCGGAACAAAAACCCAAATGACGGGAGTAGACGTCATTTGGCTCTAGAATCATATTTTTTCTTTTTTATTTTCTAACTATTTTACGAATTAAATAAACTATTTACAACACGGGGCTTAAGCAAAGTTGCAGCCCATGACACCTGGACGGGCCCGGACGTCTGGGTCATTCGGGCACAATTTTTTCCATCATTATGTCTTAGCATTTTACATATCGTAAATTTGTCTGTAATTATATGTGCAGATAAAATTATTTTTCTTGTTTTTGTTAAAAATGATTTTAGATCCATTTAAAATTGTAAATTTTTTATATATCTATATCGAAATAAGATTTCAATATTAAAAAAATTTACTAATTTAACCGAAGCAAATTTAAAAATACGTAAACTGATTCACACTGATTGTTGTAAATAATATCTTATTGTATAGCGTTTGATAAATTTATTTGTTTTTAAGTTTGAAGCAGGTGAAAAATGAAACAATTTTTATCTGTGTTGAAATAAACAGACAAAGAAAGTGACTTTGTTTTAAAATTTAATTGGGAATGTTTGGAATTCTTTATAAGTTAAAAATGATATTTTTGTCTTTTAAACAATACCATATTTATGTAATTGTATAATATTTTAAGGATATTTTTGTCCTTTAAGCCTTGGACAGCTATTGTGGTGAATGTCTAAAAATTTGGATAAAGTGAAAAAACACACGTTTGACGAGGGTAATTTAAAAGGTACTCCCACCACGTAACCCTTATTTAACAAACGTCGTCGTTTTTTCTCAGGTTAGGCAAATATAATTACCCGTAGTCTGTATCCTGCTAGGTTTTCGTCTTACCCGCCACCACAATTTTTTTTTTTATCGTGATTTAACTCTCCGCTGCTCGCAGCTCGCCGCCGTTTCCTCTCTACTCTTCAGATGGTACTTCTCCGCTTTCCTCTCTCTTCACCGTTATATTAATACACTCTTGTGTATATTTTGGTTTAATTTTTATGAATGAATGCAGGCGCCGAAGAAGGAAAAGGCTCCCCCTCCATCATCCAAGCCAGCAAAATCTGGTGGTGGCAAGCAGAAGAAGAAGGTTGGCTCAACTTATTACTCTTTTTTGATATGCATAGATTTAGATATATGTATATAAATAGGTAGATACAATGTTGTCTTTATCTGGATGTTTTCTGTGTGTGTAAATTGAGCAGAAGTGGAGCAAGGGAAAGCAAAAGGAGAAGGTAAACAATATGGTGCTTTTCGATAAGGCGACGTACGACAAGCTGCTCTCTGAAGCTCCCAAATACAAGCTCATCACCCCTTCCGTACTATCCGATCGTCTCAGGGTAAATAATGAATAGATCTTTTTGTAATTATAATTTTTGCATAGCTCATTCCCATGGATCTATGTTTATAAGTAATTGCTGTATAGTAAAATCCAGAAATACAGTAGCATAATTATATAAATTGAGTAGATTTTTTTACCAAATATGCACGCAATCTACAATTTGTGTCCTTCTCAGAAGGGATTACACATAGTATTTGCTGGTTTTAAAATCTCAATTGAAATAAGTTCTGATTGATACTGTGGATAGAATGATAGATTGATGCGAGTGTGGTAGAAGGATAAAATGCTAATCTATCGGCCTGTAACGCCTGTTTAACAAGAATCAGAAAATAAATAGGGGGCAGTAACTTTTTCTATCTGCTCTCTGTGGATAGTTATGCTTATTGCACGTGTACTTCTGCTGCTGTTCAATCTGCGAAGAAGGACCTTGGGTTCTTGTTACCAGTGTTCTATTTTTCTGCACTTACCTTGATTCGTACATTCAAGGAAAGATTAAGTGCCTGTTTGATGTAGATTTTGTGAAAAGTAATTCTTTTGCAAAATGTGTGGGTAAAAGTATGGGAAAATTATTAGTTCACGTGTGAAATAATTTTATTGAGAGAATATCTGGACGAAAAATGAGTTTTAAGGAATCTGTACCAATATGGGCTAAGTAAGATAGACACATTTGTAGATTTTGGAGGTGGGTTCTATTAGGTGTTGAGCATTACAATCTTTTCATTTCTGCGCCATAGCAAGTTGTTTTTCTTTTTCAGTTTTATTTAATTTATTGATTTTTTATACTTGCATATGTTTAGTATTATCTGCATAATTTTGAGATCTATTAATGATCTCTTAGCTTACCTTAGTACCTACCACATTTAAAACATTTTTCTTGTTATTAAGCCTCTGTTTGATGGGATTAAGATGAGATATTTAGTAGATTTCGATAAAAGTTGATGAAATATGTTGTTGAAAAGTTATGGATCCCATGAAATATTTGGTTAAAATTAATTGTTGACCTTGACTTGAATTAAAATCCGTATTTTAATTTCTATCAAACAGGGGGCTAAATTTATTCACATGCACCTAAATTTCTTTCCACATTGTATTTCTACTCCCTAATCAATTTCTTGATCTAACATTACAGATTAATGGATCACTTGCAAGGAAGGCGATCAGAGAATTGATGGCTAGAGGTTTGATCAGAATGGTGTCGTCCCATTCTAGCCAACAGATATATACTAGGGCAACCAACACTTAGGTGTATCATTTTCTTGCTTGGAGAGTTTGATATGAGTTTTGTTCTTTAGACTTGCATTGTGTTTCCTTGATCTTAAACCTATATATTTCCAATCAAATTGTTGATTGTCAGTTTTACCTGGTGATTGATTATTAACTGCACCCTTTAATCTAGTTTGGTCTATTGGTTCTATTCTTATTTCAGATTTTTTAGCTTGTCAAGCCACTGGCAATGAACTCGAATGTCTCTCGCATTAGCTTGTCTTGTCCAAATTGCTGATCAGTTGATGCATCACCATAGAAAAAGGTTGACCAAAATTTTTGTTCTTGAATATATCAACTGGGTTTTTTGATTTGTTCTGTGTGGATTCTGTTGCATCGGAATAAAATTACTCATCTACAGGCAGGCTTATGCTATTTATTTACACCAAAACCGACAGGAAATGGACTGCATTGAATCGAATCTTACCCATTACTTAATTTAGAGATTTAACACTTGGAGCCAATATTTGAGCAACAGATTGGTTGCCTTACACGAGTTAAGAGATCCATTACATCCACTATCATACTAAGAATCTAGTTATGTACAAATCTATGAACTAGAGAAACTGTAAAACTCATATTTCACCTAATAAACAATTTTAGAACAAGGCTGAAGAAAGATACGGACAGTTTTTAAGACAATTTATGGATATTAAAGAGTAGCGAAATCATCTAATCTGTGTAGTCAAGTACTGATCTCCCGTTCTTCTGTCTTTCCACAAGCCGGAAAAAAGAAAGATTATCGAGATGTAGATTGCCACAAGCATCCATCCCTATTTGCCTGTCCAAGAAACATGGCGGCATGTCCAGTACTTCCATCAAGCTTTTCAACTGATGCAACTGCAAACAGAATAAGCAGAACACCTACTTGTGGAACACAGGCTCTCAAACTGCATGATTTTCAAATTACTCCTATCTGTTCCACTGAGAAGAGTAAGTCACTTGAATATTCAGCACCAACAGGGTAAAGATCATCTGCTGCTAAGATTCTTAAACATGACACCAAATGCAGAATGTAGGGAGAATTTGACAATACTAGGCACTCTTAAGAAAGAAAAAAGAAGCAAAAATTTTTGTTTATTATACAATCCAGTCATATTATTGAGCGGTCTGTTGTACCAAACATTAAGTATTTTCAGAAAGCTCTAGTGTTCCAAGTGACAGAAGAACCTCTCTTTTGGAGCTCGCATGGTTCAAAACCATTCATAGCCTTCCCCATCAGGGCCATAGCAGCAATGCTCGGAAATTGCTTCTTTTGAAGGTCCTCCGATGAAAACTTTGAACATTGTGGTTCACAAATCACCACTGCATCAGGCTTCTTTTGAGGACTCCTGGATCCTTTGTGTAGCCACCTTTGTATCCAAGAATGTGAGAGCAAAAGTTTTTTACCATCCTTCGACAGGTCCATGAAAGAGGACTTGCCTTTTCTTGGTAAGTCTCCAATCTTATCTGACAATGTCAACAAATTCTCACAATGTTCATCCACTACAGGTTCTGAGCTAGTTATGTTATCTGTAATAATTCTACCGAAGAGCCTTTTCACTTTTTCGTGAGATGGGTTTTTGCCAAAATCTGAGCTCTTTGTGCCATGAGCATAGGAATCTGAAGCGCTCACCTTGAGACGTTTAACCCATCTGGTGGTTGGATCTGTTCTCAGAGAATCGGCCGATGAGATAATGTGTTTTGAAGTACTAGGCTGCTCAGCATGTGCCAAAAGCAGGTCCATATCTAAACTTTGAGTCCTCGAAGAGCTTGGCCCTGCATCATTAGACGAACTTGCTGCAGCTGGTAAGGTTGGAAGCTCTAAGTTCATATCAGGCAACCCAGTGTTCAGCCGTACTTTGCACGAAGCAACATTAAACCAAGGTGGTAAATTTGAGTCTATTTTGATGACCTACAACATCTCAAATGATTATGACTTGTATATAGTGGATGCCAATCGAAAAATGTATATTGCTGATCTGGAAAAAAACATGTAGAAAATGTAATTTCTGAAAATGGTCCAACATGTTTGGCCGAGATGTTGCTTAAAAGTAACTTTTAAACTTAACCAAACATGCTCTAATAATTATCAATAACAGGTTTCAGTACTCTGAACAAAAACTTTAATCGTGTAGAAGTCTGGCTGAAGAAATACAAGGACCCTAGTACCAATTTTAACTTTTTCAGAATCTGGATACTCTCCATGCGCTCTCACTAAGCCCTTGTTTGGTATAGATTCTTTAGAATTTATTTTTTCCCAAACCCATTTTCATCCACACATTCTTCCTATAAAATAATTTTGCATGTAGCTTTTCCCTACTTTTTTTAATCGCACACTATCAAAAAAATCATTTTCACAGAATCTTTTCTAAAAAGATCTACATCAAACAGACCCAAGTTAAAAAATAATATAAAAATTGAAGCAACCAGGTAGTACACAAAATGATCATAATTTCATTTTATTTTAATGACTAAAATTATTAGAACCTTCAATGATAGGAAGCCTCGACCATGTCAAACCCTTTCAAGCTTACTGTACGTGGTTTGCTCCCTTGTTATTTGTGTTGAAAACAGCTAGATCTTAATTTCCTCAATATAACATCTAAAGCAGAAGTAACATTATGCATTAAAAATTGACAATGGCCATACAAAAATACACGGTTCTTCGTGAAGCAAACAATGTTCAACACGTTTAGGATCTGACATTTTGTAGAATTCGTTACGGATGATCATGAAATATAAATAAATGAGAGCAAATTTCATAAGTAAACAAGTGGATACATAAATAGGTAGAAAAGAAGACGTGTTTAGAGTACCTTATTTGATGATTTAGAATTAACACCTGAAAGTGGATAGGGAAACATCTTAGTGAAATATGCAGAAAATGTTTCCAGATACACAAAAAGGTACTACCTAGAAAATAAAAAAGGATTACCCGAGAATTTTTAAATCAACATGTAAAGTCATGATTCGTAATTTATGCATACCAGAAAGCTCGTTCTTCGAGTTTAAAAAATCCATGTCCATTGTATCGGTTTCAGCCGATGAGTCATGCATTAAAACAGCTTTAGAAGCATTGACATCTTCAAGATTTTCTTTCCCTTCACTATCAGGGGAACTGCCTAGAGATTGAAGTTTTAATTGTCTCTGACTTTGACTAACAAACGGATAAACACTGTGAAGATCACTGGATATATTTCTGTTAGATTCGGTGAACACTCTCGTCTTTCTGAAAAACTCATGTTCTTTAAACGTGTTGACATCATTCTTTTTTGCGGTTAACAAACCGTGAGTCGTCTGAGATACTCCATCAATGGAATTCACAGCAGTGCATATCCTCGTTGTCTGAACATCTTGAACGTTATATGGAAACCTTTGTAAACCTTTCTCTGAAGCACTGCAATTGTTCTCTAACAGTCTGATTCCAGAATGATTCTGCATCTTGTGGAACCAATTTTTACCAAATGCCGACAAGTGATTGTCACTCGTGGAGGGAGCGTCGAGTAACAGGGATGTATTACATTTCCTCAAGCACGCACTTGTAAACTTCTCCGAGTCTAATTGGCCGTCCATTTTTCTTTCAGAAAGGAAAAAATCCGAAGTGCAATGTTGTTGCCCTAGTATTCTCAGGTTAGCATTTGGCAATAGCTTGTTGGAAACTAGAACGGATCTATCCAAGAAGGAGGAGACTGCCTTTTTTCTGTTGTCAAATCCATGTTTTTCGTGGTCAAATCTAGAAGGCACAACATATGATGTTGATCCACCAAAGTTGTAACCAATTTGTGGCCTTAAGGATTGCATATCATCGGCTTCTAGAGCATGTTGTGAGGAAAAACTGCTCCCTCCGTTCCTGGAAGGACCCTCCAATGCAAGATATTTACAACTCGATCTTTCATTTCTCGTATGGTTAGAACTCACTCTCAGACTCTGATTGGCTGACCTAGAGATGTTGGATGCAATCTCTAATCCATTCGTAGAATTATGACGTTCAGAATCCTGATGAATTTCCTGGATTCCAAAATGATTGGATATGCGATCATCAGGTTCAGCTGCTGCGTTAAAGCTAGTTCTCGTCCAATGAGCCATCCAAACGGATTGGTAAGACTGCATCGACTGTCTACTTTTACCCTCGGGATCATTGTACGATTGTAACACGTGATCGGACATAATGAGTTGGAATCCTTAACTTGCTAGGACCTTTATGCAATTTCCCTAGCAAAAAATACTAACAATTCAGAGTTAGACAACCGCCACAGAAGCATAACTGTTCATACTTTATGAGTGACTAAAAGCCACATGTCTAAACATTTCCTGAAATAAGTTAGTTAAAAGTAAATTGAAGTAACTTATAAGCTTACGAAACATGAAGTAAGGCATAAGATCAGATGTTCTTTTCACCTTACATGTTACTAAGAACATCAAGTATATAACAGATTTGAAAATAGTTGAGAACTCTGCTTTCTGTCGTATAGAATTAGAAAGAGTGCATCTATTGTAAATTCAGTTTTCGGTTACAATAGTTTTCAAATGCAAAACATCTTGAAGCAGAAAGGAGCACATCTTTAAACCACCTTCAATGCCTCATTCTATGTCTGAGCAACTACCTTCAACCCTAACCCCCCCACGTAGTCGAGATTCATTTTTCAGTTGCAGCTGAAGGTGTGTTAACCTGGACAATCCTAATAGATGGACAAACTCAGTGTCTTTGCTTCACTGACTACTTCCTCCAAATGCCCAAACAACCTTCTTCAATGAGCTTTTAAATTAGGTGATTCGATGCATTATCAGAGCAGGCGCAGTCTTTTGTTCAAGTCTAGTCCATAGCGC
Source organism: Fraxinus excelsior (assembly GCA_019097785.1). Taxonomy (NCBI): domain Eukaryota; kingdom Viridiplantae; phylum Streptophyta; class Magnoliopsida; order Lamiales; family Oleaceae; genus Fraxinus; species Fraxinus excelsior. The sequence goes on along the minus strand of CM032624.1, from coordinate 13,803,023 downwards.
GTGATCAAAATTGTGCACTTTCTCTTGACAGCTTAAACTTTTAAAAGAGGTGATTTAACACGGGTTTTGTTTCCTTTCATAAATGAAAAATAACATTAAAAATCTGACCAGAAATCTCTCCTCAAAACAAACATATATTTCCAGCTAAATCACATACAGATGCTCCTTGAACAATTACATAATTCAAGAAGTAAATATCCACAATCTTCGTTATAAAAAACCCCAAACAGAAACTGAAAAGGAAAAAAGAAACACAGGAAATGATTTTGTGAATATTTCCTTCGAGTCAACTTACCTCAACCACTGACCCGAAGTTGATTCAACTGGTCTGTACAAGAAGATCGAAGAAAATTTATATGTGCCACAGATAAAAAGGGAAATCAAGGGCTCTGTGAAAAGCCTAATATGTGTGGCCACGGCTGGCTTTCGGAAATATATACACATGTACGTATGTATATACAGGTGAAAGAGAGGCTTATCTGAAGCCGAGCTTTATTTTTGCTTTCCCGGTATTCTGATTCGAAGCCGACAAAGATGTGCGTTACTCTGCGAACTGTTTGAGGTTGTACATATATACAGTAAGGCGGGGCCCATCTGTTTTTTTTTTTTTTTTCCCTTTTTTTTGTTCAATTTATTGCATGTTTTATTTTCAGATATTCATACTAATTGTAGATGTAAATGATATTTCTTTTGGCATTTCTTTGCGGGACAATAAATTTGCTAGTTTTGAAAAAAATGAAAAAAAATAAAAAAAATCAACGTGTTCCATACTAAAATGTTTGGTAAATAAGTTCATGACTCATTATAATATCTGCTGAAACAGACGTCAAATTTTAATCACGTTGGTAAATGAACATTTGCTTTCGAGTCCACAAAACTAGATTGAAATAAGTTTCACTGCCTAAACATTTTCAGTTACCAATATGTGTGAGACTCGTAACTTATAAAACATGACTTATTTATCAAACATGCCCCAGATCAACAAGGTGCAAAGCAAATGCCTCTTTATTTAGGTTTGAGAAAAAATCAAGGTTTTGACCGAGTCAAATGTGAAAATACGTGTTTGAATTGTGTTTTTATCTATAGAGGAATGGGTAAAGTTCTGGGTGGTGTTGATGCCAAATTTTGATGCTTGATTTCACATTGAATAATACTATTTATCATTGTGATGATGAAATATCGATGATGTGGCTGTCTATGTGAAATAATGAGATTAGACAGTTTAATTTTTATGAGGAAGAAATATGAGAAATAATGAGTTGTCAATATTCATCAGCACGATGATAAATATCATTACTCCTTCATAACAACATTGTGTGAGATGTGAAGGAACCCCATAACGTTAGGGTGTTTTATCTCTTGCTTCTTTGGATTTCTTTAAAATAGAAGTTGGTTAGTGAGATGATAACAAGAGAGCAATGGCGGTTCTTTTTGCCTAATGGTCAAGTAAGCCTTTGATATATATATATATATATATAATATACTATTATAGAAAAATGAATGAAATTCATGTGGTTCATGTTGAAAATAAATTTATTTTTCTCCCTTTTGATAGATGACTTTTGGGGTAGAATGACTTTTTGATCATCTCCAATGTTTTGATTGTCTCCTAAACAATTTGTGACATAGTGAAATTGTCATTGTTTAAAATTCCATCTCCAATACGATGTGACATGATCTGAACATAGAAATGGAAAAAATAAACATTTTCTAACACTCCATCTGAATTCACGAATGCTAATAAATGTGTTGATCGCGTAGATTTATACATGATTTTATATTTATTTTATGGGAATAAGAAACGCACACATTATGATTGTATTGTAAATAGGCACATTAGAGATTAATTTTGGACTTTAATATCAATATCACATAAATTTAAAGTCCTTCAACACGTATGACATCTAGATAACAAACTATAGAATAAATTGGAGATGCTACTCATGTTGCTCTTCTTCTATTGTTTTATTGCTTGCTTCATCTCTCAAAACCAATGACTAATAGTTATGTGGACGTGGTACTCTTGACATAAGAAAATTCACTTGAGATTTACTTATTTAAGCATTAATAGTGTATTCTAGACCAGCACAATGCCATTTTTGGAACTTGTGCCAAAGTTACTACTTTCATGGCAATTGTTTGTGAGTCAGGGGTAAAAAGACAAATTTTTATTTTTTGGTTTATACTTGGAGTGAATTGTTCAAATAGGCACTAAACTTTAAGTCATGTTTTCAAAGGGTCACCGAGCTTTAAAAATCATACGAGTGATCACTGAACTTTGCAAAAGATTTTCACGAGGTCACTGAATTTTAAAAATCACCCCATTCATTACTAAATTTTGCAAAATGTTTCTACGAGATCACTAAACTTTGCAAAAGGTTTCCTATGAGATCACTAAATTAGTGACCTCTGGGAAACCTTTTGCAAAGTTCAGTGATGATTTGAGTGATTTTGAAAGTTCATTGTCCTCTTAGAAATATGTCGTAAAGTTAAGTAACTATTTAGATAGTTCACTCATAAAACCTGCAACAAAGAAGCAATAGTAAAAGATCCATTTGGTCACATAATGTGGTTTTGGTAAACAACGATTGATTTTTTAGAAAGTTACAAAATGCATTGTCAAATACATTTATTAATTTCTAGATTTTTCTGAATTTGGAACTTATCACTTAATAAGTTTACATATCGAGGCTCAATTCAATTAAGTCTGTAGAGTTTAGTGTCATAAATGAACTTGTATCCTTTTTGCATATGCGGGCACGACAAGCGAACTTCTACACTTCACACCAAGATAAATAATCTCTGCAAGTCATCTAATCAATCGAAGGCTTTCTTAAAGTGTTTTTGTCTTTTTGACCGGCACTCCCTCCAATAGGGTGCGCCGAGTATCCATTATGGATACCCTTATGTGCCCTCTTATGTTCTTTTAGTATTTTCCTTTAAATATGAGATATTCTCAACTTTAAAGAGTCGACCATTAAAATTATGCTCTTGAAGAGCCAAATTCATTCTCTATAATTAAATTCATTCAAAGAGTTTGTTAGAATACTTAAATATTTTTACTTTTTAAATTTATAGATGCTCTTAAAATTGTAGAATATAGTCTTTTAAAAATATTGAGTCTCTTGGAATGCTTTTAGACTACTATTTACCTTTTGTCAATTTATTATAGTAAAATATATATTTATGGGAGAGTTTTAACAAGAAATATATTAAAAATATTTGTGATCGAAAAAATAAATCCTTTGACAAGTTTTAACACAAGACCCCCACACCTCACACCCCAACCCCACATAATAATTGCCATTTTCCAATATCAAAATGATGAAGGATTTGTTAAGAGCCTATTTTTTAAGAAAATAGAATAAATTTCATAATAGTAAACTCAAATTTATTTTATTAGTAGAATACGTAATCATAAATAAATTTGAGTAAAAAAGTTAAAAATGGGAAGCAGTTTGACATTCTTTCATGTGGCAGCAATCTATACTGTTAATTTTAAATGCATTCATCTCACTAGTCATGTGCGGACGCACGGGGTGGCATGGGGTCCCCCAAATTTGCTCCTTTTTTAAACCATTAAATTTTTTATATTTTTGTTTCAATTTTCAAAGTCGTTATATGATGTGAAATGAAATCGAAATATTGCATTCTTAATACCATTTTGAAGTGCTCACGGTCTAGTTTTCTATGACGTCAATGACGTATGGAACGATCAATCTTAGCTAATGTTACGACTTGTTAAAGTAGGTCATTCAAAATTAGTATTTCGAAAATTTCGATAACATGTTAACTTTAAAAATTCTCCAACGATTGTAATTTTCATCATTTTATTAGAAAATTTTATATGGAATATGACATAAATTTTTTCGAAATTTTACATCTGAAAAAGTTATATCTCATGTAAATTTTCAGATGCAAGATTATAGGGGGTATGATTTTTTTGAACGTAAATTTTTTATTATAAAATTTTTCCCAACTTCTTTGCAAGTTTGATTGTGCCCCATAACTTTAAACTTCTGCATCGGCCTGGTCATAGTGATCATATTTCTTACACAAAGGATATCAAATTTGTTGTCAATTAACAATTCATGTTGTCAACTAACTGAGTCATAACAGTAAAATATCTTCAGATCTGCATGCGCTCCCAACGGCGCCGATAAATGCAATACCACTGCCAGCTCGGCTTGGGGAAACCGAGTCAGCCGGGAAAAAGAGAGGATAAGATTCATAAGACTAATCAAAGACACTTAGTACGGAGTTTGAGAATGAAAAGACATTAATTTGGGAACATTAGCTGTATTGTTATTTCTTTGGCAAGCCGAGTAGCCACGTGACCGAATTTCTTCTACCAGAAATTTGCACATGTGGCTGTCTTTCGTCCACGTCATTCTTTGTTACTATTACTTTTCAGCAATAATTACTAATGGCCAATCTCCACGAACATCTTTAATATTAGGGTCCGTTTGGGAGATATTATCACTTAGTGTCTGTTTGGGAGAAATTATTGGAGTGAGAATGAATTTTTTTTTTTTTTTTTCAATGTGGGGTAAAAAGTAGAAAAAAAGGTTAAACTTATTAGAGAAAAAAATTTAAACTTGAATGTTTGTTCAATAAACACAAATGTTACATAAACCCAAAGTTTTTCAAAAAGGTCGCATATTACCTTCGACTTCTGTATTAAACGATTATAGTATTTTGTCACGTTCTATCTTTGTTACTATATACGAAAATGATTTTATACAAGTTTTCATTCAACAGCATAGTTCTCATTGAAAACAAAACCGTTGAATATTCATTTTGGTTCTGCCAAACGTAAGTACAATTATATTACGCTATACGTATAAGGATGGCAAACGTATGAGATCCCCCCCCCCCCCCCCCCCCCCCCACGCAGGGTGAGTTGGGGCGGAGCTAGGGTAGGAACATCAAAACCCCATTTATGGTCCCGTGTATAAATATTTTATGTTTTAAATATTAATTGTCTTAAATATAAGTAATAAATATATTGTTACTTAACCTTTTTGGGTCATCTTTTATTTTTAGCTTATTATTATGTTTTTATTTTTAATATGATACTATTATATATATATATAAATATAATATAAAAATCAAATTAATTAATTGGTGTGTGGACACTCCACCGATGTCATCTCTATTATATGCACTTTAAAAGACACGGAAAATTTAATATATCATTTTATTCTCATTAACCGTTATTGACGAGAACTTTTAAGGGTCTCTTCATCTATTTAGATTGTAAATTGAACCGAACCTATTACATTGTATCCACCATACAAAATTTATTTGTGCAATACCCATAAATCCACAAGGTAATTACAAAATTCAGTTGATATTTTACTTTTCCAGATAGAGCATGGAGTTTTTCAAGATAAAGATTTATTTGTGATGAAGGGCATATTTCAGATATAGCATATATAAAAGGGGATTATTATGAATATAATATTTTAAATATTAATGACCCGTTATCTAATTGGATTTTAGGGACGACCTTGGATTGATCACCTACCCACAACAATCTTTCGTGAGCTTCATCTTGCCAACTTGGTTCAAGTACACACGTGAAAGTTAAGGCTTTGGATTTGAGTTGATACTCTTTATATTTTCTCAAGTCGAGTATTAGTTACATTAAAATTGTGCATTCACATTTAGATTGAGAAATAGATCCATTTGATTTACGGGACAAAATTCTTAACGTAATCGGGTACACTTGTGCATGACACTCTCTAGGAGTTGATTGTCGACAATTAGAAATGAAATATATCTTACCAAATTTTTCGAGCATCCTAGTGAAAGTTAAGGTTCCTCTTTCAATTTGAACCAAAACCGTTTGAGTAATGATATTTGTAGTCATTAAATAGGGCAGTCGCAGAAGCATGGTATGCGATTATTTGATATATTAATGTTATAATTTTTTATTAACTCATGTATCAAATAATCACTTGTCATGTATAAGTCGCCAATAAACGATTGAGAATAACCTTATTCAAACTATTTTGGTCAAGTCAAAAGAATGAAAAGAATAACTGAGAAGAGTAGAAATCTGTTAGGGGCCAAACCGTATAGAATATAAAGGCATGGATTAGTCTTCTTATACATTGGGGTGTCCATAATGGACACCCTTATGGACACCCCAATGTAACCATAGCATCACCCTAAAGGCATATCCTTTCTGTGACTCAAATCTGACCGTCATCACTCTCTCTCCACACGCATGCATTGGGATAGTCATCGATCTATACTCATTTTCTTTACATTCGTATTTGTTTATCGTTTTACATTTCAATCGAATCCGTGTAATCTCAACGCTTCTTGCTTCTTACCAACTAGATCCATATTCATTTTTCCGTCTCCGTATTTCCGGATTTTGCTCTCCACACCTATTGTATTGTCGCCAAAGGTAAGCTTCTATCATGTTTTGCAAAAAACATTTGTTGACCCTATTGCACGATTGTATTTGGAGATATCAATCTGATATGGTATACTAGAGTTTTTGATTTGGGACCGAACCCATATTGGATCTGTTTGCGGTTGTCGTTTACTTTAATGTTAGGGTGTATTTTGTGTTCAATTATTATTTTGGCCTTCTTTTGAGTTTATCAAGAAATGGGGTTAAAAGAATAATTCAAGATAACTAAAGTTCAATTTTTACTTCAGTAAGGACTTCGTTTTTGTCTTGAGAAATTGGAACTTAATTAAGTTAGAGCAGAAGTATCAGATTCGAGCTTAAGTATTCTGTTTAATGCTAATGCATACACGTGATTTCTTTTTTCCTCCACCTGTAATTTGCTTATTTATCAAAAGTATTGTGATTGTCCCTGTGTCTATTCTTTCCATTTGAGAAAATGTGTAGCTGAAGGTAATTTTTTAGTTGATTACTTGAAAGAGCTTGTGTGATTTTGAGGGGCAGTTTTTGTGCTAATCGTTGCAAAGCCATTCAAATGGGGAGAAATTTTGGCTTTCAAGTGTATTTAATGTTTTCTATCCTTTACAGTTTCCTTCCCTTTGGTCTTTAGATTGGTAGGCGGTTTGGGGGTGTTACTTCATGTGGGATATAAGAGAGTATAATATATATTTGTTGGTTGATAAAATAGGAAAAATGGGTTTCAGTCTGCTTTTCTATTTTCTAATTTATACTCCCTGAAATGAAAAAGTTAATTCCAAGATCCCCGTCTGCATATTTTTTCTCCCTCTATTTGTTTTCTGGCTTCCTAACAAAGCATGTTCAAATATGCATGTATGACGTTTCTTTCATGTGTGCACGTATGATACAGTCCTTGTGAAGCTGTAGGCGGTTTGTCTGATTGAAGTTTGTATAAGATTGTAGGATTTTTTAATTGATTTTCATGGAGGGCATTGGAGGTGATGGTCCCTCGACAGCAGCTACGACATTGAACCAACGGAAGAATGAATTGTCAAGGCTTTACCAGTACTACTTGGATAAATCTACTCCACATGCCCTTTATCGGTGGATTGGAACCTTTGTTTTAGTGTCTGTTTATGCTTTGCGAGTTTACTATGTTCAAGGGTTCTACATTATTGCCTATGGTTTGGGTATCTACATATTGAATTTGCTGATTGGGTTTCTGTCACTTCTCGTGGACCCGGAGATGGAACCGTCAGATGGACCTGTGCTGCTGACTAAGGGTTCAGATGAATTCAAGCCTTTCATTCGTCGCCTTCCAGAGTTTAAGTTTTGGTACTTTTTCTTTCAATATTTGAATTGATTGTTTTGTTGCCATGAGGTTTACCTTTTTCAATTGTTTCGATTCTAAATGTCATGTAGCTATGTCCCATTTTTCCTTTCCTCGTTGCATTTTTGCATTCAGGGCTGTCAGCATATGTTTATATGATTCCTATATTTTAGTTTTGTGCATATTTCTCTGATGGTTGGATCATGGACCCCACATTTCATAGGCATGGAAAGGTTCAGGGAGAGAGAAGTGGTTACCAACAACCGTGGCTGCAAAGTGGGACGGCAGACTAGATTTGGGTGTATGATTTTTATATTTTCTAAATTATTACAATCATTTATGAGATGGCAAGGATAGTCTATGAAAACTCAATGGTGTTGCGATGTTCCAACAAACTAAAAATAATTGTCATATCTTGTGATGTAAACTACAAAAAGTTTTAAAATACAAAAACGGTGTACCTTTGGATTGGCTCTTGCACATGGACTCTTATGGTTCATGTACTCTTTAAGTATAGGGGATTTTCATTTCTTCCGTAATACTAAAAGTAGGAATGACTATGCCCCTCTATGATTACGGATATGCTATTGTTTCCCAAAGCATCTGAAATAAGAGTGCCATAAAGATGTATCATCTATTGGTTTCTATCATTGGGTTGCATATCCATACATTTATTTACTTCTCAGGAGTACTCTGATGCCTGTTTTGTAAATGCACCAACTCCTTCAAATAAATTTTAGTCGTTGCTGTGATTGTTTTTTATTGGTTTTCCCCACTTGAGCTATGAACTTGCTGTTCCATGTATATTTATGCAAATGTGAATGTTGCTGTTATCCAGCTACTTAGGCCAGTTCAGTCTTTTTGTAATTTCTGTTTAACCTTAATATATTGCATAATTTCTCCAATTTCAGGTATGCCATTACAAAAGCTTTCTGTCTAGCATTTTTGATGACATTCTTTTCCGTGTTTGACGTCCATGTCTTTTGGCCCATCTTATTGTGCTACTGGATTGTTCTTTTTGCACTCACAATGAGGCGTCAAATCACACACATGATCAAGTACAAATATATTCCAATCAACATTGGAAAGCAGGTGAGTTGAAGAAATTTGTATTAGTAGTTGAGAAAACTCTTCTTGATACATAATGTCGTGCTCTGATAGACATTCATTGAATAAGATTTTAACTTTTTTATTTTTTCACTAATATTGTCGATATTGTCTAATCTACCTAGCAAACCTGCTATAAAAACATTGCTCACGAGATACCTTTTCTTTTTCTATATATAACAGAAGTACAGTGGGAAAAAACCTTCTTCAAGTACCAGCAGCTCCCGAGCAGACTGATTTTCTTCCTATTTTTGACTAAATAAGCTAGGAGGAAAAGGCAGGGATGGTGGAAGAACGGGAGTGGCTATAGTTTTTTACTTAATGGATTTGTATTTTATGTTAGAAATTTACTACAGACCTCAATACAGAGTTGAAATCATGTTCACTAGCTGTTCTTCGATTATGGCAATGAAAAGATTGCACATTTTATGTGTAGTATTTTGAATTAAATAAGGACACGGTATAAAAGTTTGTGAGCTGCATGTGGTGACACCTCATCAATGTGTAAAACATTGTATAAATGGTGATGTAACAATCATTTTCTTACAATAACACCCATTAGAGGCAAAGATCACCATTTTAGGAAAAGAATGCCCAACAACAATTTCAAAGATCAAGTTACTATCGAAAAATAATAAATGACTGAATGCGCAAGATATTAGGGTATGTTTGATTGTAAGCATGAAAAGAAAATATTTTCTAGGTAATTTCATAGAAATTGTCAATTAAATGCATTTGATTGACTTAATTTTCTATTTAGAAAATATTGTACTTTTCCATATTTAGGTGTTTGATAGACATTATTTTCCATGGAAATTGTCGTTTTTTTTCTAACATTTGTTGTTTGATAACAACTATTTTCCATGGAACTTGTCACTTTTTCCATGAAAATTGTTCAATCAAGGGAAACAAACCCGGACAAATTTACTAATGAATTGAATTTCATCAACTTTTATCATACTAGTGGTGCATCGTGCATTGCACGATTACAATTATTTTTTTTCTAAGTGATATTGTTAAAATGAGAATCCATTTTAGGATATATAAATATTTAATGATATACATTAAATAATGTGCTTTCTCATTAGTATCCAATACCATAGAATCTGGAAGTACAGAGTTTCCTTAGTGTTGCAAGCATATTCACTAAAAAATTCAATAGAATGCAAACAAATTAAGTATTGAGAGTTTTTACTTAGACTTGCAAAAGTTAAGAGTGCAATAGATTCCATACATGTTCTTACTTTATATCCATTAACATAATACACCGTGCATGTTCAACACATAAACGTAGTTTCTAAAAACTAAAATGAAGCTCATATCATGCATAAGTTGTAATATGGTCTTATACAAAATAGCCATTTAGTCAAAAGGAGTTCAAAAAACAGCATTTTTGTTGTTGCTGATTTGCCCACGTAAAGTTTCTGCAAAATAACAAAGGACTAAAGGTTTGAATGTCACAAACAAAATGGAATTTTGGAGTTACTTGCACCCATTTTAATGGCAGCAAAATGCAAAGAAACTAAAGTAATTAAAATAAATCATAAAAGCTAGTTCATTACACTGTATAGTAAAATAATTGTTTAGAGTCTGAAAGCTTCAAAATAATTAAAATTAATTACTCATGATTTGGAAATGTGATTATGACAGTTAGTCTATTACACTTTATATTTAAGATAATAATCTCTTTGAATCACTAAGGTCATTTTCTGTTAATTAGTGCACTACCTAACATTCCCATAGCTTTCTCGAAATTAAGGGTTCTCTTCAAAGCCAATGATAATTAAATCCTTTTTTTCTTTTCAAAGCAGGATTTGACATCAATGGACATCGTGTTTTGCAACCAAGCAATCATTATGTCATTGCAGCGGAGCCAGTGCTCCATCAAGAAGCTATTGGGGTCTACCTACCGGTTCATACAAGCTTCCATCAATGAAACCGATTTTATTCTTTATTCGGAGAGCTCGCTTCATGGATCTTGCCCAAGCATAATAGTAGTACTGTCAAGAGTGTGAGTGATTAGTATTGCACCTGAACTATCATTCCCGCCAATGTAGTAAGGACTTGAGGGATGAGTTGGGTCATTTGAATTTGGAATATGCTGAGTATTTGCAGTTGGATTTGTGTTGGCATTTTGGTTGGTGTTTGGATTACAGGTTGAATCTATAGCAGTGCTCTGAGTATCAGCCATAGTTTTGGCGCTCTGTTACCATAAAAGAAATGTAATAGCAGCAAATGCAAATGAACAAATACGCACAGAAAATTGTTGAAAGAATAATTTTGCTCATTGAATTAATAATCTGTACAATCATCTATATATAGAGAAAATAATATAACCTGTGCTAATTTCTATACAAAACAAACTAAAAATGATTGGCTACAAAAAGGAAACAAATAACCATATAGATGCTAAAAGAAAAATGCTCCCATTTGCAGATTTGCTCCATTGGCAGAATATTCCTTTATCCTTTATCACAATTCTCTCTCGTGCCTTCCCGAAGATGGCTTCCTTTCTGCTGACCTTGATTGCCACCCTGAATTAATTGGTGCTGACATTGGCATTGCTGATCTTGCACCAATTGGCAGAGTCGTGCTTGGTATTTTAACAGTGGGAGGTTGTGATTGGCGAAATTTGTCGTTTACTATGGCTTTTGGTAATAGTGGATGTATGAAGTTTGGTTGTAATATGTGGTCAGTGCGGCTGCAAGGTGAAGAGAAGTTTGAGCGGTGTATTTAGAAGGCAACGACGTGAATGTTAAACTTGATCGGAGATGGTGGGAAAGATGAACGTGGAGGCTGAATTAAATATGCAGGTCTTTGTGAACTGAACTCGTAGATGATGACGTTGGTTGAATTGTTGATGGTAGGTATGTCGCTGCAGTCGACGATTAGGGTGGTGCATCAATGCTTCTACCTCTGGTTGTTGCATGTCTGGGTGAATTTGTGATACATGTGATAGTGGATTTGAAGAGCTATAATTCTGGTGTTTGTCGTGGATTTGAGGTGAAAGTGGTGGTTGGTTGTGGATTTGAGGTGGCGTGATTTAGGCGGTGTGGACGATGGTAGAGGGTTGAGGTGGGAAAGATGAGTTGTAACCAGTTTTTGGATAATTGTGATAAGTTAATTTGATAATTTGTGATCGATAAATAATTTGTGAATTATAAAAATATATGATTTATGATTCACAATTTGTATTTTGTGTTTATGACCTTGTGTGATTTGGTACGTGACCGTCATCACAAATTATGCTATGCCCAAATCCACAAGATTGCAATGATTTAATCGACACAATTTAATAGGCATAAGTGACATCCTCAGCTCCACTCCCGTCACATGTATGCTTATGTTATATACAAGTATAATATTAGTTTCCCAAATTTGAATTGTACATTTAAGTGCGAGTTAGACTTGAAATATAAATTTTCTTAAATTAGATGATGAATTACGAATTGCATTTGTAATACAAGAAACAACAGTTAAAATTTGTGTTGATGAAGACTTACGAATTATCTCTAAAAATTGACCTTCAACAAGCGAGTGCAGCAAATAATATTTGAGACGTGTGAACTTGCGTGGCTAAAATAAAGAAAGTATGATTATTTTATAGAATTATCAGTAATTGCACTTTAGCCCTTATTTGATACTCAAAATTTTTTAAAATACATTTTTCTGTCTTTTCTTTTCAATCACACATTTTTTAATAAAATAATATTTATACACAAACTCGAAGTTTTTTGAAAATATGTGTAGTTAAAAAATAAAAAAAAATATTTTCGATTTACATGTAAAATTATTTTTTTAAAAAAAATATATTTGAAAATAAGTTCAAAAAAGGTAAAATGTAAGGTAAATAATAGTAGTCAATAGTACAATAATTTTCAGAATAACAGTACCGAATAAAAGCTCTTTAATCGATTGGTTCCGATTCACTCAATTTTTTTACGAAAAATGGAAAATAAATTTTAATTTCTACTTTTACCTTGTTTGATATACTATACTTCCTATGTAATTTATTTTCTTGGTTTGACTTACACGATTACCTTTTCCTTGATTTTGGTTTTTTTTTTTTTTAAGATTTGTTTGGCAAATAAAACAAATTCTATGAACAATTATAAAAAAAAATAAATTAAATTTCTGAACAATTTTCATGAAAAACAAAATTAAATGAATATCAAAGATCCAAAATTTCAATAAAAAATTATATCAAACACAATTGACAATAAGATGTAATTATTTTATAGAATTATCAGTAATTGCACTTTAACCTTTATTTGATACTCAATTTTTTTTAAATACATTTTTCTGTCTTTTCTTTTCAATCACACATTTTTTAATAAAATAATATTTATACACAAACTCGAAGTTTTTTGAAAATGTGTAGTTGAAAAATAAAAAAATATTTTCGATTTACATGTAAAATTATTTTTTTTAAAAAAAATATTCGAAAATAAGTTCAAAAAAGGTAAAATGTAAGGTAAATAGTAGTCAATAGTACAATAATTTTCAGAATAATAGTACCGAATAAAAGCTCTTTAAAGTCAAACATCGATTGGTTAAATTCATAAATAGTTTATAAGTAAAACGGCACCCACCTTGCCATCGCTAAAGGCTAAAACCCTTTCCTCCAATCGTAAAATTTTAAGGCCTGTCTGATTCACCCAATTTTTTTCATGAAAAATGGAAAATAAATTTTAATTTCTACTTTTACCTTGTTTGATATACTATACTTCCTATGTAATTTATTTTCTTGGTTTGACTTACACGATTACATTTTCCTTGATTTTGGTTTTTTTTTTTTTAAGATTTGTTTGGCAAAGAAAACAAATTCTACGAAATTGTAAAGAAAAATAAATTAAATTTCTGAACAATTTTCATGAAAAACAAAATTAAATGAATATCAAAGATCCAAAATTTCAATAAAAAATTATATCAAACACAATTGACAATTTCGATTCCATCAAATTTATTTTATTTCGGCCCAAATTCCACCCAAACAGCATGGCTATAGATCTCGATCCGCTTGGATGCTGGTTCAGCTCGATTCCAAGTTCGGTTTTCTCCGCTCGGTTAATTCCGCGCTCGACCTCTGCGCCGTGCCGGGGGGATGGATGCAAGTTGCCGTTGAGAAGATGCCTGTCGGAAGCCTCGTAATTGGCGTCGACCTCGATCCTATACGACCCATCCGTGGGCCATCTCCGTGCAGGAGGATATTACTCAGCCTAAGTGTATAGCAGTGGTGAAGAGACTCATGGCGGAGAATGGATGCAAGGCTTTCGACTTGGTGCTGCGCGACGGCTCGCTTAATATTGGAGGTGCGTGGGCTAGGAGGCTACCAGTCAGAATGCTCTGATTATTGACTCGGTTAAGCTTGCTACGGAGATTTTGGCTCCCAAAGGAAATTTTGTCACTAAGGTACTTGTTCTGTATATTTGAATTTCATTATTTTTCAAGCAAAATAAACACTGACTGCAATATGGAAATACAATTTTGGATATTACATCATAATGTACAATTCTAATATCACTGGTTAATTGTACATATGAACACATAAACATTCACAAGTATTTTATGCTTGAAAGGCGATGCGTGGGAATTGGTTGATACATTCATGAATACAATTTGTAGACAAAGAAGTTGGAGAAATTTTAATGCCTTTTAAACTTCCATTTTTTGTCACCAACAGCGGAGGTGTTACCTTTCAGTTTTCACCAGTGAACAAGTGGCTTCTAGTGAATTCTATTTACATAATTGCTAACTTTTTGGGTTTTAATGTCATTTTAACGAATAAATTTTTTGTTTCATTGAAGAATCATTTGAATTTCTTTTTAATATCCATTCAGTACCTATTTTATTCCTTGAATGGTTTCAAGACAACAAATGCTGATGTTTATATTGATCTTTAGAAATTGATATATTCTTGGGGTTGAGATTCAGGAAATATTTTTGAACCTATTATTACTTCTGTGATGCTTGTGTGGAAATCCCCACCCCACCCCGGGGGGGGGGGGGGACTGATTCTTTTTTGGGTTTTACAATTGGTTATGAGCGTTTTCATGATAGGTTTTATACTCCATTTAGCCTTAGTCACTAGTCAAGTCAACCTTATAAAAGGGATGTAATGAATGAATAATGCTATGTCTATTGCTGTCTTGTAGGTTTTCAGATCCCAAGATTATACTGCCGTACTTTTCTGTCTTAGACAGTTATTATTCTTTCATATGAAGCTTGACCAAGAATTTCTGTTCAATATAAAGCGTTTCTCACCTATGAATGTTCTATACAGCTTTTTGAAAAGGTCGAAGTGGATAAACCACAAGCTAGTTGTTCAGCATCGGCAGAAATTTATATGGTGGGTTTCAAGTATAAGGCTCCTGCTAAAATTGATCCGCAACTTCTTGATGTAAAGCACCTTTTCCAAGGAGGTAAAGAGCCACCAAAGGTAATCCAATCTCTTCAACATTATCTACACATTATCTTTCTACTTGTTTTAATTGAAATAATTATCTGTACTTGACATGTTCAGGTGGTGGATGTACTTAGAGGAACAATGCAAAAGCGACATTGTGATGTGTATATTTTCTTCTCACTAATTGATGGAATGTGTGACTTTAATCTAGAAACATTTGCGCAAAAACAATGTTTGATTGGCATATAAAAGAATGGCTGGGAACCAGTTTTATTTTATTCTTGAGTATGCGTGATATTTTTTACACATAGCGGAGAACTAGCAAAATATGATCATGACACTCAAGTTAGTAAAGTGCGCTAACAATTCTACTGGTGTTGTCTTTTCGACTTTCATCCCCTTCCTAGTCTATCGATGTAGAGAATTCCAAGGACCAAGGAATCTCTTCTTGGATATGTTTCCTAAGCACATCCACCACTAAATCAAATCGATAAGGCCCAGTACAGATCCTTGATGCAAATCTTTCACCTCTGCTACATCTCACGACTGCACACTTCCTTGATAATTTGGATAAATTAAAGGAAATTCTTTTTGTATATAGCACCCACTATGATAATTCCCACGGCACTCTATCATAAGGTTTTCCTAACTGAATGAGAACCTTATGCAAATCTTGTTTCTTTTCTTTTACTTTTTTACAGATCTCCATGTACGTGGATGTTTATGCATTCGTATTGATTAGGTTCCCTTTGCAGGTATGAAGATGGAGACACAACTTTGCGGAAGGTCTGCTCTGCAGCTGACTTTGTTTGGTCTAACTCTCCTCTTGAGATCCTTGGTTCAGTTACTTCTATAACATTCGAGGATCTTGCATGTTTACCCATTAAGGATCATACTTTGACAACCGACGAGGTGTGTTTTACTCTTTTCTTCTTTTTTATTCTTCATATGCGAGTGAACTCGAGTAAACTTATATAATCTGCTTGGTTCACTATCTTGTTCTCTGACCATTAAACAGCTATTTCCTTTAATACTGGACAGGTTAAAGATCCGTGTGATGACCTTTGTGTTCTGGGGAAGCAAGACTTCAAGCATCTTTTAAAGTAAGATTGTGTCAAATGAAACATACAAAGAACCATAGGCAGATAGTTCCCATATGTGGCGATTCTGTGTTTCTCTTGCATGATTTTGTGCCCTTCGATGTTTGTGTTGTGGTGTAGATGGCGTATACATATAAGAAAGGCGTTATCTTCCTCAGAGAAGGCTACTTCTGCTACAACGGCTGTGGAACGTGAGAGCAAGCAAGATGAAGATGAGAGGATTCTTAATGAAATGGAGGAGTTGACTAATGCCATGTAACAGAAGAAGAAAAGGGCAAAGAAACTTCTAGCAAAAAGATGAGCCAAGGTCATTGCCCATGTTTATTGATCCCTTTCTGCTTTATTGTTCTATTTTTTAGGTACATATTGAACACAAAATTAAGCAAACATGGCTTAGTTTGAGCTATTGTCTCGGCTTTCGAAGCTATAGTTAGTTAACATTTAATTGAGATGACAGGATAATTTGATAATACTCAAATACTAGAATGCTTTTCTATCGATTGTATATCAAATGATGGGGAACAGTCATCATCTGCCTCATAGTCATAGCACTGCAGGCTCTCTACGTGCTATATTCTCTTCAAGTTAAGAGGCCATAAACATAGTTAAAGCTGGGTTATACTGAAATATATTGTCATTGCGGTGTGAACAAGTGATATTAAAATTTAGATGTAATGTCTGTTAAGCTGATCTGGCAACAATTTTCAACAAAGTAATATAGACTTGGAAATCCATACAACGCTGGGACTTCAACCATCACAATGGGATTGGTTTCATCGGGATTTTTGGAGACTTGGAGTCATTTCAATTATTATCATTATTATTTTATTTTTTCACATTCTCAATGTATTATATTACGAATTTTATCAGGTGCCTCCTATTGTGTATGTCTACCCATCAGGCTTTGATGAGTTTTTCTAAAGCAATTCCCACTTCCTTTGAACATTTCTACCTATTATATACAGCGTCCTAATTCTCTTTGTTAGGTTGTCCTGCATATCATCACCCAATATTTTCCTCTGGGTGTGTTGTTGCACTTGAATGTAATCTCTATTTCGCTTTTGATATATATATGCTCTTTCAAGACATTACTAATCCTCATTTTTACATGCGTAAATGCAATATATTCTGCCTTGTCTGATAAATCCTTTTATCTTTACTGCAGGACAAAGCTCGGAAAGCATTAAGCAAGCAAATAGATGCGACCGAGGAGGGTTATACGGATCGTGAATTGTTCTCTCTAACTTCTATCAAGGTATCTTTGTCCTTCATTTATCTATTAAATTACCAGTTTGAAAGATCAGTCATTTATAGCCTATATTAGTTGGCATGTCATTCCTTTCAGGAATAGGATGAAGTCTCGTGGTTTGCTTCTTACTCTTGGGACTTTTTATAACTGTTATCCTGCACGGGTGAAATCAAATGGACAATGGATTTTTTTTTTCTTGTCTATGTTGTCAAGTTGTAATAAATTCTGCTGAATTATTTATGATGGGAGTTTTGCTGTGAGCTCCAGTTTTCCAATAATCCCGCATTATCACTATATAGTGATGGAAATCGATGTTGGATTTGGTTCTCTTTAAATATGGGAATGTTATTTCATAAATTGTGTTACACATCCAAGTGTGTAATTTTTTGGTCAGTTTTTACATGATATCTAGTATTTGCTTGGTCTAAACTTGTAATTTTTATTCTCTCTCTGGAATGCTTTTATTCAGGGGAAGAAAGAACTCGTGGCTGTCGATAATGATGAATATGATGATGAAAATGATGGGATTGGAAGTAGTAATAGCGAAGGTGCCCATGAGGAAGCCCAAGGAGACACGTCTAGTGATTCAAACACCGATAAAGAGCACCGGCGGTAGTTTCCTCCTAACTTGGATGTAAGCTTGTAAAGTATGGTCCATTTTTTGGATGCTTTTATAAGCTAACAGTATTCTGCTTTGAGGTATGGTGAGCAACTGGAGATATTATTTGAGGAAGCCTATGAAAGCTTTGTGGCTAAAAAGGAAGGAAGCACAGAAAGTGTACAAAACAAGTCTATTCCGAAGGTGATCAGCTCTTGGACGTAAGCTACGTTTTCCCATTTTACATCACATATGCACCGAAAAAGAATGGATGAGCTCCAATTTCACGAGCTCTCCTAAGGCCACAACATAGGCGTCCTGAGCAAGTGCATCAAACTCAGGAAAGGCCCTCCAAATCTCCATTGCCTTAGAAGCTTTAGTTTCAGCTTCTTCAGCCCTCTTGATGGCCTCTTCATCTCTTTTCATGACTTCATCAGCCCGAGCTTGCTCCTCATTAGCTCATATTTTCTCCTCGTCAGCCCTCTTTTTCTCAGTGACTGCCCGTTGGGTAGCCTTTTCTCTCCAAATCCGCAGGGCCTCATTGTCATCCATATATTTCAGTTCAGAGGCCGATTCCGTTTCCAATTTGACTCCCATCCTGTTGAGGCGATCTTCGTAGTCATTTTCTTTTTTTGCGGACTTTGCCCACTCAGCCTCCATATTTTCAAATAAGCTTAAGGCTTGGTTCTTTACCTCGAGCATTTTATCTAGCTCGGCTTTGACCGGAGCAAAGAAAAGGAGTGTGAGTAATAAAACGAAAGAAGAAATTTCAAAGTATTTGAGCTCGAACGAACTACCTTATCAGCCACAGACATCATATACAATATAGATCTATGGCTGTGTAGCTGAACTAAGATGATGGCTTTCTCCGCAGGCATCTCAGCTAAGAATTGTTTTTCCTTCTCATTCCAGCTCCTAGTGAGGAGGTTGGTAGACTCTCTGACGGGGGATGAAAGTGTTGCAATAGATTCCCTTGACGGGGATGGAGCTCGGAGAAAGTCCAGAAAGATTTCAAGTCGGTGGCCTATTAAATTTTCAATGTTTGGCCTCTGCAAGTCTAGGCAACTTTCTTGCGACCTTGAAAAACTGGTTCCTGCTATCATGGGGACGGAAGGTGGAGTTGAGGTCGACTTCTGGAGAGGCATTTTAGGAGAAGACCTCTCAGATCTGAAGTCATGGGAGTGGACTTAGCTGGCGTTTCGTTAGAACGACGAAGCTTTAAGGGCTGAGCCTCCTGCTCAACTCAGCCTCTTTTGCCTGCACAACCTCCTGAGGTCGGCCGATAACTTCGGCAATACCTACCCTCTTCTTGCCTTTACCAGCAGCTGCTACTGCTTTTGTGGCTTTGTATCCCAACATCTGTTGATCTTGATATGAAGCAAAGGAAACAACAGATATATGTTAAGTCTAGGGCAAATACTAATTGAAATACTAATTAAAGCACTTACTGGAAGAGGTTGGGATAGAGTAGAAACCTTGACCGAAGTTGAGGTAGGAGGAAGGGACTGAAACAATCCCGCTTGGAAGAGGTTGGAATCTGATATCACGAACTTGCAGGACCTCTGCTTCTTTGGAAGAGCTTTGATAATGTCAGCTCGCTTTTGGATCGCCGAGGTCAAAGTCTCCTTATAGTCTGCAGAAAGGTTATATTCACTTAAAGAGTGATAAAGAGTAGGAACTACATCCTCCCTATACACCTCGACAGGGTGGAACTGTCACTCTCCCAAAACATAAAAGAATTCCACCTTTCACTTCTTTATTGAGGATGGGGTGTCTAAAACTAGAAGAAGGCCAAAGAAGGAGGAGGTTCGAGCTCAACATTGACCGTTTAAACCTCTACTATTTTTTTTTTTTTTTTTAAAACATCAAAACCCTATAGATAGTTGTATATAAGTTTTTGGCTTAGGTGATTTGGGCTAATTTGATGTTTTTTGGACTCAATTTGCTTTTTTTAAGTTATAAGAATGGGCTAGACTTTGTTAGACTAATTTTGGCACAATTTTTAACACAAATGCGTGCTCATTTTGGCATTTAAGTGTCCATACGCGATTAATGAAATGGGTTGACCGTATCATCATGCGCGTACCTTAGGGGCGTTTTGAAAATGCACCGAGCATATGCGCACATTCATTTTACTAGTAGTTGGATGTTCGGTGACTGGATTTGATAGGACAAGTTTTACCACCTACCTCTTTTCTATAGTATTATAAGTTGAGCGTACCAAACACATCATTATAACCATTGAGGCTACATCTGTTTCAAATGATCACATATCTACTATGTATGTTCGTCCTTAACAACAGTCCAAGTTCTTATAGCTGTCCAGCTGAGTCCACACGATGATTATATCCCAGTCGAAGATATCCCCAAATCTGTTGCTTTAAGCGAGAGTAGGGCAAATCAGTTGGCTCCCTAATTGGTGTTTGGTCACCTGCCCGGAAAAGGTTCTTCTGTTTCATTCATAGTTTTCGTGCAGCAAGCTCCAGCTCTAATGACTGCTTCACTGCAGCAGTGTTTGAACATAATCAGCTGTGCAGGTACGCCTAGTTAATACGTCTTGGATGATCTACATCTCTTAATCATGCACCAACGACTACATTGAACTCTCTGGGAAAGTGTAGATAATCTATAAGATAGAAATAAATAAGTTATTGCCCCTTCTAACAAATTATGCTCTCAGCCTCAGGCCAAGTCATTCAACGTGGTAGGTTAAAGTCTACTTGAGAAAATGAGTTTGGTCGTGTTTCTCAAATATGTGTGATGTGCTTGTCATTGAGCTTCCTTAGGTCCCATTTGAGCTTTTGTAAATTCCAACAAAGTATGAATTGCTTCGTGCCACGGAGTCACTATATCCGAGTGTATGACAAGGGAAATAAATATTCAATTGCAACTTGAACCTTATTTATTCTGGTATACATTTGAAAGGCAGTTTAGTTACTAACAAGAATGATGATGTTGACGTTATAAAGTTCATCTGTGTCAAGTCTCTGGGCCTCCCATTAGCGTCAGCTAAATTCAGATTTATAGAGGTTAATACTATCTTTCGGCTTTGTGATTCATGTTAAGTTATTGTTGTACAGTTCATTCCAATTGCTTGGTTGTGGTTGTGACAAATTTATTTGTTGTATTCCGGACATCAGACCATGGTACTTCAGGTGTGTGCAGTCTCTTTTATTATAGTTCTGTTTCCGTCATTGTTACTTCTTGTCTGTATATTCTCCTACGCAAATGATGCCGGCTAGATGCTTCTTTAGTGTTTGTTCTTATCACCCAGTTGATTGCAATGCATATGGGTCTGAAGGGAACTAACATCTATGGGCAGTTTGGTTAAATTATATACTGTGATATAAAAGGCCATTGAATACTTTTCCTTACCGAGCCATTGTTAAAACCTAGATTGCAAGGAATTTTTGAACAATAAAGTTTCCAATTCGTGCACATTTCAAAAACTGAAACACTTCAGAAACTATTTAAGAAATGTTTTGGGCACTCAAAACGGTTTTCCTCATTTTTCCTCCATATTCTAAAAAATAAATAAATCATTTTTCACATTTTCCCATACCTTTTACGTATTTTTTAACTACATATTTTTCAAAGAAATTACTTTTCACGAGATCACTTCTCAAAAAATCAACTTCACACAAGACTAATTAGAATGCATGAACTAGCATCCTGAATTGAAAGAGCACGAATTGAATATTTAGTCCTTGTTTGTCTATTGTTTATAAATGGTTTATAAACAACCCTTTTTAGCAACATATTTTGTGGATCCAATCCACTTATCCTCATTCATTTCTATCTATTTACAATTTAAATTGTTTATAAACAACTTCAAAACATGCTTTAAAGCTGGAAATATAGTCGGTTGAACTTGGCTTTATTCATATCTATTTCTCCTCTAATGTGTTCATTGCTAGATTTTATTAATAGCCAGTCTTGGACAAATGTGTAATATAATTTCCTCTAGAGGATCGTGGAATGCCGCTTTATTTGGCAGCTGGCGGCACAGCTCTTCCAATGTGGTGGCCATGCCAGCCACTTCTAATGAAGTGGAAGGAGTGAATAGTTTTTAACAGTCCGGAACAACGGATTCCCAGGGAAGTGGTCAAAACGGTGATGGGAACAGTCTTTCGTCCTCAGCCAGACGAATACTAAGGAGGTTTTCCTCGAACCCATGGATGTACGGGATACCAAGAGAGCTCATGAGGAGTGAACGGAAGGTGACTTTTTTTTTTTCTCTCAATTCTTCGTCAATAACAGAGTAATCTCCGAATTGGGATTTTCTTGTTTGTTGTTTCTGTGTACCTTGTCCTCCATTTTGGAGTTCTTCCGTTGCAAGTCAGTTTTGTTCTTATAAGTTGCACATTACTTGGTTTTAGCTAGGGACAGTTCTCCTGGTGGTATTTTTTGAGGGCTTGTTTTTGGCTAAAACAAGCTACAAATTTTATTTTATTTTTTTGTAATTGAACTTT